>OX463858.1:9085738-9498238 GCA_949825065.1 Odontocerum albicorne
GAAACGTGCGCTATGAAAAAAAATATGGAGTGTTAATATATGAAAAAGGCGGAACGAAGATATCTGAAATAAATGCATGTTTTAATAAAAGTGAAGGAATGATTTTTTAAATGGTTTGGACATGTGGAGATAACGAATGATTGAACGAGTATACTATACAAGTCAGAAGAGCAAGGTGTACACGTAAAGGGTATACTGACACACGGCTGAATTAAATTAATAAGATTTGAGAAAGAAGGTAAACGGAAAATTATAAATATAAGAAGATTGTGCATGACGATATGTGTGAATATTGATTAGGCAATGTTCTGTGGTTGGATAATTTTTATTGAAGATCTGTTCTCTCTGCCTACCTCGCAAGTAGCACAGCATGATGATATGATGAGGGGCACGGCATATCATATATGTATGTAATTTTATTATTTCGAGTTAATGAAAAATTTGCAATTTATAACGCTGAAGGTTTCTCTTAAGCGTTTCCCTGTAATGTTTCCCCATTAACTCAACTTTAGATAACTTTAACATAAAATTATCAATAATTACCCATTATTTTACCACATTTCTTTTTATAATAAATAACGATAAAGACTTATGTGTCTGATATTTTATATTTAGTAAGGACAGCTGACGTAAACACTTGATTTAATGGGCATAATAAGAAAAATGTATTAATTTTACAGTTGCTTCGGGCATAATTATAACTATTTATAGTTATAACTTAGCCATTAAACTTCCTTTAGCTACAAGCCGGTTTAGTTTTTACAAATCTCATGGTGTTTTGTTGCTAAAGGCAACATAATAAATATGGAATCTTATATTAACACTCCATAGACCAATAATAAAATATTACTGGGTTGATATGCAACAACTTATTATTAGAAAATTTAATTGAGCTTTAAGTTCAATTAATGCTTTACTTTATGCGTTTTAAGTTATAAAAGATTTTATTTTTTCAAATACTCTACTTGAGGCTTTATTAATCTAATAAACGAATTATTCTTTGAGCTTAAATTCTGCCCAGTTACTGGTTGTCGTAAAACTGTCACTCTCGTTGGGTTGCTACAAACAGCGACTTCAAAAATATAACATCTCTCTTCAATGATGGAATGTGTTCCTTTAAAGCTTTT
Organism: Odontocerum albicorne; assembly: GCA_949825065.1. Lineage (NCBI taxonomy): Eukaryota > Metazoa > Arthropoda > Insecta > Trichoptera > Odontoceridae > Odontocerum > Odontocerum albicorne. Next base: position 9,086,866 of record OX463858.1, read on the forward strand.
TTTTCTTGTTATTTCCGATTTTCCCTCTCCTTTCCAAAATTTGATGAGATTCGTTAATGTTTTATACACCATTGCTTTTTTCCCCCTTTTTAAAATTATTTAATCAAAGGTTTTTTTTTTTAGAATAACGTTGTAACATTTCACCCAGCAATGAACACTTATTTGCGTAACTGACTTTTTTTATTAACAGCAAGAAATTACCGTACGGCAACAAGATCGTCAGTTATATACTTTACAATAAAGTGTCCAAATAACTATGAAAGTTTGGGATTAAATCGTACGTGTATGTAAGAATGACAATTAAGGTACGAGTGTTTCAGTAAAGTATTTTAAGAATAAATCTATTAAATTTATTATAAATGAATGATACTTGTCACAGACTTGGCCTAATGAAACAATTCTCTTAATCCACAAAATTGAGGGTTTTAAAAACAATCATTAAAATAATTTATACAGCGCCGTTTAGAGAGCAAACTCTCTACTCAAGAGTGATCTAACTCGGAATTCGAACCCACAACTATTGACAATTTAAAAATATATTTTAAAATCATAATGTAAATAGGCCAAACCCCGTACGGTTGTCGCCAAAGAAAGAATACGAGAATTGAATTTCAAATACAAGAGATCGAGAGAGGAATACTTCGAAACAGATTGAAATTATACTGAACGAACCGGTGTAAAAGGGGACGATGCCAATTTATTTTGAATTGTAATTCATTAAATAATTCACTTATTTCCTATTATATTGAGCCTTATAATTACTTGTGTTTATTTATCTTATGTTTTTTTTAATGCAGACAATTATATGTGGCTTTTTCAAGATGTCGGAAATGCGAAAACATTAAAATCAATATATCTGAAACAAGTCTTCAAGGAAAACTTTATCAACGATTTAAATTGAACAGTAATGTTTATACACAAACATCGTGTATAAAGAGATTTTTGAGAATTAAATAATTCATCAATCAAGATTTCCCTTTTTTATTTTAAACTTTAAACATTAATGAACCCAAAAAACTTAAAGCTGATCTTGCTGCATTCGGTATTTCAAAAATGTATTATTTGTTTTACTTCCGTGAATATTTCACGGGCTGCAACTAATAAATATTAATAAGTTAAGTATTCGGATAGGATGGTGATGGCTAAAGCCATTATACTCGTATTAGGTACTTCCCTGTATCTGCATATATTTAGAAAAACATATTTGGTAAGAAAACCGCAGAAAACTAACCAAGTGAAGAAACTAATGAAAATCTTTCGATATGTGATAGTAGCACATTCGTCTTTAGGTGTGTGTAGTGTATGTATATATTGTTCATATAAAATCATAAATTTTGATAAGACCTCCCAAAACTTATTTTCAAGTACTTTCCAAAGCTGCGTAAATCAACCATACTTAGAAGCAGACCATGCCAAGCTACAAGACCATCAACGGCCAAAACCCTGTCATCCTCAAACTATTGGATTGATTGGGAACAACGCATTTATTCGATGAAGACAAAATATATGTCAAAGTTACTATATATACTCCTCTCCTAAAGAACGTTAAATATTTTCTTGTGCTTTTACTCTACGGTTTACCTTTCCATTAAAAATACATAAATTTTAGTATGATAAATTTTGTTAAAATATAGAATAGAGATTTGAGATAAGATATAATAGAATAGAGATAAGATATAATAGAATAGAGATAAGATTCAATATAATATTGGACATAATAATTGTTAAATCAAATATTCATAGTTATCATTTTAGAATATGGAAGTGCTTACGGAATTAAGATGAGGCTGCACGGAGCGATACTCCTGAACCACGGCAGGCTGTACATAGTGGCTCACTACCGCTGGGGTCTGGTAGCTGTAGCTGAAGCTTCTACCATCGTTAGCAAACTTCAGCAGCGGAGATCCTAAAGAGGGTGCAGACCACGCCACGGCTGCGAGAGACAGGACTAATACCTAGACAGAAAGAAAAAAAAACTTGAAATATATTTTTGGTTAAACAGTGAATAAGATTTTAAAAGAAGGCCAAGTGACAAATGAGTCAAGATACTAAACCCACTGTGGAATACGTAGAATGTTAAAATCCGCTCTGCACATTAATTAATAAAAAAATAAAAAAATCCTAGTGTGTTTCTGTTGAAACTTATATATTTATATGATATATGGTTTCTAAAGGCACAAAATAGCAAATGCATTACGCTAATATTATATTTCATTTACATTTAAAGTAGTTAATGATTTACACAAAATAAAATGTAGAGAAATTACTAGCTAATGCAGGCAATTATTGGAGGGCATATCTTCAAGCAAGACATTCAATTTGGTATCAACCCTTTATTTGGAAGCATAAGATTAAGGTCCGAATTCATAGTCTGATCTAAATACTAAATAATAATTTCTTATCTTAAAATTTCGTGATTTGTATTTAGAACTAAACATCATACACTCAAAGTTTTAAAATCAGGAATTTAAGTCACGTGACTCTCTTAATTGGGGAAGTTACGACAAAATATAAATACTAATTTCTTTAGTAAAAAAACTTGTTAAAATTATGTATTTTAGCGTTAAGTTTGGACTACGAATTCGTATCAAACGCACGATTTAATCATCAAAAATCTCGAAACTGTCACATGCATGGCTTCATTAAACACGAGGTAAACTTGAAGCATAGCAATGCAGTAGATAACGCAGCCGCGTTGCATATGCTAAGAATTCACTAAAAAAAACAACTAGAATGTAAAAAATAGATAAAGGTGCAAGTTCTCGTGTTAGGAGTTCTTATAAATGTCAGTTGCCTATTATAGAATTAGAATAGGTTATTTCTGTCAATCTTACGAATGATTAATAAGTTGCTTAACTCGTTAAGGAAGTAAAACAACTTATATTTTATTTAAAAGAGATTTATGACATATATAGAAATAATATTTTTTCTCTAAGGAATCATGCAAAACTTGTTCATAAGTGACTCTTGTTACATCAGAGTTTGAAGTGCAGATATTTAAAAGTCAACGCGTACTGGTAACCTATTATGTATCTACTTGTTAATTAAAATTATTGCTACCGTTTCATTACTAAGCGATATCAAATAATAGTGTATTAATTTAAAGTGGAACCCCATTAATTAAAATGATAACAAAAAATAAGTTGATGAAATGGTTGAGATAAATAATCTTAACTTATTAGAAAATTGTAAGATATTTATAAAAACTTTAGCTAGGTTTTATATAATCCAACTTTTGGGTATTTCGGTGAAATTATTTCAACATCTTTTTCACAGTATGTGTTGTGAAATAGGAGTTATCAAATCTAACAATCAAAGTTTTTTAAATAAACAGACTGAAAGGCATCTAATTTTTAGCGTATTTTAAATGTATTAGATCGAAAATATTAACATTTAACAAAACTATTTGTTAAACGTTATTTTTGTATGTTTTTCTGTTTCATATAGTATAAAGTAAGTGAAACCTGATAAGTCCAAACTTTCGATTGGACTTTCTATTTTATTTTATTTTTTGCTTACTTTAAGCCTTTAAGATATAGAGCTAAGGGCGTGTCATGTGTATTCAATGGATAAACAAAACAATCAATTTGGGATAAATACGTTTCTTTATGTGCTGAGTTGAAACAGAAATTTGAAATACTTTAAGAGATTGAGGGATAGATGAGAAATAAAGCCTTAAAAAATTATTCTGATTAGAAATATGAATGGCAGAAGGAACAAAGTCTGAATAGTCATCCACCAGAGTGATCAGGAAAGGAAGCAGCATAAAGTAAAAATGACTTATTTTGGATTAAAATTTTAGATAAATATGATAGTCACTGGAAGAATCGACGGAAATAAAAGTTCAAGGGGAAAATAACTTGGACACTGACATATTCGAAAGAATGTATCAATGTTTTGGAAACACCACTCGTATTAACATACACTTGACACTAACTTAAAAACAATGCAGGTTGCATTGTTAAATGATTTTCAATGCAACATTAATGACTGATTAAAATGCATGCTTCAGGCTTGATTAATTTTTCGTTCATTGTTCAATTTACAATGACTTAATCTATTCGTTAATTATGTAAAATTAACTATATTGTTAAATGTGTTAAGTCTTTTATAGATCTATGTTTTTTTTTTGTATGAATCTCATTTATTTAACGCAAGCATCAAGAAAGATACGCCAAGTCAAAAAAATTGAATTGGTTTTCCTCGTTTTGTATTTTTTACAAATAAGAATAGCTCAAATCTTTAGTACAAAACTTTCTATAAATACATTGAATTCAGAAGCGATATAATTGATCGAAAACCTTGATGATGTCAACATGTGATTACTGAGCACAAAAGATAACTTTTTCCGGTCAGAACACGGGATACAGGGCTATTAGCGACGTTCGTGAACTTGGGCGTTTAAATTGTTCTGTAGAAATGTCAATGAATAAATGTGTAATTTATTATTGATAAAAAAGATAAATTATTTGAAAGATGTTGAAAAAATACATAATCAATTTATTCGAGTATTTTCGTTTCTTTTTGCACTTAAGAGTTCTCTCTCTGAATACAAAGTGGAAAATATATTTTAAGACAACTAATTACCTGGTTTTCCTTTTATTGGGAAAAAAAATATTATCCTTTCATATTGTAAAACACCGACGTAACCTAGTTGATAAGACGTCTGTTTTCTATCCCGAGAGTTGCGGGTTCAGGTTGGAGAGTAATTTATTTAAAAAATGGCTCTAGTCAGCTTTTCACTTAAGTTATCTTAAATATCTTTATGATTGATTAGAAGTGGTTGTCACATAACTATAAGCCCGCCATGTTGAACTATGTACAACTAAAGTGTAATTAATATGTACAATACTAAAGTGTAATTAATATATACAATAATTAAGTGTAATATACACAATACTAAAGTGACGAAGTAGAAGAATGACGAAATTTATTTATTTACAAATTTCGAAATAGAATTTTGAACAAACGAAACGGATTTTCAAAATCATAAGCCTTAATTTAAGTTTTTTTTTTTTAATTTGGTAATAATTTCATTAATTTACTGTACTGATATATAAAATTCATAAATATTGTCCCATTAGTCCACTCCTAAATATTATCATTGGCTTAAGTGTTGCGAACAGATTGATTTCAAACTTAGTATTTTTGTATTCAAATCCCTTAATATGATGTGTCTTAAGCGTATTTCGAATATATATTTGAAAAATGTTGCTATGAAAAAGAGCAATATTCTGAGTTTAATTTAATTTTCGTCGATCGAATTGATTGTTTCGAATCGATACAACAGGGTGGAGTATTTTGACAGAGCCTTTCCGTTACTGATCCTGTAGCGATTAGATCATTATCGATCCACGAATAAAAATTATCTTGAGGGAAGTCTGCTATCTAAATATTATTATATAAATTGTTCGTTTATTACTATATGCTATACAAATGCTGGAAAAATCAATGACAATATTATACTTATGATTACTCATGATACAAGTTCCATCCTCCGCGAATAATTGCTCGAATTAGCATCACACGCCCGCAGTTGTAAAACAAGTCTGCATTACTAATATTTGCAATTTATTGCTTCTTCTCGGTGGGAGTCTTGATGTGTGACATAATGCAAAACCTACATCGTAGTATCCCAGTCTTTATTTTGGCCATGACCACTTGCCAAATGAAGCAATGGGCAACGATATCAATTAAGGTAACAAACAAGAATAAAACACGAATAAATACACAGTTATTTTAAAAATATGTGGCCGTTATGCCCAGAATATGGAGCTCACAACTATTTTTAAATTAACTATTGTTAATAAATAATAGTTCATATTAAATAAATGTATATACTCGAACCTTTGGTGTATGTGAGGGAAAAATGGACGTGGAGAAAGAGTAAAAGGAGTCAAGTAGATTTGCGTGCACTGAGAAAAATATATGGGTGTGACCAACATGTGACAGAATACGGAATAAAATAATCAGGGATACATATGAACTGAAGGCTTATTACAATCTTTATATTTAAGAAATTAAATTATTTATTAATAACTTGACAGAGTTTTATATCCTTCTAAAAGAAAAATTCCTTAGAATTTTATTTCCTATCACACCAAAAGACATATTTATAAATTTTCCTTCAATTTGTTACGGCATTTACATTGAATCGTTCCACATACATACATAATTAAGGCTTCTATCTCTAATCGATGTGCAAATTCTTGTAAAGCAAGGCTTGTACTTAATAATTATTGTCAGTATTAACCGCGAACAGTGGAAAAATATGTATTTGCGTAAAGCATAAATATGCAACAGAAATTATTATCACTTTTCATTTGAATGCTTTAGTTAAATTTGACTTAAAAATATATACATTTATCTCATAATTTTATAAATAAAAAAAAAATCTATTTTATGAAACATATTTACTTTGTGTATCTAAAAAATAATTTCGTTTGTACGTATGGTTACACCAGATGACCAAGACATCTGTATTTCAACCCTGAGATTGCGGATTCGATCCCCGCTGGTACTCATTTTTTTATAAAAAGGTTATCTTTCTGGTTTTCACTTCTGGTCTTATAAAAATCTTTTTGGTTATACTGTAAACTATGAATGAAATACAATGCAAAATAAGGTAAGTTCAACGAATTTCGTTTAATGTAGTTTTAGAAAGAACTATAAATGAATTAAGGTAATATATATTATATAAACGAGCGATACTGAATAATAATATTTTATCATATATTTGAACCAACTATAAATGTTAAACCGATATATTAAATTTACTGGACAAAATGTATTAAATGCAATGGTTTTTAATGTTGAATACATTAATTATCATGACAAATTATAAAATATAGCCCTAAGACTCCATAAATTAAATCATTGTATCAAGATTTTTTTCAGTTCAGTGTTGTACTATACATTGGTATTGCCATGTATTATATTATGAAAAATATATACGTATTCTGAATTAGGTTTTTTTTTTTAATTCTGATATTTTATCTTTCGTTTTATAAATGATACTGTGATAACGGATATTCAAGTGTGGTATATGTTTTCAATAAATCATTTGATTATGTAGCTTTTTAAACTTTGAATGAAACAGTTAATTCATTTTTGTTACTCTGTATTTTCCTCTGAAGCGTTGCTTATTCTTTTTTTTTTTTCAACATTTTACATTATAACCCCGAGTTCCTACACCAAATCCGTATTTTCAACCCTTCAAAAGTATAAAATTTGTTTAAACAAATACTATATAGCATATTATGATTTTCTTATTATATTGAATACTAAAAAGGCCACTGTATACATGATACAATATTCGAATGCAATGATTACTATCTAATTTTTGTTTGTAATCGAACCAAATAGTGTAATTTCAATGGAAAACAACTTATGTTTCTTATTATTGTTTATTGTTAAAGTAGTAGTCAGAGTTATTAAAAAATATATTAATATCGTTACAATTAATACATGTATATGTCTATATTTTTAAACATAAAAACAAAAAACTTTGATAATTTTTCGGTTCAAGAACACAAAAACATGAACAGGAGCGAAAAAATAAGAATTGTTTAAAATATATGGATAATTATTAGACATGGGTCGGGTCGTAGAATGCACGTGATATAATATATGGATAATTATTAGACATGGGTCGAGTCGTATAATGCACGTGATATATAGTATATGGATCATTATTAGACATTCGTCGGGTCGTAGAATGCACGCGATATAATACGAGTATATGGATAATTATTAGACATGGGTCGGGTCTATAATATATTTAAAAAAAATTGGGCTAAAACAAATTGAATGCCGATTATCTTCATGCTCAACTATTCAGATTATAACTGAAAATAAAACTATGTGTTTAGGTACATAACGTAACAGTTAACTTTAATACTAAGCGTGTCCATAATGTCCACAACTTTAATATTAAGCGTGTCCATAATGTCCACAACTTTAATACTAAGCGTGTCCATAATGCTATTCGTAGTTACGGTTTGCACCATTGGATTTATAATGTTTTATTTTTAAACTAAAACCTTTATTGCTCTAGTTAACTGGCATTGACGATAATAATATCAACTAGCGTTTTATTTATAATTGTATAAACCTATACATAGTTGATGGTTCTTCAAAGTGAAAAAAGAACTATGTAGTATGGTTACGAATCAACTGTCTTTCTAAAGATAAATTTATTTCTTTTGTGTTCTGTGAAATATTTGTTTTAATAAAGTTAAGAAATTATTATTTATTCTATTTTAAGCTTGTTATTTTGTGTCATTAAGTTCTAATCTTATAGTCAATTAAATCAATTTTTGTTATACGTTTAAACAAATACTGTTTATTCCACTTTATATAAAGGTATAACCCTATCGGTTTGAAGGTTTTCACCGCATCATCAGGAGAGCACAAAGAACCGTGTTTGTGCTCCTCTGATGATGAGGTTAAAGCCTTGAAACCGGTAGGGTTATATATATATATATATATATATATATATATATATATATATATATATATATATATATATATATATATATATATATATATATATATATATATATATATATATATATATATATATATATATATATATATATATATATATATATATATATAGGTGTTTTACTAAATAAATTACGATGTCTTCAAACTTGCATTGTGTTAATGCCTTAATTATAAATAATAATAAAAATATTCCATGTATATATCATACTTTGTTTGTATACAGTACAACCTAATGGGATTCTTTCCAAATGACAATTTCTTCCAATCAATTAGAAAGATTTTTCTAATGATGCCTAAAGTGAAAACTAGACTGAAACTTTTTTAGACAAAAATTGGGATCCAACTGGAATTAAACCAGCAAACCTAGGTTTTGAAGACAAGTATCTTATCATCTGGGCTAGGTAGGTCGTAGTTTTCATCAAAAAATAAGTTTTAATAAATTATATTGTAATAAAATAATCATATTTTATTAAGGAATAAATTTTATTGAGGAATTTAAAGAATAAAATATTTATTTAAAAAAACTAAGTAAATTTAATACTTTATATTTTACGTTCATTGATTTTGGATAGGCCTTTAACAATAAAAAGTAAGAAAAAAGGTGTCATCTAGCTCTGGTGCTACTGGTAAATGACGATTTCCGTGGTCTAGTTGGAAAAACGCATGTTTTCCGACCGGTAGATAGAGGGGTTTGATTCCCATTTGATATAAGTCTTTTTATAAAAAAAAAATCCAGTCTGGTTTTCACTTAAGGCTTTTCTAACATATTTCTGATTGGTTGAAAGAGATTGACATGTAACAATAAACCCGCCAGGTTGTATTGAATATAACGAAAGTGTTATAAAAAAGTAATTGAAAAAAAAATGTTTTAAGTTATATTATATATTATTTATAGTTAAAGCATTAACATTGTGGAGGTTTAAAGACATTGTAATTTGTTTATTCCACTATTTGTGCAAAAAGTGGAATAAACAGTGTTTTATAAAATAAATTATAATGTTATATATCGTTAATTTTCTATTTATATTTTGAAACAGAAAACACTTTATTAAATTAGATTAATGAATCGATCAATACCATTTGGTAAATTAATTTTGAATCAACAAAATATAACACTCCAGCGTGACTTAATGAATGTGCAAAAACTCTTTTTATATTTTTAATGGTAGCGAATTGACTCCATATAACCGCGCTGAAAACCTAAACGCTATAATTATCATGTCATACTATCGATAGACGTCAAATGAAAAAACTTGTACTATAAGTACCGAGCATACCAAGTACTTACGTGTTTTTTTTTTCAAGTTAAATTTGATTCATATTTTTTTAACTTAAGAATGACAGTATTTTCTTTTCAGCTTATTAAGGCGAATTCCGTTGAAAAAAACGTTTGTCTTTCATTCCAATGGATGCGGGTTGGTTAACCAGAATTTAAAAAAAACAGTGGTTTTCGCTATTAGCTTATTTAACGCTTGTCTGTTTGGTTGGAAGAGATTGCCATATAGTTATCAAACCGAAGGCATATAAATATCGGGCAATACAACTCTATACAACGAAAGTGCGAAAAAATAGAAAACTAGCCTATTTCCAATAAAGTATAGCGTTGATTAATTTAAAAAACATGTATTTAATTATTCATATGTCTATGTATGTATTATAAAATAAATATAAATATGTATTATAAAATAAATAAATCCGAAGGCAAATTTATTCTTTAAAAAAAATTGTTTGTAATTTGAATCCAAGACCGTTGTATTACAACAAAATATGAGACAGCAAAACCCCATCAATACGAAAATAAAAAAATCTACTTTGTTACTTTTATGCATTTATGAATAAAAATACTTGAGTACTGTTCAAAAAAACATTTTTATAAAAATGATACTGCTTTAAAAAAAAATCATTATTTATTTGTTTTGAGTTGTATAAATATTTCTCTATGACCTAGTTTCTAAGTCTTCCAGCCCTCGGGTTATGGGTTCGATTCCCGTTGGAGCCCTAATTATTTTAAAACGGTTCTAGTCTGGTTTTAACTTAAGGCCTTTGTAACATTTTTCTGGTTGGTTGAAATAGATTTCCACATTACATTAAAGCCTGTTGTAATGTGTATGCAACAAAAGTAAAATACAATAATGAAGTAGATCATTCAGGAACACTAATCAATATTTATTTATTTATTTTATAAATAACTTTGTTTTTAAATATATTTATGTTAAGGTTACTGTCTAGAATCGTCAAAAAATTATATATTGTAAAATATCTACTCGTATATTGAAAAATAAAAACAGTTTGGTAAAAAAATCCTCCCTTAAAATAAAATAAAATTTAAAAAACTCCCTCACCAGAATTTTCATGTCGTGTAGTATTCCAACACCTTTCCTAATAAATCACAATCACTACAAGCTCCTGCTGATTCTTCCAGAAGAGTTGACTTCCAGAACTAATCAGGATGAGCGGGTGTGAAGACTGACGCTCGGCAGAAGACGCGGGACCCTTATATAGCAGCAGATGGACTGGAGGAGCATCGGCAAAGCTATAACTGAGCATCGCCATTTTTTCCGATAACTTGCTCCATTTCAGTGGATGTCAATGTGATCTCTGCGTAAGCCAATTAGCTCATACATGGACCGCGCCTTTTACTTGTTAAAACAAAATTGTATGTTTTAAAAATATATGTTTTTTTTTAATTTTACTTTTACTTTTGAAATATATGTATTCAATTTTATTATCTATTTCTAGCATTAAGGGTACTTCGCAATGCAAAATATTTTTTAATTGAATTTGCTGTTATTTGAATTTACTCAAATAAAAATTATTTTATTTTAATTTATTAAAAAACTTTGCAATTATTTGAATTTACTTACATTGGCCAATAAAAATCTTTAAATCTATGCTTTATTAACATAAGTTAAAATAGGATGTTTTACTTTATAGCAATCAAATTGATACCAAAAAAAATTATTGTTAAAATTTATTTCAGATCGACATATTTTTTATTTTATTTTTATTGTGTTTTTATTAAAGAAAATAAATCATTCTTCCAGCCAACCAGAAAACTAGACCAATTTGTATCATTTAGCCACCATTGGATTTTGAGCCCGAATGGAAGACCATTGTCTCTTGTATTTACAATTTTACAAAAATATTTTTTACATTGAGACAGCATTGCTTTTATATAAATATATATTCCTTTTACAAACCGAAATCTGATTTTTGGGGGAAATTTACTTCTACTTCTTTATGGAATGAATGTGTGAAGACATAACTCAGAAGCATCACGTATGGTAGGGACTTTATGGAATGAATGTGTGAAGACAGGACTCAGAAGCATCACGTATGGTAGGAACTTTATGGAATGAATGTGTGAAGACAGAACTTAGAAGCATCACGTATGGTAGAAACTTTATCGAATGAATGTGTGAAGACAGAACTCAGAAGCATCACGTATGGTAGGAAATTTATGGAATGAATGTGTGAAGACAGAACTCAGAAGCATCACGTATGGTAGGGACTTTATGGAATGAATGTGTGAAGACAGAACTCAGAAACATCACGTATGGTAGGAACTTTATGGAATGAATGTGTGAAGACAGAACTCAGAGGAATCACGTATGGTAGGAACTTTATGGAATGAATGTGTGAAGACAGAACTCAGAAGCATCACGTATGGTAGAAACTTTATGGAATTAATGTGTAAAGACAGAACTCAGAAGCATCACGTATGGTAGGAACTTTTTGATTTGAATATATAATGTAAGCAAATCCTAGAGATTCCTTAAACAGATAATGTTACCAATATTAAACTGTTTGGGCGAGTGAGCAAGAACTGAATGTTTCTTAAAACTTTAAGTATTGCAATACAAAGAGATACAATATTTAATCTATTTTTATGATCATCGATGGAAAAAATGCTAAAAATGTAGAGAAAACGCGGTATCGCTTGACTCAATAACCTGTGTTAATCGTTTAATGTACTCGAACTCGGTTACTCCTAACCATAAGATTATCATGATGGTGCCCAACCTCTAATAAGAGATAACCTCAAAAAGATGATATAATTTAGTTATATAGATACTATAAAATATTGAAGACTACCATAATAATTGCCTTGAGTTTATATGAACTATAATTATTGTTGCTTTAAAGTGGTATGAACTAGGTAATCATCATTGCTTTTAAATTATATGAACTATAATCATAATTGCTGTAAAATTACACGAATTAAATCATTTATTTAAAACGTCATGAACTATTGTATTGTATAATCATTATTTCTTTAAAATTTAAATCAGCATTTCTTTTAAATGGCATGAACTATAATCACTATTGCTTTAAAATTATGTAAACTACTCGTATAACATCATTGCGTTAAAATGATGTGAACAAAGAACTATTTTTAATTATGAGAAAAAATAAGTAATAATGTCGGCAGCCGTGGTCTAATGGTTAGCATTCATGCTGAGCAAGCGAGCGTCTCAGGTTTCTACCTTTTCACATTCCTGGTGGACTCCCTTTCAGACAGGTTTTATTTTTAGACAGTTTTACTCTTCAAGTTTAAGTTGTTTGTTGCTTGTGTCATAAATTCCCATATGTTAATACAAAACTAGCACCGTGTAAAAAACTGCCTAACAAAAGACTGCAGCACATTAAACCTTCCGATCGTCATGGATCTTTGATCTCTTTTCCATCGGAATTGTGTTTTGATATATCAAGACAGTTGTTTGTTGAAATGCAATAGCTTGCACACAAAAAAACAATACACGCACGAGCATATTTCATCCGCAGGATGGTTTACAATCAAACTCAATCACGAGAGATTGCCTATTGTATAAAATAATTATTTAGGAGACAAATAAAAAAACGGTTAATTTAAACATACGAGTAAAACGCGCATATTTCAATTATTTTGTTATATTATGTGAAATCAAAATCTTTCAATTTTTAATATATTTTTACGAATCAAAAATAAAATGAAAGTGAATTTTAACAAATTTAATTGTAATCACATAATATTTTAATATATTATTCATTTCATTTTCACAAAAGTCTTTAAATATTTTTCTTACAGGATATTGATCATAAGCTTTTCAATATAAAAATACATATATAAATATTGATTAAACGTTTAAAATGACCGACCAACATAATAACGACGTTACTTGGATGGACAGAAAATGCATAATGTACAGGTTATAGAATATTCAATTTAATAAAACATAAATGTACAAAATGGCTAGTTTTCTTCGGAAATATCCTGTATTAAGAAAATATTTAATTAAGAATATAAATTAATTACACTTATCTTTAAGAAATTAATAATTAACTTATGGAGCTTCGAATTTTCACAAGTCGCCTTCGTTAAGTTTGTTGAATAGTTAAGCTTATCGGTTTAAATTTTAATTACAAACAGTAGACATGTCCAAGGATAACAGTGGCAGGTAGTTGTTCAGTTGTTGAAGAACGATTTAAAGGAAATAATGGAATAAAGGCTGTAGCAGACCGCGGGTTGATAACCCGTGCAAGGTCGCCGGTAGTACTTACTAGTTTCTACGTTTGTCTTCCACATCAGCGGGGCGTTACTCGGAGAAGTTTATTCAGAAGATTTATTAACCCTTCATCTATCAAATAAAATTTCCCTTTTAATCTACAGATTTTTTTAATTTCACTTCTAATGTACGGGTTTCCAACTGTTGTATGACTATGCAAATAAGTCAAAGGGAGTCACTGGAGGACAGTAATTTTTTCGGACTCATTAATAGTCTTCAGGCTTAGAAATATTACCCCGCCAGATTGTACTGTATATATTGTAATACAACTTAGTGGGCTTATGACCATATAAAAATATATCTCATGAACCACAAAGATGGTACAGAGAACGTTAGTGAAAAACAGAATAAAACTCGATTTAGAAATATCGGATACCAATAAAAATCGAAACCGCAACCCCCAAGCTGGAAAACAGGTACCCCATCAACTAGGATCATAGCTTCACTCAGCATTCTACTGTACGTGCTGGGTTTGAATAATAATTGCCGACAAATTACTGTTTTAAAGTTTTTTTTTGAGAATCACCAAAAATTTAAACAGGTTTAAAACAAACGTTTTACCATCTTAATTATGGATATCGTATTTTTTAATTAAACATCTTTATCACTAAGTGATATCATCTTTCAATGCAATATAATAGCATTTAAAGGAATTTCTTTGCAATAAAATATTAGAAATACTTATATTTCATGGAATTTTATTAAAATAAACAAACGTAAGATTTTTGACTGAATAAAAAAGGGAAAAAGCATGTAAAAAATAATTTATTCAAATAATATAAAGATTTTTGTGGTGCATATTATAATTTATTTATTTATTTCGTCCATGGTTGATGCCAGCACTTTTATGCAATTACCCAATGAAATTGAATCTATAAAAAAAAATTGTATTGAAAATAGTATCATATCAAAACTTCAAGTGAAGGGTTAATTAACATATTGAACACTTTGTAGTATTAAACCTAATCCAACCATCGCACACGTTCTTGTCGAGTGATTCAGAGCATTTAATTCGTTAGTTCGTATATGCAAATAAACCGCATCTGTATGCTTTGAATTCACTGTGGGTGGATGATCTGTAGTACTCCTATATGCAGTGTCGCCGAGGTAAAGAAAATTACAAGGGGAATCATGTTCAACAACGCGATAAATATATGACCGCGGTATGTGTATGTATGGCAGAGAAATCAACGGGAGAAAAACACGAAACCTCACTCGGTAATGTTAATTATTTATTTTAGACTGAGCAAGAAAGTAATTACATTAATCAGTTTAATTGAAGGCCTTTCGATAGATTGTTTTGTTTTCATTTGAAATTAAAAAAATTGCGTGATAAATATGCTTTTTTGCGTGTGAATATATATTTTTTTTCACAACCATAATTCAGTTATATGTTAGTAGATTAAAATTATTATATTTTCATATTTTTGACGTCTTCGAAATAATGTAAATTTTAAATCAATATTTTTCAAATCAATTAATATCGAAAGACGGAGACGTAAGATAACCATCTCGTTTACCAGATTTGAACGCGTTAGACTTTTTTTTGTAGAGCTTTCTAAATGAAACAGTGTAGGTCAACAAACCAGACAACTTCCAGTAGTCGAAAGCAAATATTCGAGTGTAAATTGCCTTGATATCACAGGAAACACTAAGAAAAGTAACGGAAAACTCCATGAAAAAGTGAACTCTTACGAGGAACACATTTACCTGATATAATTTTTCAAAAATTTAAAAAGGTAATGTAAAAAAATTCCATTAATAAACTCTTATTTGCAAATTATTTTTTTTTAACTTATTACATATCGTTCATAAGTTATATCATAAGTAAGTATTAAAGGGGATTTTGCCTATATTATATAATATATAGAACAAAATATCCTTTCATTTTAATGCATGTTATGTTTTACATGTAGAACAATATATTCTCATAATTTTTATGTATGTTTTACATGTAGAATAGTACGAGTATATCCTCTTAATTTGTATGTAGGTTTTACGTGTAGATCAATATATCCTCATAATTTTTATGCATGTTTTGCATGTAGAACAATACATCGTCATATTTTTTATGTATGCTTTACATGTAGAACAATATATTCTCATAATTTTTATGTATGTTTTACATGTAGAACAATATATCCTCATAATTTTTATGAATGCTTTATACATGGAACAATATCTCCTCATATTTTTTATGTATGTTTTACATGTAGAACAATATATCCTCATAATTTTGTCCTATATTTATCTGTGTCACTTTCTAATTTGTGATTTTATTTTGTCAGTATTTGAAATCTTATATATTTTTCTCTCTTTTTGCCAGCAATGAATTTGAAGTTATGTATGTTAAAGTTTTTATATTCCTTCTTATTGTCACATTTTTTGTAACATATGTAATGTGTATAAAGGTGTGGACTCAAAACATCTGGCATCAACGCGGCCGGACTCACCCTCCTTATCTTGGTCAGGACGATGTTATGAATGACCCCACACCTTTTGATAACTTCTCTTTCAAATGAATTGTCCTTTTCATTGTTTTAACATATATAACTCTTACAAAACCTTCCGCAATTAATTTAAATTATCTCTAGAGGAAATTGTGTTAACCTAAAAAGAATGGTATCCCTTCAAAACCACTATCATCAGACATTATGTCGAAGGAAAAATCATTTTTTTTTTTTAATTTAAAACGAGTTTAATTTTTGGAAAACAGGCATTTAGAACCCTGCATTTTAGTTTTAAAATACGGCTTGGGTTAAAATGATAGTTATTATTGCTTTTTCATATATTTTATCGATTTTTTTACTTCTATATTATATGTACATCAATTATGTGTTTTACAATCCAGTCCTGAAATCTATCCAAACCCCTTCGTAACTTATTTAACCAAGACAGACTACTTCATTGATCTAGTAAGAGACCTATATTCTAACCCGAGGGTAGCGGGTTCTACTCGCAGTAGAATCCAGTATATTTTTAAAAGGCTTCTTGTCTGTTTTTTTAATCTAGTTTCTCTTAAATACTCATAATTTTACATATATTTTCCTAGTTATGTCTAAGTATATTTCTCAGTACTACTAATTGCATAAATTTTTCAATGTTTACTTGTCTTACATAACTACATTCCATATTATGTCATACTTAGAACACACATAGTTTTTTTTTAATAATGCACATTTTCCATGCATTCATACCATTTCTTCCATATTTCTTCAATATTTTTAAGATCTTAATTCAAATGTCATATTATTTCTTTTAAAACTAATATTTGAAGATAAATTTTTAATCAGGTTGCAATACGAATCATTTTAATCAGGTTGCAATATGAATCATTTTAATCAGGCTGCAATACGAATCATTTTAATCAGGCTGCAATACGAATCATTTTAATCAGGCTGCAATACGAATCATTTTAATCAGGCTGCAATACGAATCATTTTAATCAGGCTGCAATACGAATCATTTTAATCAGGTTGCAATACGAATCATTTTAATCAGGTTGCAATACGAATCATTTTAATCAGGTTGCAATACGAATCATTTTAATCAGGCTGCAATACGAATCATTTTAATCAGGCTGCAATACGAATCATTTTAATCAGGCTGCAATACGAATCATTTTAATCAGGTTGCAATACGAATCATTTTAATCAGGTTGCAATACGACTCATTTTAATCAGGTTGCAATACGAATCATTTTAATCAGGCTGCAATACGAATCATTTTAATCAGGCTGCAATACGAATCATTTTAATCAGGTTGCAATACGAATCATTTTAATCAGGCTGCAATACGAATCATTTTAATCAGGTTGCAATACGAATCATTTTAATCAGGCTGCAATACGAATCATTTTAATCAGGTTGCAATACGAATCATTTTAATCAGGCTGCAATACGAATCATTTTAATCAGGTTGCAATACGAATCATTTTAATCAGGTTGCAATACGACTCATTTTAATCAGGTTGCAATACGAATCATTTTAATCAGGCTGCAATACGAATCATTTTAATCAGGCTGCAATACGAATCATTTTAATCAGGTTGCAATACGAATCATTTTAATCAGGCTGCAATACGAATCATTTTAATCAGGTTGCAATACGAATCATTTTAATCAGGCTGCAATACGAATCATTTTAATCAGGTTGCAATACGAATCATTTTAATCAGGCTGCAATACGAATCATTTTAATCAGGTTGCAATACGAATCATTTTAATCAGGTTGCAATACGACTCATTTTAATCAGGTTGCAATACGAATCATTTTAATCAGGCTGCAATACGAATCATTTTAATCAGGTTGCAATACGAATCATTTTAATCAGGCTGCAATACGACTCATTTTAATCAGGTTGCAATACGATTCATTTTAATCAGGTTGCAATACGAATCATTTTAATCAGGCTGCAATACGAATCATTTTAATCAGGTTGCAATACGAATCATTTTAATCAGGTTGCAATACGAATCATTTTAATCAGGCTGCAATACGAATCATTTTAATCAGGTTGCAATACGAATCATTTTAATCAGGTTGCAATACGAATCATTTTAATCAGGCTGCAATACGAATCATTTTAATCAGGTTGCAATACGAATAATTTTATAACATCCGTAACCTAAAGAAAAAACGTGTGTGCTCTTTTTGAAAGTTTCAAGTTCGATCGCAAACCAAAAACACACATGAATCTTGAAATATATTTTTGGCTAGTTAAAATGGTAATAATCATATCAAACTTAAATACACAACGAAATAGGCCAATAACATTCGTAACACATATTATATTTACGATTTTGTTGTATACAGTGCAACCTGTTGAGTTTATTGCGGTGGGACAATATTTTCCAACCACCCAAAAAGGCTTTTAAGAAACATAAAGTGGAGATACACACCCAGATACTGGCCGAGATACACACCCACCATAGAGAGGGTGAACCCGGCCGCGAGGATACCAGTTTTTTTACAGCCTAAACTTTTGTACACGTAAACTATGAAACTTTTTTTTTAATAAAGAAGCAGCATTATTATAATTGTTCAAATACATATTTAGTCTCACATTCTCAGAAAAGAGAGTAAGTAAATAAGAGTTCAAATTTTGACATAATAAAGACAGAAATTATTTGGAAGGGGGCAAATATTAATATAGATCAAAATGAAAGAGGCAATTTTGTTCTAAAATTGCACAATACATATAGATCAAAACGAAAAAGGTTATTTTGTTCTATGTATAGTACAGATAGAACGAAACAAAAGAGGACGCTGTGTTCTATGTATAATGTATAGTTAAAAGAATATATCAAAAGGGTACATTTTGTTTAATATGTAAAACATATAGAACAAAATGAAAGCAAACATTTTGTTTCATATATTAGGTGTTAACATAAGTTGTGTCCGTTTTCTTTTCAATTTAAAAATGAGCACCAAAAGTAAATCAAAATGGTAAATGTTAAACGTCATTCGAAAGAAAAAGGGATCTTCATGAATAATATGGTTTAAGTGGTCCTCATCGAAGTCCACTGGTTGTCCGGAACGCTCCTTGACTTTCAGGTCGAAATTACCGTCTTTGAAACGCAAAAACCATCGACAAGCTGTTTTTTAATTAATAGCATCTTCACCGTACACTTTGCAAATATCGCGAGCAGCTTTGGCAGCTTTATTCCCTCGATTGAACGCGAACAGAAGGAGGTGTTGAAAATGCCCACTTTCGTCTACTTGACATTCAAATTAAATAATATATGTAACGTAAAAGTAAACACAATATATTATAGAGCAGATTTTTTTCTTTCAAATGACGTATAACATTTACCATTTTGTTTTACTTTTGGTGCTCATTTTTAAATTGGAAAAAAACGGACACAACTTATGTTAACACCCAATATTTGACAATGTCTGCTTTTGGTCTATATTTAATACATATAGAACAAAATGAAAGAAGGCACTTTTTCTTATTTATAATATATATAAAACAAAAGGAAATAAGTGATTATATTCTATGTTTAATACAGATTGAATGAAATGAAAATGAACATTTTGTTCCATACACGAGAATATAATGAATACAAAGGAAATTAAAAATAGGCATTTTGTTTTATAATGTAACATTTAAAACAAAATACCCTCTTTTAATTTGTCCTGTATTCATAAAAGTCAAACGTGATTAAAAAAATACAAAACTCTCTACTTAAAGCCCTTAAGCTTCATATTTGCATTTTCGTTACAATAAATTATGGTGTACATACTCGTAATTACGATCCTTTAAAAACAAAACTATTATTAAAATTGCTTCATTTAAGTATGATTTCCTTCATACACATTATGTATATTTTAAATCACCATTTAATATGGTATATCTCAAACATGTATTTCGACATATCTTGCTACCCTTCCATCATCTCTTACTTTATTGAAATTAAATTATAGATTAATAAGTGCCTACATCCTTTTAAGTGATTGCGTGTTGTCTTCGTACTTACTAACTAGGTGTGACTTTTACCATACTTAACATGTCATAATTATAATATAAACATTAATTTTCCAGTACTCATAAAGAAAAATTCTTAACTATCAAGTAATGTCATAATAATTAGTGGTGAATAAATTATTTTCTCTGGTATTAAATATGCACCTGACTTTGTCGGAATGATCGACCAAGGTCGGAAAGAATGTCATTATTTTTTAACATTTCAACAAAAAGACAAATGCTTCAAGTTTCTCAATGCATGCACCAACTCTCATATTTGATTGTTAAGAACGGTTTAAACTTGCAGTAAAATCAATTTTCGATGATATTTGATAATTTTTTTTTGTATATTATTATCAAAACACTATTCAAACATTTAAACTAAAGAGAAAAAAAACACGTTTTTCCAAAGCAAGCTAAAACTGTCATATTTAATTCTTTAGAATGATTTAAACTCGCAGTGAAAATGATATTATGTTCTTCAATTTTAAGCCTTTTTTGAATTTTACAAATATCATAACCTTATATTTTATTTATATTTAAAGAAAAAGACTATAGAACTCGTGCACACATATTATCACACCGCTTCCCTATTAGAGTCGGCAGAGAGGATAGAATGTCAGACATTCCTATACACACACCTTTTGCCTCTTCTACACCCATAAACCTTCTCACACAACTTCATTTCTCTGAATTTTCAAATTTTTTATTTCATAAAATAAATTCAATTGATCCAACCTTATTTTTATCTACCTTTTCCACGAGTTCCACTCAAAATTAAAATGAACAATTGTTTTATTTTTTTTTATATTTTTTCATTCATTTGTCTCACGTAAACCATCTGAGAGTGCTCTTCTTCATCTTCCTCAACACATCAGGCTTAAGTTCACATTCATCCCTAATCACTTGCATGTCACGTTCATTTCCATGTCACATTGTCTAATATATCGTCGTCAATAATTTACAAAAGTTAAAGTGCAACCTATAATACGATTGACAAAAAGCAGAAAAGACATTCCGTCACACCGTTTTCCTATTTGGGTAAACCGAGAGGACAGAGTGCCAAACTTAACATAAAAATTTCACCTTTTTCATACGTACACATCTCTCACACAATTCATACGATTTCTTGCACTTCTTATATTTCCTTCTTTCAAAATATAAATTGATTGATCAAATCATACTTTCACTGGTCTTTCTCTATTACGTTTTCACACATATTTACACTAAATATTTATTTAGTAAGTCTTATTTCACATGAAGAAACTATCTCACAGTAAATAAAACAATTAACATTTATTTTACGTTAAGTAAAATATATTGAACACAATTTGTTTTGTTCACTGTTTTTATTGCATTTAAAAAAAATGTTTTATTTATTTATTTTATAAAACCAAAAATCTTTGAACATGACACAACAAAGTGAAAAACAATATTTTTTATTATTTGTGATTTAAATTTGTATTTAAGTTTACATTTACATGAACAATTTTTCCCCCTTTTTATTTCTTCAAGTATTCTTTATATCAAGGGTGTCAGCCATAAATCATTTAACCCCTCTGATAGGGGTGCATCTAGATTGCGAAGATGTTATTCAATGAGCCCAAAACATTTGGTAGCATCTTTTTTATTTGACGTCATCGTGGCTGAGCTTTCCCTCTGGCAGGGTTGCATCTGGATTGGGAAGATGTTATTAAATATGCCCAGACCATTTGATAGTAATAAAAACAACATTTTATTTCCCATTGCCTTATCATAATATATATGTATAATTTCAGGATACATATTTTTATACTATGTTGCCAGCAGTTAGCCTATTATTTATTTATTCAAATAATAAAAATCTTGGTCATTATTTAAAAGAACCTAATAAAACTAAATAGCATAGTCGACACAATCAGAATCATGCTTAAATTAAAATTCTGTACGTGTAAGTTGAAAACTGGATCAACTAGTGGCATTTACGGGCAAAATTAACCGTCAAACGGCGTCGGAAGGCGCAGGCTTTGTCCATAACGCTGAGGGCGGATCTCGGACCAGAATAGGCTCATCGAGACATAATTCAAATCTTACCATCAATGTTATTGGCAACCTTGCAGATTGTGAAGTGCCGACTATGAAACAGCTTTTTGCTGTACAAGTTGAATGAAAAACATGTACATTTTTTTATTGACTGACTGTTGTACATCCTGAATCATCTCTGTGGTGTAGTGACATGACGAATGTTTAATCATTTTATCATTTTAATGGTGATTATTGACCAGATGATCAATATTTCATCAATATCAATATAATTTTAAATAACACCTCTTTAATCAAATTAAAATATTTACTTAGTATATTTACTTCGTTGCAAACCATAAATTTTTTACACTCTGCAAAAAATTTGATTAGATGAAATATTTTAAATTCACAAACATGTTATCGCCTCAAATTAAAATAAAACAACCGCATAATATTATATGCGTACATAGTAATGTATGTATAACGTTTTTTGTGACATTTACTTGGCCATTATTAAATCTTCAGAAGTGCAAAATATTTTTGAAATCCATAACACATAATTGTTTCGTGAAACACTACCTAAAGAAGTATAATAAATTATATATTCGATTCTGATTTTAAATTTATCAGCCAACGGCATCATCATAATACCAAGGATATCCAACAGGGCGGGGCGTTATGACAGGGTTTTTGCAATTGGTGGTCCAAATGCGTGGAATGGTATATTTCAAGTGTTAGAGATATATGAGGCGTGTGTAGCTTCAGGAAACACTTAATGACAATCCTTTTTAGAGGGTTTTATCAAAATGTATGACTATATATGACCCCTGCACACATACTACACTACACTCCACCTTAAGCCAAATGCGTATTATATACCGTAAAATCTATAAAGATTACATTGTAGGTCAACTTCCCTTGGTAAGTTTTCTGTGGATTTCTTACCGAATATTATTTCCTAAATACATCACAATCTAATGATATATTTATTTTGTAATATTTTTAATCTGTCAATAATAGTGCGTACGAATCTTTAGTACGTACGTCAGCTGTCTCGACGGGATGTGTATTTTGTCCATTTATGATTATTTTGATAATATTCCTCGGTGGTTTATCTGGTAAGATGCTAGACTTCTAATAGTAAATTTAGGGTTTAATTCCCGATGGTATCCGTAAAATAATAGAGTCTATGTTTGGTAAAATAGTTTGGTAAAATAAATTAGTAACAATGATTCCGCGCGCTAAACGTGTGTAAGCGTTATTGTACATTCCCGTGCGATAGCATTGCCAATAATGCAATGTTGAACTGCGAGCTTTATGCCTACAGTAGTGGTACTAAACACCCAAAGCTCAATTAATGGGGCCGAAAACAATGTTGTCGTTTAGCTACGCTCTTAAATATGTCCAACGCCAGTTGATTTGTTGAGAGGCACTATACAACTGAATTTTAATAAATCTTGAACAATCAGACTAAAAATAACGTTTTAAAAACAAAATCTCTTAAATGTCAATGTCTTGTCATCAACGCTGATACACAAGAACAGAGAGACATAAATTTTAACTTTAGAAAACTTTAACTATATTTGAAATACCTGATCAAGGTAAGCTTGTTAAAGTTGCTGGGGAACTTGCTAGTTCTAATCAAATGTGTGTGTTTACTTTAAAAATACACGAAATACCGAATTCAGTTTTTCTTCCTCCTAACTCCATTCCATTACGTTGGGTCGGCTTTTCGAGTCATCTCTCTCTAAAGTTGTCTATTGTAGACAAGATCTAGCGGCACACTTACCTCCTCCATCTGTTCCTTGGTCAACTTCTTCGTCTTATCTCTTCAACCTCAAGCTCAAGCAACTATCGACTAGCATACTCTTCGGATCTTCGAATGATGTGCCCTTACCACCACAATCTGGTCTTCAGTTTGTCATCTTGAGACTTCCTCTGATATATGTATGTATACGTCTCGTATTTTGTCTCTACGAATAACGCTTAACTTCCACCAATCATCCTTATATTATATATGTTGCATGGCACTTTTTCTCCTGTGCTTTAGTATGCATTGAGCATTCCGCATCATAGTGTCCACTGGTCATATGACACTGTTATATACTCATGCCTTCATCATCAGTGGCATTATTTTATCACAAATCAATTCAGTGACATAGCTCCACTTAAGTTGTTTTTGAAATATCAAATTCAGTTGAGCTAAAACAAAAAAAAACTTTAATACTGCAGTTCAGGGGTAGCCAACTTTTTTTGTTGTCGCGATCGACTTTTAACGTAAAAAATATCACAATCTACCTGTCAAATTCGTAAAATTTAGCGTATAACACACTGTTATTTTCAAGAAAATGACTTACATTTTTTTTGGTAAAAGATAGCTAACTTTGAATAATGCGGTAGTCACTACAAGTGATTTTAAAATACGTACTTTAAACATATTTTGTTGTGGTAATAACATACCACAGCAAAATTAACTCTATAATTTTATTTCTTCTTAAATCACTATTTAACAAATATTCCTACTGATATTTACTATGGATAGATACAAAATGCCTTTCCAAGTTACCTTTCTTAGTTATGGCTACAGATGAATGACATATGAAGCAACATTTTTCTTTTACCATTGTATAAAATTAAGCGTGCCATTTTTCGTGAAAATGGTAAATCATGGATTTTTTTCGAATTGTAATTGGAAGGGTCTTATAATTTCCAAAATGAATTAGTGTGTTTTTTTCACCATAGCTTAGAAACTTAATAAGTTTATAGAATTTATCTACATCAATTGTGACAAGCTGAGTGGTATGTAGATTCAAATATTAAGTTGTATGCTCAGTTGGAGAAAGGCGGGAGGTGAACCGAACAACAACACACTCCGAGGGCAGACAGGTGATGACTGCGTTGACAAGTGCATGCATGCGTGTTATGAGATTTGGCAAGAGCGCACGCCATATTGTAAGTTACGAAGACGGCCGCAATCGATCAAAAATTGATTTGCAAACGACCGATCAATCGCGATTTAACTATTGGCCATCCCTGATATAATTTATTTCACTTAAGATTCTTTCTGAAATGCATTTCCATTTTACTGACTGAAATATGGTTCAAAGGGAAAATTTCATATTTATTGTTTTTTATAGTAATTATGTCTGAAATGGTCTGACAGTCTCCCTTCACATCAGGATGCATTATCTGATTGATGCTATTATTGTTTCAGCGGACTGGTTTCCAGTTCAGATACTGCCTGGGAACTACCTACACATGCCAACCTCAAATGTCAAGTTTATTTCTCTCGCATATGTAACTTCTCGTTGAAAATATTCAATTGTAAAAAAACAGAGAGGACAAGGCACAAAGTAATATTTAAGGTTTATTGGAATTCAGAGATATTTATGATAAGAATTTCATTATTGTAAGGCGTTTTTAAGATGTATTGTACATAATATATTTTATTATTTGCAGTATTTAAGAATAAAAGAAATCATTTGTTGAATATTTGTTCCCGAATTTGTGAATTCCATTTCTTTGTTGTATAATTTAACAATGTGTAATGTTTCAATTTATCACATCATATATAACTTGTATACTTCATATTGTGAGAGGTAGACCAAGGAAAATATGGTTGAATCAAGTTAATGATATTTAGAAAGAAGAAAATGTATAAAATCAGAGAAATCGTCGTTGTATGGATAAAGAAGAGGCAAAGGGTGTCTATGGAAATAAGAAAGTTTTGGCACTGTCCCCTTCGCCTACTCCGACATGAAAATTTTGTGATGGTATATACGAGTATTTATGTATATTTAATAATTGTTTTTATGATGGTTTATACGAGTATTTATGTATATTTAATAATTGTAGCCCCAGTGCCTTAAATTAATATCTAAAGCATCTCTTTACGTAAATATAGACCACAAACGACCTCCGTAGTCTAGTTGGTAAGACATTTGTCTCCCAGCCCGGAGGTTGCGGGTTTGATTTCCGTTCGAACCCAGATTTTTTAAAAAGGATTCCAGTCTGGTATTCCAAGCCTCTTTAACATCTTTCTTGTTTGTTGGAAGATATTGCCACATTGCAATAAGCCCACTAGGTTGTACTGTATACAACGAATGTGTAATATTAGACAATACAACACTTAAAAAAATTCTTACGTGCTGATGTATTGTAAAATTATATATTTCATATTCCTCACCACTCAAAAAATAAAACTATTTTTTTTTCTTAAAGTTAATGTGAAACAATCGGATAGTGGATATTAATATTATCAGTGCGATAACAATGTTATTTAATATTCAATATTCCAATACGGAGATCCACAAATTTAAAGACTTTGATAAATTAGATAAATGATTTTTAACCTAAGAGAGAAATACTAAAATAATTTCAATACTTATAAAACAAATGTATATGTCCAGAATGAATAGTGTGTACGCCACTAGCACAAAGAACTGAAACCATGGGTGGATGGCTGCTGCGCAATGCTCGGAGAATTCAGCTCACGTTGAAAAGTCGTAGATCGGTAGAAGGGTGAAGAGATTCCTCTTATGCAGGTAGTAGATGATCGCAAGTAAAACACAGTAGGCAGAGTGAACTGAGAATGTTTAGTTTTGGCGTTTGGCGCTTCTTATGTGCCGACCGATCGCTCATCGCAAGCGTCTGTTTTCACGGGTGCACGCCGGCACAACTCGCGAAATATCACAATTTTCACCAGTTTTCGCGTGCAGAGGCCGGCCGACTTTCGATACAGTCTCGCTTTCGATACAGTCTCAGTTTCGATACTACGAATTTATACACAATTAAGAAAACAAATACATATATGTTTTATGCTAACGCATACGTCCGATACATAGTGTATGAAGAAAATGTAGGTCGAAGAAAGAGTGATAGGGTATATATAGCTGGAGAAAGTTTGACTGAAGAAAAGTCAAGAATCATAAGAGACAGAAAAGTATGTATAACGCAACGTATGAGTGTGGATGAGACAAAGGCTGTATGTATGATAGGAAGGTGAGGGGATTTTTTTTTCTGTCTACTCCAAAAGAAATATAGCGTATCTATGTAATAAAATTATGTATGTTCTCGTATATAATAAGGTTAATGTTGAGAGCGGCAAACTTTTGCGTTTTTTTTTTCCACATTTGTATTTTATCTTTATTTTATCACGAGAGATATAATAGTTACTTTAAGCAATTCCACTTTACCTGGCTATCAGCTGAAGACCTGTAGAATCAGTTCAACATACTGAATAAATTAACCATATTTAACTAAATGTAACTTAAATTATTGAGTTAACTCGATCTCCGACGTACTCGTGTAGACATGTATATATTTGAAATGGGAATATTTCGCAATATTGTGTTCTTGTTTATTTACAGACGACTAATAAAGTTAATTTTAACGTTTCATATAAGCGCTCTCATATTGGAACGAATTGAAAACATTCAATATTATTCCGGTACGTCCCCATATCAAATTAAATTAAAAAATGTTAGCAAGATATAGACATATGTTATGTAGCTATTAATAATTTGGAGCGTATTCAAAATGTTTAACATAATACAAATAAGTGCTCATAAAAATGAATTTATTAAACATTTGATTCAGGTTTAACTTAATGATACCAAAAAACAGAAAACAATTAATCATTAACAGTTCAATCCAAAATGGGCGCATGCTTCGAAAATGTTAAAATCTTCGAATAACTCCAAAATGGGCGCGTGCGTCAAAATTGTTTTAGATTCATTCCAAAATCATCCTGTTTTTTTTTTAATCTTTGATGTGCCAGAGAATATAAGATCTCTGCATTTTCCTAGTTTGCAGTATATAAAAGTGTGGCTAAATCATATTAAACCCGAGAGTAATTCATAATTCAATTAAGTCTAAATCTATAAAAATGATAACAGGGGCAATTTTACTCATGCTTCCCTATTACTTGTGGCTCAGTTTTACCTATAAAGTTTATTAAGGGTTCAATTCTCAATTTAACCACCGAGATTTCTTTCAACGGTCATTCCGTGTGCGAGCGGTGATGGTCTTAACATATCAGTTCGTGAATATGGCACCGAAAATCATTTTAATCAAAGTGGCATACTTATGTTAACTCTCCGGTACATTAAACAAAAGTTTATCAACCAACGAGAGGTTTGCTATTTTTCTTGTGTAAACAAGTACGAGTATCTCTTCTAAAGCTTGATGAGTAAAATCCAAGCATACCCATTAAAAAGTGTGGGATCGAGTGATAGATAAAATCCATACTCTTAGCAATAAATATATCATGGAAATATTTTTTAGACTCGCTCAACTATCAGCTTTCGGTGCCGTATTCATGAACTAAGCTATTAAGAGCGTCATAATAACCTTGTTGAATTAATTTTCTGATATCAACATCTTCCACATCTCGGTGAAGAAAATTAAAATTAAAATGCTAAGTAAAATTTGTAAGTATAACTGAATCCCTTTACATAGAAACATATTGTAAGTAACGTTGTTCCTGTTGTCATTATGTAATATTTAGACTTAATAATTTGATTTGTTTCTTGTTTTTTTATGTAATCGTGTAAAACCTGTATCAAATATAAAATAAAATAAATAAATAATTTATTTCAAATCAGGAATTATGTATTGCTCTCGAGTTCAATTTGGTTGAGGCGCACTCTTATCTACTGCGAACCAGTGAATTATAAAGATATGTCATAACAGCGCCACATCAAATGTCCTCGAGACTCAACCTCAGTAGGATCGGTTACTTTATAAAAAAAAAGTAAATGCCCATTTTGGAGTGCATCGAAGATTTTAACAATTTAGACGCACATTTCAAATTTGGAGTGAATCGATTATTTAAACAATTTAGAGGCACAAACATGCCAATTTTGGGGTGAATCGAGGATTTTGACGATTTAGACGCACGTGCCAATGTCGGAATGAATCAAAGATTTTAACAATTTAGACGCACGTGGCAATTTCGGAATGAATCGAAGATTTGAATATTTTTGAGGAACGCACCCATTTTGGAGTGAATTGAATATTTTAGCATTTTAAAAGCGAGCGCCCGTTTTCTAGAAACTGAAAATTTTAATATTTTTTTAGCACGCGAGGGGGATTTTAAGATTTTTAACATAATGCATGTACATGCCCGCACAGGTCATCCTATATAAGATAGATTGCCTGGTTTTTAACATAATGCATGTACATGCCCGCACAGGTCATCCTATATAAGATAGATTGCCTGGTTTTTAACATAATGCATGTACATGCCCGCACAGGTCATCCTATATAAGATAGATTGCCTGGTTTTTAACATAATGCATGTACATGCCCGCACAGGTCATCCTATATAAGATAGATTGCCTGGTTTTTAACATAATGCATGTACATGCCCGCACAGGTCATCCTATATAAGATAGATTGCCTGGTTTTTAACATAATGCATGTACATGCCCGCACAGGTCATCCTATATAAGATAGATTGCCTGGTTTAAAAAGTACGCACCCACTTTTTAATGAATTGAAGATTATAAAATTTTTATTAAAAAAACACACACCGATTTTCAAGTGAGTTGGAGATTTTTAATATTTTTTTTAAACACATGCCTATTTTCGAGTCAAGTAAAAATTTTTTAGCATTTTTCATTTTGTCTTGTCTAATTTATAAATGACAATATTTAAGTCGCCAGTGCCTACTCCGTATTTATCGTTTTGATATATCAACAATACGAGTATAAAAACCATATTTTTTATTAATTAATGTATTATGTACACTACATGAGTTGAAATATTCTTGATGGGGGATGAATTATCAGTCGTGAGCGTTAATATTTCCCCAAAAGATAGCATCAAATTCCTTGTTGTATTTCTTGATAATAAGCTCTTTTTCGATAGACAAATAGGTTATACGGTTTTTCGGATTTTTTTAGTCTTCGAGAATTCAATATATATGGTATACCTTGATGTCTTCCAACATGGAAAGACATCAAGATACAAATCTTCAAGACATCAAACTCTGCATATATATACCTAATACAGAGACTTTAGACTCTGGTCAAATGGCAGGTGTTATTGGAAACATGTTAACTATAAGAATACCAACCATTTACAAGAGGAAAAAAATATATACGGAGCATTCAATCAAAGTGAAATTGTGTTGATATCGTACGTTCTATTTTCACACCTATGGCAGTTTCAAACTTTTCAGTAAATCTATTTGTTCTTGTACATGATTTTGTTAAGCGTAAATATAGCACTTATTAATTTATCATCTAGTGAATTTAAGATATTTTTTTTATTAATAATGCAAATGATTTGTAGTAATTTTTCATTGGGATGTTACAAAATAAATTATTGTTTTCATAATTATCTGTCAATAATAGAAGGTTCGAGTCCCAATCTGGAGCATAACTGAGGAAAGTTAGCTCTTAAAACAGCGCTGTATAAATTATCATTTTACTATTATAAAGATTAAGTTGTGTGTGAATATTATTCCATTATTAACCACTGATGTTAAAGGTATCTTGTTTTATTTTCAAGAAATAAAACAACAAGAATATTTCAAATTACTAAAAATGCATGAGGTACGCAGTTTGTCACATTGATTGACAGCACTATTTAACACTTGCCTTACTGTGCTAAACAATTCCGCCAGCCACTGTGCTTGACGCTCAGCATCCAGTGAAAAATGTATGTTTTAAATTAAAATTATGCAAAATCTGCTAGGTTATTTTTTGTAATTAGCTATAAAATTATTTTATCATGTAAGTCCTGGTCACTCACTATCCATCATAGGGTGGCAAGTGTTTAGGTGCCACTGCCTACTCCGTATTCGTCGCCTTCTGATTGCATCCCTCCCGCCATTGCTGTTATTATATGCAAATACGTTACAGTAATCTGTATATGGATATAATTTATTCGTTAAGTATTAACATCCGGTTTTACCTAGAAACTAACTATTTAAGTTCTTGTCAAAAAAATCAGGATTCTAACGAGAATCGAACCCGAAAACCTTAAGCTGGAAAACGAGCATCTTATCAACTAGGCCACGGGATACGTCCATATTAAATTATATGATGAAAATTAAAACATATTAAAAAAATACGAATTTAACAATATTTGTA
Organism: Odontocerum albicorne; assembly: GCA_949825065.1. Classification (NCBI taxonomy): domain Eukaryota; kingdom Metazoa; phylum Arthropoda; class Insecta; order Trichoptera; family Odontoceridae; genus Odontocerum; species Odontocerum albicorne. The sequence goes on from OX463858.1 coordinate 9,118,494, forward strand.
TATCATATTTATAAATTGAATGAAAGTGTAAACGTTTTTATACATTTATAACAAAACGCAATATTTGAATAAATTTTATCAACGTTGAAAACCGAATTCTTTTGCGTCGAGGTTGTACCTCTATAACGGAAAGAATTCCAAATAATTGCATTCTGCAAAACGAGAAACATTGCCATAATGTTACAAAACTAGATCTTTATAGGCGAATATTTTAATTTCCAATAATAAATTCTACATTTTATTGATGGTATAAAATGCAGAATTATATCTTCATCACTTATAAATGCATTTTTAGTTGACTTGAATTCTCAACACTTGAAAACCCAATTAAAATCGTAATAAACTTTCCCAGTACCCGTTTTATTTTCGAGGAATTCAATTTTTTGTACAGGGTTTACTAAAATTGCTATATCTATGTTCAGTAAATAATACAACTATTGTGAGGTGAGTGACCGCGCGTTAATGCACTAAGACTTTCGTGCGGAAGGTGGTCGGTTCGAAACCCGCGCTGTTCTACTCCACTCGAATGTCGCAGAGATTTTTTCCGCCTAGTATTCTTAAGTATAAGAATACCTATGACTTAGGTCATATCTATCCTTTCAAAAAGAGAAAATAAAACATGCCAGTGTGCTCCGATCGTCTAATTTCGGTATGCCATCAGTACAGCGGAGGGAACGGTGAGTTTGCTGGTGTGCAACGATTCACTCACATCAAAAAACCTCCACGGCACAGCTTCAATTTCCAATTGAGTTGACGTTGGAATGGCGAGCCTCAACCAAGAGGCCCAGCAATGACGATGACAACTATTGTATTGAAACTCTGTACGTTTGTGTACCTCTGTACCTCTAAACGAGTATGGCCGTACGGTGTACGACGAGCGAATGTTTACCTCAAGAGACTATGGACGTACATGGTACGTCTGATGTTTTTTTCCCGAATACATGAATTTATCCATAAAACGGACAAGGCTCAAATGTTTTTATCTATTCAATTATTTTCTATATGGCGGCCGCAATTACGTTTTTTATATTACTTACAAAATCATTTTTTTATTTTACTTACAAAATCTCACTCGCTTAGAGGTTAAAATAATCTAGTTCAGTATTTTAACTCTGGAAACATTCTCTTGTGTCGAAAGCTACGTCACATTTCTTACACGTACTCGTATACCGGGTCTCATTTCTCTTCTCACATAGAATATATATCTTAATACATGCCTTGCAAGTTTTGCAGAGTGTTTATTTTTTTCCAGTTGATGGAATACATATCAACACATCTTTTTTTAGATGCTTGGGAGATCCTGCAAATTCCTAATTCTATTTAGACCCGGAGGCTGTTGTTGGTCTATAGATTCAGATATCAAAATCTCCAATATTTGACACTTCATTGCACATTGATGACTTGATAAGAATTCATGCATGCTCTTTGTAACTTGTTTAGAGCATCTTACGAATTTCTTATTCTATTTAGACCCGAAGACTATATAGTAGGTCTCCAAATTCAATGTCAAAATCTTCAAAATCTGTCACTTCATTGCATATTGGTGACTTGATAAGAATTCATGCATGCTCTTTGAAACTTGTTTGAAGCATCTTACGAATTTCTTATTCTATTTAGACTCGAAGACTATATAGTAGGTCTCCAAATTCAATGTCAAAATCTTCAAGATCTGTCACTTCATTGCAAATTGATGACTTGATAAGAATTCATGCATGCTCTTTGAAACTTGTTTAGAGCATCTTCCGAATTTCTTATTCTATTTAGACCCGGAGACTGTATAGTAGGTCTCCAAATTCAATGTCAAAATCTGACACTTCGTTGCACAGTGATGACTTGATAAGAATTCATGCATGGTCTTTAATACTTGCTTGGAGCATATTACGAATTTCTTATTATATTTAGACCCGGAGACAATAAAGTAGATCGCCAAATACAATGTCAAAATCTTCAAGATCGGTTACTTAATTGAACATTCATGACTGTCGTTAGAATCTGTATCATGAATATTTTCATAAATAAGCACTCTGAGATGGTTTGGGCATGCATAACGAATGAATGAAAAAAGACTTAACAAAATAAATTTATAGTACAAATGTAAATGGAAAACGTGGTAAAGGAAGACCAAGGGAAGCATGGTTAAATTAAGTGAATGATATTTTGAAATAAGAAAATGAAAAAAGTAAGAGAAATCGTAGAAGTTGTATGGTAATCCATTCCTAATGGAAAAGGCTAAGGATGTGTGTCGAGATACAAAAGTAGGACGCTCTGTCATCTCTACCTACCTGGACATGGAAATGGCATGATGGTATGTATGTATATATGTATTTACAAAGTGGTTTATTATTTGATATTCTAATATGGATGCTACACAAAGTTGAAACCGAAAGCTTTTGAAAAACTATAAAGTGAGTTTTGTGTGTCAAATTAAAGCTCATCATCAGTTATATAGACATATGAGTTATGTAAGAAGGTTAAATAATTTCATTTTCTAGTTTAACGATTCAATGGTATAAACTCCACGGCACTCCTAGACACTGTCTTCTCCGCCCAACGCCCACAGGATCTCGCATACCTACAACATAACTCGCAGACAATCCATCAAAACATCCTTCTCATTGCGATGATTAAATGCCTTCTTGATTGCATGCCATGTCATTTGAATATTAATGTCAAATTATGTATTGTCATCTCGTTTGAATCCTTAACAACTTGCAAAAAAAAATGTATTTATGGCAACCGAAATAAATCGTGGCCTAATCAACGTCATAGAATAACGCCATGTCAGAATGTAGCATAAATGTATCTAATACAGGTCAGAAGATGTTCAGAAAATTTATTATATTAAATCCAAGCTTTTTCTTAAGAAAATATAGCCGATGACACATTATATTACCGATATGCTGCGAAAGTTAGAATACACGTAAACAGTTTGGGTTCTTTTTCAGCTAAAATATGGGAAGAATATAGAAAAAGTCATTATAAAAAGTCTAGTTGATTTTATTTATTTGTACGTGACAAAAATTTTTATAAATATATAATTTATGAAAATAAAACTGTGGAAACTTCTAAATTAAGTACAAAAAGAATATCTGTATACATGTAAAAAAAATCACCTAACATATTTATATAGTTTTAATGGCTCCATCAAAGCGGTTTTCATTTATGCAGTTTTTCTAGAATCAACCACCCCACATAACATAAATGGAGGGTACCGTTTACTGAATATTTATTTTATTTATTTATACAAGACTATACATTTTATAAATATATAATTTATGAAAAAACAACAGGTAATTCAAAGTGAACACACACTTATCTGGGTTTGTTCCCTTTCATTAGTCGAGTCCCCAGTAAACTAGGATTTTGCCTGTATCTTACTAAGGACAAATAATGTGGAAAAAACAGTTGATGTTTTGAAAAATAGTTGATCATACAATACCCTCATAGTTGCATACTCTCATCAACTTAATAAACAGAGAGACTCAATAACATGTATGTATCAGTCGAACCAAACCCCGCATACTTCATCATTCAAGACAGATCAAAAAGTCCATCCCACAATGTCACGCACAGAATCGCCAAAAACACACCCCATTCAAGAGTTCACACAAATATTTGATACAAGTCATCCCTCCTGCAAGCCCAGTACTTAAACTCCTATCGCAATAACAGCCACACTCCGATCCACTGCCTGAGTTTTTTGCCCCATTTTGTTTTTATTAAATTCAGCACCCCATTGCATATCATAGAAGCCAAACAGGCATTTTACTTTATGCAAAAACAGAACTAGTGGGTGATTACGCAATATTTGCTTACGAAAATATACGGCGTGTAGATATAGTAAATAAAGTAAATAAGGCACTAAAATGTATATACTAGAACCAGGCAGCACCAAAATCTGCTAACATGAGTGTCAACTACAATATTTTAGTAACAATTTTGATAAATGGAAGTGAAACATGGACATGGTGAAAAACTCAAAGATGCCAAATAAATGCTGTATAAGTGTATGCACTGATAGGAATATATGCGATGACAATGCATGACACAAATACAGAATGAAGTGATTAGAGATTAATGTGAACTTAATGGCAGATTTATGACATTCTACATGTAAAATCAATAAAAGCGCTCTGAGATTATTTGGACATACAGAACGAATGATTGCAAATTTGAGAGGAAAGTGTAGAAGACCAAAGAAATTATGGTTAGATAAGGTGAAGGATGTTTTGAAAGAAGGAATATCTATGTATGTATAATATTGTTAAGAAAACTGGAGCATATAGGATTCATTTTTACGTTGTTTGTAGATGTGTCTTGACTTTGTATTGTATTACACTTTCGTTGTATACGGTACAACCTGGCAGGCTTATTGTCATGAAACAATCTCTTCGAACCAACCAGAAAGATGTTAAAGAGGCCTGAAGTGAAAACCAGACTCAAATCCTTTTAAAAAAAATATACATTTTGCGGAATTTAAACCCGCAACTTCCGGGTTGGGAGACAAGCGTCATACCAACTAGACCACGGAGGTCATTACATTATAGTTTTAACTAAAGAAATAAACAAAATGGAAAAAATACTGGGTTCAAAATGGTAAAACTAAATCTCTCCAATGCACATTAAAAGAATACTTTCATGTGTATTCTACTTTCCTTTCATTGGTAATTCTAATATACAAGTAATATTTTTACCCAACAAAATGCTACTGAAATTATTTCGACCAAAAAAATATGTTTTTTATCTTCTGAAATGTCATATTAGTTCTTATCACTTGTTGAACGGATAAATTAAAACAGTAAATACTTGAAATAATCGTTTTAAAAATGTCAACAAGTCAATATAAAATAAGCGTTTAGTAAAAAAAAACTGTTTTAAATATCTCGTTTGGAACGAAAAAACTTTTATTACAAGTTTTAATACGTTACATAATGACTTTTGTTAACTTTGAAACAAATATAGAACCATTTAATTAAGATTATCTATTCGCGATGTGATTCAAAGAATCGTTGCATATTCAGAATACTCAATATAAGTAGGTGATAAATTGGCAACTGACGGAAATTGCAATATGCAAAAAATCTATGAACCAACGCACCTTAATGTGGGATGAAAAAAAAAATGCATGAATCGTTTATTAAATGATACTGTTGCAAACGAAGCCTACGATTTGGATTATAATTTCTTGTACTTAGCCTGAAAGTATTGTTTAGAAATGTTGTGTTCATTAATTCATTATGTTGGGTTTAATTAACTGCTTTGTTGCAATGTGCAACAAAAGGTGCATCTTAATCAATTTGAAATGCATTGTGTGAGGAAATGCTTAGATTATTATTTTTATTTAATAAAGTAAACTATAATACAAATATTTGTTAAAGGCTATATCTACTACCTTGATCGAAAAGTTTTAGGACTTAATTCATAAAATCGAAAATACAAGTTTATTCATCAAAATCGATATGTTCCCCTTCAAAGTACTCCCCATCGACTGCAACGCACTTACGCCAGCGCTTGATACAATCCTCGAAACACCGCTGGTACTCAATTTTCGGTATGTCCATCAGAGCCGTCTTCGATTTTTTCATGACATCCTCTCGGGTGCTGTAACGCGTTCCGCGAAGCGGTTTTTTAAGTCGGTTGAACAGGAAAAAGTTGCAGGGAGCCAGATCAGGTGAACTCGAAGGCTGCTGGATAGTATTCGTGTTGTTTTTGGTCAAAAACTCATGGAAATCATGTCTTTCGCGATTTCAACGCGGTTTTTGCATACAATTGAGGTTTTTCGGCACCAGTTTTGCAACGACACGTCTGAGACCTAAATCATTACCAAAATGTCTTGAGCGGATCCATAAGCGATGTTCAGGTCCTCTGCCAGCTCTCTGATGGTCAATTTGCGGTTTTCGGCCAACGTTTCTTTGGTTTTATCAACGTTTTCATCGGTTTTCAACTGCCACTGCGTTCGTCATCCTCGGCCGACTCACGACCACTTCTGAAGCGTTCGTGCCACCAAAAAACACTTCTCCAACATTTTCAAGATCTGCGGACCGTTTAATTCGTTTTTCACACAAAATTTAATGCAAACTCGTTGATGCACAGTTGATTCCATTTTCAAACATATAAAAAATCGAAAACATGCACAAAGGTAGATGTACTCAGTACAGCATAACTTTTACAAATGTCAAGCTATGACGCTGAAATTTATTAATTAAATTACGACATCTATCATTGACGCTGAAGGGAAGCGTCAATGATAGATGTCATAACCTAATAAAAAAAATCCAATCGGGTGACTGACAGCGCCGCCACACGGGGGCCGGTCCTAAAACTTTTTGATCAAGGTAGTATATACAAATTTATATCTTAAGAACTAATATAATTTATGTATTATAACTATGAACTAATTTTCTTCAATTTCCTACAAGTTATTTTTATTTTTAGTAATCTTAACAAATATAAAATTTCTTAGAAAAAGTTAACTAGATAACAATTCTTACAACTAATATTATTTAGCACGTACATGTCCACTCGTTTAGGCTACTTGCATTCCATCCCATTCACTCAGACCTTTGTCCTCTCTGCTTATACTGTAGGTAGGATTTTCAGGCAACAGACGATGCTTCAGAAGCCTATGATTACAGCGAAAAGGTAAATCAGACTTACTTCCCTAAGCCCCCAGGGCAGCGATTAGAGGATTGCTCTGTTGGCTTTTATAAAAATTCACGGTCCAAGCGAGGATGTGGTGTTGGAAGGTCTAAATTTATTTTATTTGACATTTGATACAGGTTTATTCATTTACAAAAATTAAAGATCAATTACCAAAATAAATAAAATAAAAATAAACAAAATTCACATTAAAATAGGATTCAAACAAACTTCAAAACATATCATATAAAAAAAATGTAAATCAACAACCAAATTCAAAGAAACATACAATCCAAACGGAAAAAAATTACGAAACTAGAGACTCGAACTTGATATTATTGATTGATTAAAAATGTAACAAAATAAATTAGTTCATCTGGTGCAATTTCTGAGATCTTTTCACGTGCAAAAGTATTTCCAGCACGTGCGATAACGGAATGTGAGTTCCGGACCTACTCCAGTGGTTTGAAAAGGTTCGATTGATGGGGGGAAAATAAATGCTGTCTCTCATCACCAATTCGAATGAATGAAACAAAATATGTGAACCTTTTTGATAGAATATTTTTAAAACCTTATATCGAATTTAATATTTATTGAGGTTTTTTTTTATTATAATAACAGTTCTCCGTGTTACAGACGGAGAAAAAATCGGCGGGTGTTGCATCTGACTATATTCAGCTCGAAAGTCGTCTCTGATTTTATAACAGCCCGGGGAAAAATTTGTTTCAAAACTCTTTAAAAATGAAGGCCTTTTAGGATGCCTGCAACTGTAAAACAAAAAAATCATCCCTTATTAAAAAGAACTTTGAGGCAATAATCCCCACACACATCAGACGAAATATAAAACCAGTTACTCTGTAACATTGTTTTTGTTACCAAGAGGGTCAGTGAATTAATCAAATAAATGGAATAACAATTTTTTTTTAAATATTCACATATGGAATTCCACGATGCAAATGCTGAAACCTATGATAAAATAATTTAGTTTTCGCTTTTCACGACGATATATTCTTGAAGGTTTCATTCTTAACATAATAAATAAACATGTAATTAACCTAGGTCAGGATGCAAGTAATTTCCTTTTCAAAATGTTGGTACACATGTAAGCTCTAAATTATTGTCTCAATTCGTATTGAATACCTGACACAAACATGTAAATTGCAAATAGCCTCGGGGATAAATCTTCTGTTAATCGATGTTTCAGCGCCTCACTGTACGCTCTGTAGCGTCAGCAAATTGGACAATATTTTAACCCATCGGCAATAACGACTTCTATACATTGGATCCTTTAAATAATAACCGCTCTTATTAGATATATGATCGTCGTTAACCGAGATGTAAAAGGAGAGTTAAAATAATAGAGCGCCATATATTTGTTTTAGCTCGTCTGAATTTGACTCAAATATATATGTAAAATAACTGAATAAAAAACATGCATAAAGGACAGTGATTTCTCGCATTTACGCTTTTGTTGATGTATAATCATTATTTATTAAGCGAGAAATCATTTCCCATAGAAATAATATTTCAAACTTATGTACTTAAATTCCTTGTTTAGCGAAGGTCAACATAACAAAACACAATAAATATGTTTTTTATAATTTATTTACCAAAAATTCTCGTATCAATTTCGCTGCGTGGGAGTGAAACGTAAACATGAAAAATATTGAAGGAAATCGAATAAATGCTTATACTGAGAAGCATACATGAGGTGACAGTGTATGATATATAAGATATAATACGGAATTAAGTCAATGATGATAAACGTGAACTTAAGGTTGATGTGTATAGTAAGATGAAGAAGAACACTGTGAAATGGTTTGGGTATGAAGAACGAATAAATGAAGAAAGACTTCTTCTTCCTAGTGTCATGTTAGATCCCCCCAACGTTGAATATCACCTGAGAGTAGGCATCTCTGTTCCCGGCAGCCTGAAAAAGATCCCCAACGCTCCTTATACCAGTCCAATCCCGTATATTGCGTAGCCAGGAGATTTGCCTCCTGCCAACACCTCTTTGACCGTCTATTTTGCCTTGGATGATCAGGTGCAGTAATTTGTACTTTGCTCCTCTAAGTACATGACCCAAATAGGACACCTTTCGGATTTTGATATTAGTCAGCAACTCTCTATCAACTTTGGCTCTTTGAAGAACTCTTGTGTTGCTGACCATATCCGTCCAGGGTATCCGTAGAATTATCCGGTGCATCCACATTTCGAATGCTTCCAGTCGGTTTATACTACCAACTTTGACGGTCCATGATTCCACTCCATGCAATAACACTGATTAAACGAAGAAAGACTAACAAGCTAATATATTGTGCCAATGTAAGTAAAAGGCGTAGAGGAAGACCAAGAGAAGTATGGTTGAATCAAGTGAATGATATTTAAAAAAAATGACATGTAGAATGTCAGAAAAATCGTAGGAGTTATATGAAAAAGTGTACGAATGTAGAAGAGGCGAAAGATGTGTATCAGAACCTAAAGTCTGGAGCTCTGTTCTTTTTGTCTACCACGACAGGGAAGTGGTGGGAAAAATGTACGTACATATTAACAAAAATAAATGTTAAATGAGGTTGCAAGTAACCTTAATGGATATGTTACCACCTTAATTGGAAGGCACGGCATGTTTTATAGACTCACTGAATATGCAATGAATTGACTTTTTCTTGACGAAAAATACAATAGTCATTTGCATGTTGACTTTTTTTTTTTTTAATATAAAGTCATGCAGTAAGCAACAATTTTTTGAAGCGTTGGTTACATTACTGCTTTGTAATTTGATATATTATATGAAATCAATCTCTTCGCCATTCCAACGTCAATTAAGTTGAAAAACGAGGCTGTGCCATGGAATTTTCTGCTCCTTTCTCTTCATTTATGTGAGTGAGCCGTGGCACACCAACAACTCAACCGACCACACCGCTGTACTGTATCCGAAGGAACAACTGAAGTTAGACGATCGAAGCACACTGTTTTTTTACTATTTATGAAATAATAGATATGACTGAATTCATAAGTATCCTTATACCCCCGAATGCCGATATGACTGAATTCATAAGTATCCTTATACCCCTGAATACTAGGCGGAAAGAATGCCAATATGACTGAATTCATAAGTATTCTTACACCCCCGAATACTAGGCAGAAAGACTGCCGCTATGACTGAATTCATAAGTATCCTTATACCCCCGAATACTAGGCAGAAGGAATGGCGATATGACTGAATTTATAAGTATCCTTATACCCCTGAATACTAGGCGGAAAGAATGCCGATATGGCTGAATTCATAAATATCATTATACACCTGAATACTAGGCAGAAATAATGGCGATATGACTGCATTTATAAGTATCCTTATACCCCCGAATACTAGGCGGAAAAAAAGTCGATATGACTGAATTCATAAGTATCCTTGTACCCCCGAATACTTGGCAGAAAGAATGCCGATATGGTTGAATTTATAAGTATCATTATACACCCGAATACTAGGCAGAAAGAATGGCGATATGACTGAATTTATAAGTATCCTTATACCCCCGAATACTAGGCGGAAAGAATGCCGATATGACTGAATTCATAAGTATCCTTGTACCTCCGAATACTAGGCAGAAAGAATGTCAATATGGCTGAATTCATAAGTATCCTTATACCCCCGAATACTAGGCGGAAAAAACACCGATATGACTGAATTCATAAGTATCCTTATACCCCCAAATACTAGGCGGAAAGAATGCCGATATGACTGAATTCATAAGTATCCTTATACCCCCGAATACTAGGCAGAAAGAATGCCGATATGACTTAATTCATAAGTATCCTTGTACCCCCGAATACTAGGTAGAAAGAATGCCGAAATTACTGAATTCACAAGTATTATTATACCCCCGAATACTAGGCCGAAAGAATGCCGATATGACTGAATTCATAAGTATCCTTGTACCTCCGAATACTAGGCAGAAAGAATGTCAATATGGCTGAATTCATAAGTATCCTTATACCCCCGAATACTAGGCGAAAAAAATGCCGATATGACTGAATTCATAAGTATCCTTATACCCCCAAATACTAGGCAGAAAGAAGGCCGATATGGCTGAATTTATAAGTATCATTATATACCTGAATACTAGGCATAAATAATGGCGATATGGCTGCATTTATAAGTATCCTTATACCCCCGAATACTAGGCGGAAAAAAAGTCTATATGACTGAATTCATAAGTATCCTTGTACCCCCGAATACTTGGCAGAAAGAATGCCGATATGGTTGAATTTATAAGTATCATTATACACCCGAATACTAGGCAGAAAGAATGCCGATATGACTGAATTCATAAGTATCCTTATACCCCCGAATACTAGGCAGAAAGAATGGCGATATGACTGAATTTATAAGTATCCTTATACCCCCGAATACTAGGCGGAAAGAATGCCGATATGACTGAATTCATAAGTATCATTATACCCCCGAATACTAGGCGAAAAGAATGCCGATATGACTGAATTCATAAGTATCCTTATACCCCCGAATACTAGGCAGAAAGAATGCCGATATGACTGAATTCATAAGTATCCTTATACCCCCGAATACTAGGCGGAAAGAATGCCGATATGACTGAATTCATAAGTATCCTTATACCCCCGAATACTAGGCGGAAAGAATGCCGATATGACTGAATTCATAAGTATCCTTATACCCCCGAATACTAGGCAGAAAGAATGCCGATATGACTTAATTCATAAGTATCCTTGTACCCCCGAATACTAGATAGAAAGAATGCCGATATGACTGAATTCACAAGTATTATTATACCCCCGAATACTAGGCAGAAAGAATGCCGATATGACTGAATTCATAAGTATCCTTGTACCTCCGAATACTAGGCAGAAAGAATGTCAATATGGCTGAATTCATAAGTATCCTTATACCCCCGAATACTAGGCGGAAAAAATGCCGATATGACTGAATTTATAAGTATCCTTATACCCCCGAATACTAGGCGGAAAGAATGCCGATATGACTGAATTCATAAGTATCATTATACCCCCGAATACTAGGCGGAAAGAATGCCGATATGACTGAATTCACAAGTATTATTATACCCCCGAATACTAGGCAGAAAGAATGCCGATATGACTGAATTCATAAGTATCCTTGTACCTCCGAATACTAGGCAGAAAGAATGTCAATATGGCTGAATTCATAAGTATCCTTATACCCCCGAATACTAGGCGGAAAAAATGCCGATATGACTGAATTCATAAATATCCTTATACCCCCAAATACTAGGCAGAAAGAAGGCCGATATGGCAGAATTTATAAGTATCATTATACACCTGAATACTAGGCAGAAATAATGGCGATATGGCTGCATTTATAAGTATCCTTTTTCCCCCAAATACTAGGCGGAAAAAAAGTCTATATGACTGAATTCATAAGTATCCTTGTACCTCCGAATACTTGGCAGAAAGAATGCCGATATGGTTGAATTTATAAGTATCATTATACACCCGAATACTAGGCAGAAAGAAATGCCGATATGACTGAATTCATAAGTATCCTAATACCCCCGAATACTAGGCAGAAAGAATGGCGATATGACTGAATTTATAAGTATCCTTATACCCCCGAATACTAGGCGGAAAGAATGCCGATATGACTGAATTCATAAGTATCATTATACCCCCGAATACTAGGCGAAAAGAATGCCGATATGACTTAATTCATAAGTATCCTTGTACCCCCGAATACTAGGTAGAAAGAATGCCGATATTACTGAATTCACAAGTATTATTATACCCCCGAATACTAGGCCGAAAGAATGCCGATATGACTGAATTCATAAGTATCCTTGTACCTCCGAATACTAGGCAGAAAGAATGTCAATATGGCTGAATTCATAAGTATCCTTATACCCCCGAATACTAGGCGAAAAAAATGCCGATATGACTGAATTCATAAGTATCCTTATACCCCCAAATACTAGGCAGAAAGAAGGCCGATATGGCTGAATTTATAAGTATCATTATATACCTGAATACTAGGCAGAAATAATGGCGATATGGCTGCATTTATAAGTATCCTTATACCCCCGAATACTAGGCGGAAAAAAAGTCTATATGACTGAATTCATAAGTATCCTTGTACCCCCGAATACTTGGCAGAAAGAATGCCGATATGGTTGAATTTATAAGTATCATTATACACCCGAATACTAGGCAGAAAGAATGCCGATATGACTGAATTCATAAGTATCCTTATACCCCCGAATACTAGGCAGAAAGAATGGCGATATGACTGAATTTATAAGTATCCTTATACCCCCGAATACTAGGCGGAAAGAATGCCGATATGACTGAATTCATAAGTATCATTATACCCCCGAATACTAGGCGAAAAGAATGCCGATATGACTGAATTCATAAGTATCCTTATACCCCCGAATACTAGGCAGAAAGAATGCCGATATGACTGAATTCATAAGTATCCTTATACCCCCGAATACTAGGCGGAAAGAATGCCGATATGACTGAATTCATAAGTATCCTTATACCCCCGAATACTAGGCGGAAAGAATGCCGATATGACTGAATTCATAAGTATCCTTATACCCCCGAATACTAAGCAGAAAGAATGCCGATATGACTTAATTCATAAGTATCCTTGTACCCCCGAATACTAGATAGAAAGAATGCCGATATGACTGAATTCACAAGTATTATTATACCCCCGAATACTAGGCAGAAAGAATGCCGATATGACTGAATTCATAAGTATCCTTGTACCTCCGAATACTAGGCAGAAAGAATGTCAATATGGCTGAATTCATAAGTATCCTTATACCCCCGAATACTAGGCGGAAAAAATGCCGATATGACTGAATTTATAAGTATCCTTATACCCCCGAATACTAGGCGGAAAGAATGCCGATATGACTGAATTCATAAGTATCATTATACCCCCGAATACTAGGCGGAAAGAATGCCGATATGACTGAATTCACAAGTATTATTATACCCCCGAATACTAGGCAGAAAGAATGCCGATATGACTGAATTCATAAGTATCCTTGTACCTCCGAATACTAGGCAGAAAGAATGTCAATATGGCTGAATTCATAAGTATCCTTATACCCCCGAATACTAGGCGGAAAAAATGCCGATATGACTGAATTCATAAATATCCTTATACCCCCAAATACTAGGCAGAAAGAAGGCCGATATGGCTGAATTTATAAGTATCATTATACACCTGAATACTAGGCAGAAATAATGGCGATATGGCTGCATTTATAAGTATCCTTTTTCCCCCAAATACTAGGCGGAAAAAAAGTCTATATGACTGAATTCATAAGTATCCTTGTACCTCCGAATACTTGGCAGAAAGAATGCCGATATGGTTGAATTTATAAGTATCATTATACACCCGAATACTAGGCAGAAAGAAATGCCGATATGACTGAATTCATAAGTATCCTAATACCCCCGAATACTAGGCAGAAAGAATGGCGATATGACTGAATTTATAAGTATCCTTATACCCCCGAATACTAGGCGGAAAGAATGCCGATATGACTGAATTCATAAGTATCATTATACCCCCGAATACTAGGCGAAAAGAATGCCGATATGACTTAATTCATAAGTATCCTTGTACCCCCGAATACTAGGTAGAAAGAATGCCGATATTACTGAATTCACAAGTATTATTATACCCCCGAATACTAGGCCGAAAGAATGCCGATATGACTGAATTCATAAGTATCCTTGTACCTCCGAATACTAGGCAGAAAGAATGTCAATATGGCTGAATTCATAAGTATCCTTATACCCCCGAATACTAGGCGAAAAAAATGCCGATATGACTGAATTCATAAGTATCCTTATACCCCCAAATACTAGGCAGAAAGAAGGCCGATATGGCTGAATTTATAAGTATCATTATATACCTGAATACTAGGCAGAAATAATGGCGATATGGCTGCATTTATAAGTATCCTTATACCCCCGAATACTAGGCGGAAAAAAAGTCTATATGACTGAATTCATAAGTATCCTTGTACCCCCGAATACTTGGCAGAAAGAATGCCGATATGGTTGAATTTATAAGTATCATTATACACCCGAATACTAGGCAGAAAGAATGCCGATATGACTGAATTCATAAGTATCCTTATACCCCCGAATACTAGGCAGAAAGAATGGCGATATGACTGAATTTATAAGTATCCTTATACCCCCGAATACTAGGCGGAAAGAATGCCGATATGACTGAATTCATAAGTATCATTATACCCCCGAATACTAGGCGAAAAGAATGCCGATATGACTGAATTCATAAGTATCCTTATACCCCCGAATACTAGGCAGAAAGAATGCCGATATGACTGAATTCATAAGTATCCTTATACCCCCGAATACTAGGCGGAAAGAATGCCGATATGACTGAATTCATAAGTATCCTTATACCCCCGAATACTAGGCGGAAAGAATGCCGATATGACTGAATTCATAAGTATCCTTATACCCCCGAATACTAAGCAGAAAGAATGCCGATATGACTTAATTCATAAGTATCCTTGTACCCCCGAATACTAGATAGAAAGAATGCCGATATGACTGAATTCACAAGTATTATTATACCCCCGAATACTAGGCAGAAAGAATGCCGATATGACTGAATTCATAAGTATCCTTGTACCTCCGAATACTAGGCAGAAAGAATGTCAATATGGCTGAATTCATAAGTATCCTTATACCCCCGAATACTAGGCGGAAAAAATGCCGATATGACTGAATTTATAAGTATCCTTATACCCCCGAATACTAGGCGGAAAGAATGCCGATATGACTGAATTCATAAGTATCATTATACCCCCGAATACTAGGCGGAAAGAATGCCGATATGACTGAATTCACAAGTATTATTATACCCCCGAATACTAGGCAGAAAGAATGCCGATATGACTGAATTCATAAGTATCCTTGTACCTCCGAATACTAGGCAGAAAGAATGTCAATATGGCTGAATTCATAAGTATCCTTATACCCCCGAATACTAGGCGGAAAAAATGCCGATATGACTGAATTCATAAATATCCTTATACCCCCAAATACTAGGCAGAAAGAAGGCCGATATGGCTGAATTTATAAGTATCATTATACACCTGAATACTAGGCAGAAATAATGGCGATATGGCTGCATTTATAAGTATCCTTTTTCCCCCAAATACTAGGCGGAAAAAAAGTCTATATGACTGAATTCATAAGTATCCTTGTACCTCCGAATACTTGGCAGAAAGAATGCCGATATGGTTGAATTTATAAGTATCATTATACACCCGAATACTAGGCAGAAAGAAATGCCGATATGACTGAATTCATAAGTATCCTAATACCCCCGAATACTAGGCAGAAAGAATGGCGATATGACTGAATTTATAAGTATCCTTATACCCCCGAATACTAGGCGGAAAGAATGCCTGGGTCATTTTAGGGGAGTTTCACTCTTAATTTCTAGTCAGTAATACAACGTGTTCATTTCTGACTTTTCTTTCCTCTCCGCCATCTTTCCGGTTTCCTTTGATTGATCATATCTAATTCTTATTTTAACTACGAGTGCATTGTTCACAAATTTCATAAAGATGAATAATCATTTGAATATTATTTTGCGACCATGTAACTTGCTTAATTTACTTTTGTCTGATTGGTTGGAAGAGATTGCCGCCTGGCAATAATCCCGCTAGATTGTTTTTGCAATGAAATGTTAATATTTTTTTTTTAAATATATATAGCACAGCGCGGAGTTCAAACCTTGTGCATGGAAGTCCAGTGCGTTACCATACGACCATGCTGCTCTATCTGATGTTCACCACCCTATCGTATACTCATGACTGAGCATCGTGCCTCCCATGATAGCTATTGACGACTCCTTTCTATTGCGGTTAAGGGTAATCATGTTTCGTGCCTTACTTAATTAGTCCAATGTATTGAAGCTTTTTTTCTTATGCGTCATTTTTCCACTGTTCTAGTGACCACAAGGCTCTCAAAACTACCTCTTTAGATAGAGGCAATGTGTCCATAGAATTGAAGGACCCGTCGAAAGCATATTGTTAACAATCAGTCGGTGACTCTCAGTTCTTTAATAATGAACACTGTATGAAAGGTTCATTTCCAAATGGCAATCTCTTTCAAACAACCATATAATTATTTTACAAAGTTTTGAGTTGAAGGTGGAGGATCATAGTATAAATAGACCAAAACCCATACGATCGTTGTCGTCGAAGCAAGAATACGAGAATTGAATTTTGAATACAAGAGAGCGAGAGAGGAACACTTGGATTCTCTCCGAAAGTAATTCGAAATTTGAAGCTCGGTGGGTCCGTGATAACTGAACGAATTTTAAATACCTAGCTAACAATTTTTGAACCGGTGTAAAAGGGACGATGTATAAATGATATATACGAGGCGTATCCAGCTCTCACGACCGGATGGATTTTATTTTCGACATGTTGGCTACACTTTCGTGTAGCCTGACCCTTCCCCTCCGCAACGAGACCAATTCGAGGTCAGTACGTTGAGAAGTGTCGACGCGACAACACGTTTCGTGAAAAATGTCAATCCCATCTCCCACCAAGTTGAATCGAGTGGAGGCCAGGCAAGAGTTTTTGAGGAGCTGCAAACTCCATGGAGATGAATTTCTCCGCTCCATCGTTACTGGATATGAAACTTGGGTTGCACACTACACGCCTGAAACCAAAAGGCAGTCTCAACAGTGGCATCACACCTCTTCACCCTCCGCCAAAAAGTTCAAAACCACAATTTCAGCCGAGAAAATCATGGCATCCGTGTTTTGGGACTGTCAAGGCATAATTTTAATTGAATATATGCCTCAAGGGGAGACCATCAACTCTGCAAGATACTGTGAGACCCTAAAAAAATTGAGGAGGGCGATTCAGAACAAGAGGAGAGGCATGCTGACAAAGGGAGTCTGCCTGTTGCACGACAATGCCAGACGGAACTGCTCGCCTCGTTTAAATGGGATGTCCTGAACCAACCCGCGCATTCCTCTGACCTAGCACCTTCAGATTACTATTTCTTTACCTCCCTAAAGCTGCACATGGGTGGAAAAAGGTTTTCAACCGACGAGGAGGTAAAGGAGGAGGTGGAGAAGTGGATGGAGGGGTTGGCGGGAAACTACTTCGAGGAAGGCATCAAAAAGTTGATACCCCGCTTCACCACCTGCATTGAGAGGAATGGCGACTATGTCGAAAAATAGCTTACATATGTACTACGGTAACCACGTAATTTTTTTGTTTAAATAAAAAAAATTGTAACCTACAAAAATTCAGTTCACTTACTTTCTGGATATGCCTCGTATAAACAAATTTTACATTTATGAATATATATTTTCATAAATGTAGAATTCGTTTTACTTCCGTGAATATTACACGGGTTGCAACTAGTTTATATTATTGATGTAACATAGAGAAAAAAACTGAACAAAGTTGATATTTTTTTAGTGGTTAATAGGTCTCTTATTTGATTTTTTTTTTCTTTCCATTCTCTCTTTTCGCTGGTGGTGAATCGGGGATTGTGCGTGCGTGTTTGTGCGTTGGACCTACCTTATTTCTTATTTTTATTAATGATATAGGTAGAGTTATAAAAAAATCCACGTTTCTTCTATTTGCTGATGACCTCAAAATCTTTAAAAAAATTCGTTCTTATACCGACTGCTTAGACCTACAGGCAGATCTCAACAACGTTTGTGAGTGGAGCCACAATAATAAAGTATATTTCAACGAATCAAAGTTCAAAATTATGTCGTATCATCGCTCACACGTCTTGAAATTCCATAGATATACACTTGAATCTATACCTATTCCCCGCACAGATAATATTAAAGATCTGGGTGTCTTGTTCCACAGCAATCTCGCGTTTGGTCCTCACATAGAAGTTATGTGCAACTCAGCTTATAAAACTCTAGGATTTGTTATGAGAATCTCTAAGTCGTTTGAAAACCAATTGGTGCTCAAAACGTTGTTTAATTCATTGATCCGTAGCAAACTAGAAAGCAATGCTTGCATTTGGAGCCCGGTGGGGGCGCAAAACTCGCTCATGGTGGAGAAAGTACAAAAAAAAAATATCTACGATATCTCTACATGAGTGAGTTTGGTGTCTATCCGTGGCTATATCCTACGCAGTTTCTGCTGGGCATGCTCGGGTATAACTCCTTGAGCGTAAGAAGAGATCTGCGTCTCTTGGTATACGTTGTCACACTCGTTCGAGGAGCTGTGAGCTGTCCAGCATTACTACAAAGATTAGCGTTAAATGTTCCTAACAATTACACTAGACTGCGCCGGCAGGAACTGTTCTCAATAACATACGCAAGAACGGGTCTTCCAGCCGCTATGCCTGTTGGAAGGGCCTTAACTCTTCTTAACGGGACTGCTTCGGATATTGACATATTTCATATCACATTACCAAAAGCAAAAGTAAATTTTCTTCTTAGATTAAGCGCGTTAGAAAGCACTCATCAACATACTTAAGTGACTGAATATATATGTAACATACGTTTGTGTGTAAATACTCGTTTGTATACATATGCATTATTTTTTATTTTATATAATTTAAAAAAAAAATTTTTTTCCCTGTAATTTTTCTTCTTTTTTAATGTCTTGTATTTTTCAATGTAATTGGGCTAAGCCTGTTTTGAAAAAATAAATAAATAAATAAATAAAAAATCTTCTCATTCATTTTTATATTACAGCTTAACTATTTCAATATATTGTGTTGTGGTTTTTTTATGTGTGAACATCATTTCCCATTTGTCATTTTACTTTTATAAAATTTGGACTCCTTTGAGGCTTTTCTTTTTTTCGTTCTTGCTGACATTTAACCTGGTATATGTGGGTTTACTTTTTATTGTGTTTTCTGCCATACATTTTGTTTTTTTTTTAATCTAGATATGCGTGGGTGTGGGCTGAAAGCCCCCCGATATCCTTGCGGTCGGGCTCGCCCTACATTAGTGGGGTGTATCTCGGCCGGGGGAATGTTTGTGGGATGAGCCCGGACTTTTTAATGTCTTCTCTCTTAAATGTATGATATTTTCTGCAGTTTATTTTGAGATGTATGTGCGATACTCTGAAGGAATTAACTATATATATGTATACATTGTGTTGCTGTCAAGGAACCTTTATTTGTTTGTTTGAACTGATCTGAGGCGGTATTTGTGAATTTGTTTATTTTTCTGCCATCTATTTATTTTCTGTGTTTTTTTATCGCTTCTTCTTACTCTACATGTACAAGGGTGTGGGCTGAAAAACATCTGGTGTCCCCGTGGCTGGGGTCGCCCTATATTTGTGGGATGTATCTTGGGCCGGGGGGATGTTATTAGATGAGCCCAGACATTTTGATAGCTTCTGTCTTTAATGTATTCTCTGTATTTTATGTGTTCTTGAATTATATTTAAATATATTGTGTACATACTATGTTATGTTGCTATCAATAAACCTATGTTTATTTAATTATTTGTATTATATTAAAAAAAACAACTCAAATTTAACCAGATAACCGATGGCTTGGAGAAGGAAATGGAGATATAACAACGATGATTATCGAAAACCAGAAAACAATAAGATTTGTCACTAAAGGGAGATTTCAGTTTTTTTAATCCACGTCAATGACGATGTAAGGTTTATATTAACTTGTTGCTTGTTCCAGAATCTAACAGAATGTTCTTGTTCCAGAATCAAAGACGACGATAAATATAAAAAGCCTTGATCTGAAAGAAACCATAAGGTTACATACTCGTACGTATTCGAGAGTAATCTCATTTATTATTTGTGACAATTGAGTGACCAAACTTGAAGATAAATCTTCAAGTCTGGACCAGTTAACAATAAATAAATACACACTTTCAGAAAGCAGTCTGAACCACACTGACTGCATTCTTAAATTACCATTTCTTACTGCCTATTGATGAAAAATACTAACATCTCAACTTATAAAATTGAAATAGTTCATGTGTTTGTCTTTTCTTATCTTATTTCTGAATACGTCTAAAAAGACTATGTTTTGAGCTCTTCATTCATTCATTTTTGTGTCTGGACTATCAACAGTTAATTATGCCACGTGTTAGCATTTTCGTGTCTGAACTATCAACAGTTAATTATGCCACGTGTTTTCATTTTCGTGTCTGGACTATCAATTGTTAATTATGCCACGTGTTTTGAGTAAGAGGAAATCAAATGAGCATATATGTTTTAGTGCTCCGTTGACTTATGGAGTACTAAAACATGTATTTATTCATATCGCTACAGACCGTTGGAAATCCTTCGTAACGTTTCCATCTATCTATTTATTTTTATTTATTCATTTATTTTTCTCAAAACAGGCTTAGCCCAATTACTTTGAAAAAATACAAGAAATGGTAGAATGAAAAATAAAGAAAAATTATAAAAAAATTTGTACGAGTATATGCATACATATATATGGTACACACAAACATACACATATATTCAAAGTCACTTAAATATGTTGATGAGTGCTTTCTAACGCGCTCAATCTTTGAAGAAAATTTACTTTTGCTTTTGGTAATGTGATATGTAATATGTCAATATCCGAAGCAGTCCCGTTCAAAAGAGTTAAGGCCCTTCCAACAGGCCTAGCGGCTGGAAGACCCGTTCTTGCGTGTGTTATTGAGAACAGTTCTAAGTACACGACCCAAGTAGGACACCTTTGTAATTGTTAGGAACATTTAACGCTAATCTTTGTAGTAATGCTGGACAGCTCACAACTCATCGAACGATATCAGGAGACGCAGATATCTTCTTACGCTCAAGGAGTTATACCCGAGCATGCCTAGCAGAAACTGAGTAGGATAAAGTCATGGATAGACACCAAACTCACTTATATAGAGATATCGTAGATATTTTTTATGTACCTTGTCCACCATGAGAGAGTTCTGCGCCCCCACCGGGCTCCAAATGCAAGCATTGCTTTCTAGTTTGCTACGGATCAATGAATTAAACAGCGATTTGAGCACCATTTGGTTTTCAAACGACTCAGAGATTCTCATGATTCTCACTTTTATCATGTCGTATAGCTCATGATCATCGTGACTCCCATGATAGACAACGATGACTCTTCTCCACCAATTTCTGCACTCTGCAGCTCATAGGGGAGATATTAAGGATAGTTAGTAAACACAAACCTCTCCAAACTATCTCATTGGCCACGAGCAATGTGCCCAAAAAATCGGAGTACTCGTCGAAGGCATATTGTCGACAAATCTGTCGGTAATTCTCAGTTTTTCGAGAATGGAGACATTGATTCGCCTTACTGTCCATGAAAATCGTAACTTCCTTCAAATGCATGATCATGCAAATATATGCAACTCTTCCATCATCAATACTTCCAAAATAGCAGAATACCTAAACATTATGTAATCTTTAATTTCTCACCTTTATAAGGCATTTACTTTTCTTATCACTTTTTTTTTAACCGAAGTCAAGTGCAGAATTGAATCATCTCGTGCGGCTTTTAATAAAATGAGAAGCGTTTTCAGCGACGATAATCTAAACTTGAAACTTCGACAACGGTTAGTCAAATGCTACGTTTGGTCAGTGCTATTGCATGGAGTGGAATCATGGACCCTCAAAGTAAGTAGTATGAACCGACTGGAAGCATTCGAAATGTGGATACACCGAAGAATGCTACGGATACCCTGGACGGATATGATTAGCATCACAAGGGTTCTTCAAAGAGCCAAAGTTGATAGAGAGTTGCTGAATAATATTAAAATCCGAAACTTGTCCTACTTGGGTCATGTACTTAGAGGAGCAAAGTATAAATTACTGCACCTGATCATCCAAGGCAAAATAGAGGGCCGAAGATGTGTTGGCAGGAGGCAAATCTCCTGGCTCCGCAATATACGTGATTGGACTGGAAGGGGCGTTGGAAATCTTTTTTCGGGCTGCCGGGGACGAAGGTATATACTCTCAAGTGATATTCAACATTGGGGGGGCTTGACATGACACTGAGAAGAAGATCACTTTTTTGACAGCATAACTTCGGATTTAGCAAAACATGCGGTCTCAAATATTTCGCTTCCCGACTTTCATACAATATATTTATCAAACTCTGTGATTCATCTTCATTATCCGCTAGCATGTCATCAACATACACTAATCTACACACAATTCCATACAACATTTGTGTGCCACTAATCAGGAGGCAATATCGTCTCGGCTCCATTAAATAAACCTTAGAAGTAGGCACGGAACTCGTAGTTCTTCATTACGCGTATTGGTAACATAACTGTACGCAAAGAAGCAACAATACTATCGCACGTATTCGGCGCATTCGAGTATTATTACTAGGAAAACTCCTTTACCAGACAGAAACACTTTTTTTTGTACAATCGGGAATTGAATCCGATACGTCGAGTGGAAGTCAAACGTCTCACTGACTAGGTTATGCAGGTTGTTGAGAGGTTGACAATTATTACTGGGTATCCCAGCTGGTTGTTTATATTTATTACACCTGTTAATGATTTACTCACCTTAAATGAGACGAAATATATATTTTTTTGTTTGCTTTTTAAATATTTTAAGTCTCAGGCTATCGTGCGGTCCATAAATATCGGATAGCTATAATTTAAAAAACCGCGACACATCTCGATCGCTTTTCACAGAAGGTCGTTTTCTATTATCCACCTGACCTCGTTTTATGGTTTTATTTATTGTACAAAAACCACTCTTCAAAACTTGTAACAACAAATAATATACAATTATTTCCTTTTCTATAAAGATATTGTATAGTTGGCCTCTTGTGGTCTAATAGTCAGCAATTCTGGGAAGCAAGATTACGTTCCGAGTTTGATTCTCGACGGTTTATATTGCATTGTATTGTACTAAACTGTGCTGCTTTTTATTGTGTTGTGTTATATTTGCATTGCATTATTTTGTATTATATTTTTGCATTATTTTGTATTATATTGTATTGCATTGTGTTGTATTGTTTTATCGTATTTTATTGTATTGCATTGTATTTTTTTTTTTTTTTTATCCACTTTGCATGGATTTCTCCTGTTACACAAAGAGGGTCTGCTTCTAGCGTTAGCTTATTCGTTAGGAATAATATCAGCCAGGATTCTTCTCATACTGCTAGATGATACCGAGAATATATCAACAGTGTCATTCAGTTGGTTCAATATCTCTATACCACGCGTGACTGAGTGTTTAGCCATGATATTCGTCCTGTAAGTTGGTATGTAGAACAGAGGTTGATTCCTTGCACGGCTATATTTATTGGGTACATATAAACTTAGTGCTTCTAGAATCGCGGGACAGTTAAAGCAACCTTGGAAAACCTTTATTAGGAATATCGCAATGGATTATTGCCTTCTTGTTTCGAGGCTTCTATAGTTACATACCGTGAGAAGTTTGGCATGGTGAGCATATTTTGGGTAATTGCCCTTTGTTCTGTACCATAGATATCTGAGGATTTTTTTTTGTATTTGTTCTATATTGTTTTTATATTTGAGCTGATGAGGAGCCCAAACCGTAGATGCATATTCTAATTTGGTTCTAATTAGATAATTATATAAGTTTCGGAGGATATCGGTGCTGTTAAATTCTCTTGATATTCTCATTATAAAACCGAGTAGTTTGTAACAGTCCGATATCAAACGTGAGACATGGTAAACGAACGTGAGTCCGACATCAAAGGTTACGCCCAAATCCATGAATTCAGAAACTCTGTTTAGTTCCACTCCCTGTATAGTATACTGATGGTGGATTGGTGAAAACGATCGACTATATGATACACAGACACATTTATTAATGTTGAACAGAAGATGATTTTGCTCACTCCAGGAGACTAGGGAGTCTAGGTCCTGTTGTAACTGTGCACAGTCGTGAGGCCGTATTGTACTGCACTGTACTGCACAATACTGTATTGTATTGTGTTATATTTTTATTGTATTACATTGTATTGCATTATATTGTATTGTACTATGTTGTGTATTATTTTATTACATAGTTTCGTATTTCATTGCATTGTGCAGTATTTAAGTTAATCGCATCTAATTGTATTGTATCGTACCGTGTCATATTGTAACATTCATCATGTCATGCCGTGTCTTTTCGTGACATACCATGTCATGGGGTGTTGTACCGTGTCTTACCGTGTCATGTCTTGCCATGTCGTGTCTTGCCTTGTCGTGCCGTAAATTACCATACCATATAATATCTAGTTGTTTTACATGTTCGTTGTATACAGTACAACCTGACAGACTTATTGCCAATCTCTTACAACTAACCGCAAATATTTTTAACAACGCTGAAGTGAAACTCCACTTACACTCTTTAAATAAATAAATATCAATGGGAATCGAACTCCCAACCTCCAGGTTGAAAGACAGGTATCTTACCGAGCATCAGATTTACTTCTAGATTGATATTCCTTTTAAGACCTTATTTTGTTTGTTATTTTTTTTCAGTGATAGGTACCATTGAGAATCAAACCCAAAACCCCCAGCTGGAGTCTACGCCAGAGGTCGTCTCACCAACTAGGCTACATATTAATACTAAAGTAGATATGTTTTGCAATGTAATAAAAAAAAACTATTTTAATTTTTTCACAACTTTCGTTAGCCTCCGTGGTCTACTTGGTAAAACGCTTGACTTCCACTCGGGGTGCTTCGGCTTCGATTTCCGAAGGAACCCAAAGAAAAAACCCTAGTCGCATTTCATCTATAGCATTAAGCCCTCCCTACAGACATACTTCATTATAAAAAAACTGCCTTGTTAATAAGAGACTTAAATTTCACCCGAGGTTTCGGATTCGATTCGCGGTGATAACCATAGAAAATAAGATATTAGTCAGTTAAAAGAGTTTAATATCAATCCAAGCACGCGTTAGACTTGTGCAAGTTTCGAATGGTATTAAAACTCACACGCGATTTTAGTGCCTACTCCAATAGTTCTTAATACGATATCACGGGTTCGATTCTCGATGATAACCGTAAAAATACGTTACAGTCAGTTAAAAGAGTCGAATAACAATTGTAGCAGGCGGTAGACTTGTGTAAGTGTCGAGTGGTATTAAAACACGTTCACGATTTCGTGCCTACTCCAATAGTTCTTAATACGATATCACGGGTTCGATTCTCGATGATAACCGTAAAAATACGTTACAGTCAGTTAAAAGAGTCTAATGACAATTGTAGCAGGCGGTAGACTTGTGTAAGTGTCGAGTGGTATTAAAACACGTTCACGATTTCGTGCCTACTCCAATAGTTCTTAATACGATATCACGGGTTCGATTCTCGATGATAACCGTAAAAATACGTTACAGTCAGTTAAAAGAGTCTAATGACAATTGTAGCAGGCGGTAGACTTGTGTAAGTGTTGAGTGGTATTAAAACACGTTCACGATTTCGTGCCTACTCCAATAGTTCTTAATACGATATCACGGGTTCGATTCTCGATGATAATCGTAAAAATACGTTACAGTCAGTTAAAAGAGTCTAATAACAATTGTAGCAGGTGGTAGACTTGTGTAAGTGTCGAGTGGTATTAAAACACATACGCGATTTCTGTGCATACTCCAATAGTTCTTAACACGATATCACGGGCTCGATTCTCGATGATAACCGAAAAAAAATACAATATTACAGTCAGTTAAAAGAGTATAATAACGATTGTAGCACGCATTAGACTTGTGCAAGTGTCGAGTGGGTATTAAAACACATACGCGATTTCTGTGCATACTCCAATAGTTCTTAACACGATATCACGGGCTCGATTCTCGATGATAACCGTAAAAAAATACAATATTACAGTCAGTTAAAAGAATATATTAACGATTCTAGCACGCGTTAGACTTGTGCAAGTGTCGAGTGGTATTAAAACACATACGCGATTTCTGTGCATACTCCAATAGTTCTTAACACGATATCACGGGCTCGATTCTCGATGATAACCGTAAAAAATACAATATTACAGTCAGTTAAAGGAGTATAATAACGATTGTAGCACGCGTTAGACTTGTGCAAGTGTCGAGTGGTATTAAAACACATACGCGATTTCTGTGCATACTCCAATAGTTCTTAACACGATATCACGGGCTCGACTCTCGATGATAACCGTAAAAAATACAATATTCTATTACGATTCTAGCACGCGTTAGACTTGACCGAGTGTCGAGTGGTATTAAACACATACGCAATTTCCGTGCATACTCCAATAGTTCTTAACACGATATCACGGGTTCGATTCTCGATGATAACCGTAAAAAAATAAAAGATTACAGTCAGTTAAAAGAGTCAAATAACAATCCTAATATCAGTTAGACTTGTGCAAGTGTCGGGTAGTACTAAAATACATACGCGATTTCCGTGCCTTCTCCAATAGTTCTTAACACAAAAACTTGATTAATGTGGCCGAAGGCAATATAATTGGCCCTGCCAAGCTCTTTAATATATTTGAATCACCAATTAGGATATGTTGAAAGGTACCATACAAATGCAAATGAAATTAACTTCTCACAAGCTCTATTTTCGCTAATTCCATCTTCCATCTTAATAAAATCCAATCTCCAATGCAATTCAATTTAAATAAGGCCATATTGACTGAGCGAATTAAATATACCACCTTCAAGAGTATCTCGTAGGAAAATAAATAACCTGTAATCATCACAAAAGTGGGGAATTTCCTCGTCAGTGATTCATTATGCATTCAATCCCAATTTATTTTTAAACCAAGATCAGATACCGTCAACGCAAAAACGCATATCATTAAACAGAGGCGTAACAGGTTTCTTTGGGCCCTATTATTTATTTATAACAACCTCGGTGGCTAAGTTTGCAAAGTGTTTGACTTACAGCCCAAGAGTTCAAGGTTTGATTCCCGATGGAACCCAAATAAAGAACCCCAGTCTGGTTGTATACACGGTATTTAATTAATTCTCAAAACAACTGGGAACAAATAGAGGTAAACTGTTGCTTATTATCAGAAACCCAATTGAGAAGGAACACACAGATACGCTGCAAGTAACGAAGCTCCTTGCTTTATATGCAACAGGATATGCATATTACAAATTGAGACCCCACTTTGTTATGTGCCTTATATTATACTTGTCACGCGTAATGGCCATTGATTGGTTCATTTTAACATATTTTTGTTTTTTTTGAAAAAAAAATTAACCTCTTCAAACCTGGTTTCCATTATAATGGACACATAGTGCATATGCACTTTGTAAACAACTTTGTGACCCATTTCTGTTCCCAATGATAATAACAAATAAAGTGTAAGATACTGTATTATTGACTTTTAACGTTTTGGGCACCATCTATCTATGATAAACGAATACATTATAATGTTTTTTTTTATTTAACCTGGCGGGTTTATTGCCATGTGGCAATCTCTTTCAACCAACCAGAAAGATGTTTTAATGAGTCCCATTTTTTTAAAATCTTGTTTCCAGCGGGGATCGAACCACCAACCTCCGGATCAACAGACAAGCGTCTTATCACCAGACCACGGAGGTCATAATGCTGTATTTAGTGTAAATAATACACCCACAAGCAAGAATATTTTTTTAAAACCTTAGTATTATAATAATTCAAGTAATAAACCAGGTTGTACTTCAAATATATTTCATTGTCATACATATATATTATACATGCATTCCATTACGCACTATCCCTATCGGGGTACGCAAAGTAGAAAAAGCGTCAGACTTTCATATAGCTATACACGTCTTTCGCCGCTTCTAAATACAACGCCTACGAGTTCTCTGACTATTTATATTCCCTTCTTTAACAATATCATACATTTGATCCAACCACACCCTTGATCTTCCTCTACCCTACCTTCCACTCACATTTATACTGTATATTTGTTTTGTTAATCTTTCTTCATTCATTCGTTCTTCAACACGTCCAAACCATTTCAGAGAGCGCTTTTAAATCATACTTAATGTAGGGTGATTGTCCGTCTTTGTGGTATTCGTAGGTATATACTATATGCTCACGTACGTGTTTTTATGTATTTCGTGGGGATGGATAGTCATTTGACTGATTTATGCGACCACGTAACTTGCTTCTTTTACTTTTGTCTGGTTGGCTGGAAGAAATTGCCGCCTGGCAATAAGCCCGCCAGATTGTATTTGCGATAAAAGCGTTAAATAAATAAATAATACGTTAACCTTAATTTAACATTCAATAACTTTATTCCGTATTCAAGAGATCATTATAAAAAAAATTGTTTTATTTTTATTTAGTTCAAATTGCGGTCGTTAGACCTTTCGTTCAACTATTGTATATAAAATTAATAAATTAACGGTCGTAAGACCTTTCGTTCAATAATATAAAACTAACAAATTAACGGTCATAAGACCTTTCATTCAACAATATAAAACTAACAAATTAACGGTCGTAAGACCTTTCGTTCAACAATATAAAACTAACAAATTAACGGTCGTAAGACCTTTCGTTCAACAATACAATAAAACTAACAAATTAACGGTCGTAAGACCTTTCGTTCAATAATATAAAACTAACAAATTAACGGTCGTAAGACCTTTCGTTCAACAATACAATAAAACTAACAAATTAACGGTCGTAAGACCTTTCGTTCAATAATATAAAACTAACAAATTAACGGTCGTAAGACCTTTCGTTCAACAATATAAAACTAACATATTAACGGTCGTCAGACCTTTCGTTCAACAATACAATAAAACTAACAAATTAACGGTCGTAAGACCTTTCGTTCAATAATATAAAACTAACAAATTAACAGTCGTAAGATCTTTCGTTCAACAATATAAAACTAACAAATTTAAAAGGCTGTCAACAGAAATTGGGAGTGCCAATGACAACATTTCAAAATGGAGAATGTCGCATGATGGATCGATCTCACCATTCGCATACTGTCACTATTGTATAATATCCTTAACTGTCCCCCCCCCCTCGTATCTCGCCGAAAATATTCTGCTTTATTTCGATCATGGATTTGCGTTACGCTCAAATAGAGATTGTTTATTGGCCTACCCGGTTCACCGCTCTTCTTAATAACTGAAAAAAAACTCTTAATTTCAAGTCAGTAATATAACGTGTTTCATATCTGATTTTTTTATCCTATCCACTATCATATCCCTTTAATTGGGGTGATATCTCAAATTTATTTTTACAATGTATATTATTCATGAATTTTTTAAAGGTTTAAAATGTTTTTTAATTTTTTTTGGAACCATGCAACTTAAATTATTTAATTTTGTTTAGTTGGTTCAAAAATATTGTTGAATATACACGCCAGATTGTGTTAAAGAAGTTATAAATATTGAACGACCCGAAAAATTATTTTAAAAAATAAATATTTATCGAGGAAATATTTAAGTACTTAAAAAAAATCTTAACTTACACCTTCGGCAGCTTTACCGTTTGCCGAGTTTCGGGTACGGCACTGTTATTGAAGCAACTTGTAATGTAAAATATAATATAAGGCAAAACGTAATTTTATATGCAAATACGATCACACCTAGATTTTAAATTCTCTAAGACTATTTCGTAATTGAATCAGTTCAAGTGAACACAAAGAACCTTTGACATTAAGACATTTGGTTGACATCCTTTTGAAAAAAGATCTTCAGCACGCTAAAATCAACACCACTGCCGTGGCCCGCTCTATCCAAAGAAAGCTTTATATTTTTTCCATAACGAGTTGATATTAATACTTTGTGTCTCGTGTTTTCACGTGATCGATTCATGTTCTAAAAAAGACACTGATATCTTACAATTATTTTTATAAATAAATCAACTTTTAATCAATAGTCTCCTGATTTCCAGCATGGACATTACTTTAGATAGGGAAATATGCATCAATCAATTTATGATGGAGATTCTGACGTCGCGTTATGAATATGCTGTGGAGTGTCAGATCAATCAATTTATGATGGAGATTCTGACGTCGCGTTATGAATATGCTGTGGAGTGTCAGATCAATCAATTTATGATGGAGATTCTGACGTCGCGTTATGAATATGCTGTGGAGTGTCAGATCTTGAAGATTTTGATATATGAATCTGGAGACTAACTACAATCTTCGGGACCAAATAGAATAAGGAATTTGCTGAATTCTCAAAATAAGTTGTTAAAGAACATATCTTAATATGTATTCCATCGACTGAAAAAAAATCCTACAGAACTTCCAATGTATATGCTAAGCACAATATGAGACCTGATATTCGGTACATGTTGAAAAAGTGTGATATTCACAAAGAAAACTGTGAGCTGAATTATCATACTATACTAAATAGGTAAAGTATTTTAAACAAATATATGTTACAAAATCTCATCACAATATTCTTAAAATTTACATAGAAACAACAATTTTGGTAAATCTTTCACAAAAATCTGAATTTTTCAAAAACAAGCCGGGCACTAGGAAAATGTTGTCTTGGTTCTGATCGAGTCTTGATAAAACATGTCAACCATTCACGCCTCCATAAAAATATGCCAGTCCAATCAGAGAGCGGAGCCAGGAGATTTGCCTCCTGCCAACACCTCTTCGACCCTCTATTTTGCCTTGGATGATCAGGTGCAGTAATTTGTACTTTGCTCCTCTAAGTACTAAGTACATGACCCAAGTAGGAAACCTTTCAGATTTTAATATTAGTCAGCAACTCTCGTATCAACTTTGGCTCTTTGAAGAACCCTTGTGTTGCTGACCATATCCGTCCAGGGTATCCGTAGCATTATCCGGTGCATCCACATTTCGAATGCTTCCAGTCGGTTCATACTACTTACTTACTTACATGGACCCTCAAAGTAAGTAAGTATGTTAAGTAAGTAGTAAAATTTATTATGATACGATAATCTCTCCGAACAAACACGAATATAACCACACAGATGACTGCAAAAGTTACAACGTTATTTTCAAAAAAAAAAATATATTTCATGTTACATTTCACGTACACGTACAAGTCGCGCTTTTCACGTATTTCACGTACGTACAAGTCGCGCTTTTCACGTATTTCACGTACACATTTCACGTACAAGTCGCGCTGCAATTAATGTTCACTTTGCCACAACACTGACATGTCACAACATATAGCAGTGCACATACGTGTACATATATTGTCATTCGACGTTTTTATGCCACCCAATTACCTTTGTAAATCTTTAACATATAATGCATATAAACATTGAATAACCAGGGCGATACTACATATTCTTTTTTCCCTCCTTTTGTAATAATGATCAATTATAAATATTTAAAAAATCAACATTAACAAAAAATGTTAACATCGAGTTTGTCCTTTGGAACGATTTGAAGAAAAATGCAAGAAAGAAAAAAGAAGAAGAAATAATTGAACAGTCAGTCTTATTTAAATGTAACACAAAATATTTCTAAAAATTTCTCCAAATTCGAAACCTCAGCGTTTATGTCATGTTTTCCTGTCATCGAGAAATTAGAATGACAACAATTTTTCGAAACGACGAAGCGTCAAACAGTTAAATTTTAGTGATATTTGTGAAACACAGCAATCATGGCGAAAGAAGGACTCGGAAATAATTATGTTTTGGATATATATATAGACAGAATAAAAATGTTAAAGCAAGTATGTTGTATAGACGAAAAACACGAAACCTGCGTAACATTCAAATTTCTCGATCAAATATCCTTCGATGTTTGCCAACACAATGACCCACTTCCGAAACACGACTACCAATGTTCGTGTATAATCAAATTCGATAAAGGGAAATCTTGTCTATTTCCTGTATCACAAGACATCATTAACAGCACTCAAGACTTCAACCTAAAAATGGAAGTTTGGCAAAAACTTTCATGCGCTTGTTTACCTTCAAAGCTACCCCTGGGATCCGCAGTGATCAACTTGTCAGATCAATTCGTCAAAATCAAGAATGGCGAAGCAACAAAACCTGTCAAAGGGTTTTATTCAATTAGAAATTCAGAAGACGAAGAAACTGCTATTTTAGACATGATCATCAGAGTTTCGAAGCTGAATCAAATTATCTTGAATGATTTCACTATGTCTGAAAATGGAGAGAACTTCATGTTGAAAGCTGATGATGATAAATCAGCATATATGTGCAAGAGGACTTGTACTCCATCTGTGAAAAATGCTTGTGATCCCAATAAGATGCTAAGGGACATTGGCGATGAGTGCTGCAGTCTAGCTTCTGCATGTCCACCCAAAATCCCCTGTTGTGGGGGAGGTGGATTTGGTGGAGGAATTGGCGGAGGGACTGGAGGAGGATTTGGTGGTATTGCTGAATGTTTAAATCCTGAAGAATCTGTAACAGGATGTGGATGTTTTGGTATGACCATATTTCCGTATTAATTTATTTTATTTTTATTTATTTGTTATTACACATGACAAGAAATATACATAATTTGTGAAAAAACAACAGGTAATATAATTTGGACATACAATTTTAATGGATCTGGGTTTGTTGCCTTTCATTTGTCGTATCCCCAGTAAACTAGGCTTTTGCCTGTATCTCACTGAGGATATTTAGCATGAATAAATAAATCGATACTTCTTTCCGATTTTTGATTACACAAAAACAAAACCCCATATACGAGTATGAGTAACACATTTCACACTTATTAATAAAAATAAAATGATTAAACACATTCACTACATCACGTTTAGCACTTTAAGACCCGATCAAAACCACGACAACCTTTTCCACTGCCCTGCTTATTTTTGTGGAATTCTAGTTTTTGTAAATGTTAAATTTGATAAATCTAAGTTAATATTAAGAAATAATGCAACGAAACTTTGTACAACATGTTCAAAATATTTTAATAGTTTTGTTTAGTATGATAATTCTGTCAACATTTTCTGTTGTGAAGAGCTACATCAAACTTATTACACATGAACCGGGTCTCACTTCTCTTCTTGTGCTTAGCACATACCTTGTAAGTTCTGCAGGGTTTTTCTTTTATCAGTTGACGGAATACACATCAACACATGTTAAGACACGTTATTTGACAACCTATTCGAAGGATCCTGCTAATTCTCTTTGGACCCAGAGGCTGTGGTTGGTCTCCAGAATCGTATGTCATCATTTTCTAGATCTGACACTTCACTTTGCATTTATTTATTTACTACACATGATAAGAAATATACATAATTTCCGAAAAAACAACAGGTAATTTTATTTGGACATACAATTTTAATAGATCTGGTTTGTTGCCTTTCACTTGTCGTGTCCCCAGTAAACTAGGTTTTTGCCTGTATCTCACTGAGGATAAGCATTGACGTCGGAATTAATGCATACGAATATTTTTGTTATCTAGTGTATTGTCTTTATTAAAAATCTGAATACTATCGTTTGAAGGTTGAATCGCTTACAAAAAGATTTACTAGATGTCAATAATGTCATTTTTTGAAGAGATATTGTTGTCTAGTTTTCACTTAAGGGTTGTTTAATACATTTCTGTTTGGTTGGAAAAATTTCCACATCGCAATAAACCCGCCATGATGAACCTACAGTATGCAACAAAAGTTTAATGTTGGTTTGTAAAAGTAATTTCGGAATTTTAAATCAAATTCAAACGTAAAATTGCACAAAAATCTCATGGACGATGATTTTCAATATTTTAAGTATCTTAGCAAAATCTCATGTCAAAGAACACCTATTATTCTCAATCAAAGCCTTGATTTGGTCGTCATCAGTGGTAATCGGTATTCCAGATTGATGTCATCATCGCTTATCGTTATCACCATTACGGATTTTTTTGAACCAATTTTGACACATACGGTCGCTTACCGCATCGTTGCCATACACTTTAAATATCTATTTTTCTGTCTCATTTTTCCCCTTTGCGGTAGTTTAAAAGCATCACGACCACTGTGGACTAGTTGATAAGACGCATGTCTCCCAATCCAGATTTAAAAAAATAGGTTCCAGTCTGGTTTTCACTTAAGGCATCTTTAAGATATTTCTTGTTATTTGGAAGAGATTTCCACATGACAATAGACCCGTCAGGTTGTACTGTATGCAACAAAAGTGTTATACAATATAATACATCAAACACTGAAAAACAATTAAAAGGACGCTAAAAAACCGCTCACGCAATTCGAGTGAACAATGGCTAAGAAAATGTGCTAAACTATTTATTACATTTCATCATAATAAACATTCAGCACGTTAAGAATGAAGTTGGCAACCAGAATTAAGTATTAATGACATCTATCCAAAAAATACGCAACTACTAATCGATTTTTTAAGAGTATTTCAATACAATAATAACTACGAAAACTAACGAACCAACTTCTTTCTCTCTTATCAAAATATATGTACGCCTACACAGTATTGGCATATGTACTGGTGTGAAGACTTGATTTTTTTATTTATTTTAAAGACTATAAATGAACTATATAAACTATTTAACCTTTTACGATGATATATTTGATTTAAATGACTTAATTCACACATATATAATCGATAAATTACGTTTTGTTTTGGCGCTCAAAATTATTTCGACGCACATTAATATAATATATGCACATATTTTTATAATTAAAATACGGATGTTCGTACTCGTACATGCATAGTAAACAGTTATTTTTATTCGTGTGTACACATCTCTTACGCATCGTCAATCCACGAGAATCTTGTCTGAAAGGTTTGATCAAAGACATACCCTTTCCGTCAAAAATGAGATTTCTCAGATCTAAATTTGTACGCATGTTGTGTGCGCGTGCTTGCACACCGATGCACGTGCGCGTAACTAGCACTTTCAACACAGATCGGCACAGTAACAATATCACATGTCATCATTTTACTTTCTAAAAGTATTATCTATTTGAAAGTATTTGTTTCAATTAAGAATCCCTGCATCGCAGCATTAGCTATGCACGTAATTAGGCTCAAACGTATGACATAAATCAAACCGGTACCATTTATGAAACAGGACTCAGTGCGATTGCCGTATTTGGTTCACAATATGAGCCTGCATTCAAACAAATATAAGAAATGAGGAATCCTCAGTTCATCTTTTCGTAGCGCTATGTTAGCAGTTAAACTCAAGAGTATTACACAAATCATATTATTAATATAATAATAATGATAAAAGTGCCATTTATACAGCGCCATTTAGATAAAAGACTCTTCTTAAAGGCGTTCTAGCTCGGAATACAAACCCACTTTTATTGACAGATAAAAAAAAATACAAAATAATATACGAGTAATTAAATGTACTGCATAATTACAAAATAATACACGAGTACATAATTAAAATATACTGCATAATTACAACATTACACGAGTACATTATTAAAATGTACTGCATAATTACAAAATAATATACGAGTACATAATTAAAATGTACTGCATAATTACAAAATAATACACGAGTACATAATTAAAATGTACTGCATAATTACAAAATAATACACGAGTACATAATTAAAATGTACTGCATAATTACAAAATAATACACGAGTTCATAATTAAAATCTACTGCATAATTACAAAATAATACACGTGTACATAATTAAAATGTACTGCATAATTACAAAATAATATACGAGTACATAATTAAAATGTACTGCATAATTACAAAATAATATACGAGTACATAATTAAAATGTACTGCATATTTACAAAATAATACACGAGTACATAATTAAAATGTACTGCATAATTACAAAATAATACACGAGTACATTATTAAAATGTACTGCATAATTACAAAATAATACACGAGTACATAATTAAAATGTACTGCATAATTATAAAATAATACACGAGTATATAATTAAAATGTACTGCATAATTACAAAATAATACACGAGTACATTATTAAAATGTACTGCATAATTACAAAATAATATACGAGTACATAATTAAAATGTACTGCATAATTACAAAATAATACACGAGTACATCATTAAAATGTACTGCATAATTACAAAATAATACACGAGTACATCATTAAAATGTACTGCATAATTACAAAATAATACACGAGTACATAATTAAAATGTACTGCATAATTACAAAATAATACACGAGTAGATAATTAAAATGTACTGCATAATTACAAACTAATACACGAGTACATAATTAAAAGGTACTGCATAATTACAAAATAATACACGAGTACATAATTAAAATGTACTGCATAATTACAAAATAATACACGAGTACCAACATAATTAAAATGTACTGCATAATTACAAAATAATATTTTTTCATTCGATGGTCTTACAGCCCATATCGAGCTTTGGCCTCCGTCAATCTTCGCCTCCAACTCCTCTTGTCTTCCACCACGACCCTCCAATCCTGCGCCTGTAGCAGCCAGGATGCGTCCCTCTCAACTTCGTCCCCCCATCGCAGCCTCGGCCTGCACACTCTCCTTCTCCCACCCGGATGTCCTTCCAGGATTATTTTGGGTGCTCGCGATGACGGCATTCTCTGCACATGTTCGGCTCATCTCAATGTGGTACTCTTCTCTCGAAGGCATCCAGCAACTCTGCGGATTTAGCTGTCAGTGACCATGCTTCGCATCCATATGCCACCACTGTTCTAATAATTGTTTTCCATAGGGTAACTTTGGTTTTTCTGTGGACACTTCTGGACTTGAACACCGGCAGTAGGTAGAAGAATGTTTTGTTCTCAAACAAAATAATATATGAGTATATAATTAAAATGATATAAAGCAACAAAAACATTAAGTTAATTAGTTCGGTCGAAACAAACTACCTTCCGTTACGTATTTAAAGAAAGCTCATAATGCTTTCTTTAAAAATATTATCAACAAGTGTTAACGCTTTAACTATAAATAACATAGTGTTTGTTTGTTTTATTCAAATATGTTTTTAAGAAAAATAGTATTTTATCAGTATTGGAACGGGTGTTATTTTTAATAACATATTTATTACGTCAATTTACGATTCTTATTTTTCATTGAAAACGGGTCACAATAAAGCATAAATCAGCCATTTTTTAAAAACGTTTTTGGCATACATAGATTCGTTGGCGTAACACATATTTGGCAATATGTAACATTTGTAATTTGATATAGATCGATTTTGAAATAATTTAACGCCCGAGGCTCAATGAAGGCATCATGTTGTGATTCATACTTTTATATTTTTTTAAATGCAATCATTCTTCTTAGTGGCCTTGATTTCATTGGTATTTCGGAGCACTCGGGTGGAAAGGCAAAAGAATTTGTGGTAAAAACCTCTGTAACCACATAATGTCTCAAATCAGGGGTTTTCAATGTATTGATCAAATAGTTACAAGAAATACTGCATTCATTTTGAGACCATTACATTTAATATTTATAGTGATAAAAAATATCGTAGTACCCGGCGGTAAGTAATACACATCGGGCTTAAGAAAGATACTGTCGGCCATAATCGGCTAGCTTCAGCTTTGTAGAGCGTCGTCTCTGTCGCACGATGCGCTGACAGTCCGCTTGACAACGACTGACAAATCACGACGAAACACTGTATGAGTGACAGAGACGACGCTCTACAAAGCCGAAGTTAGCCGATTATGGTCGAGTCTCTTTCTTAAGCCCGATGTGTATTACTTACCGCCGGGTACTGTAGTTAGGTTGAATATTTAAGACGTAATACGAGTATGTTAGGCATGCATTTGCTATATTTGCCTTGTATGATCAACAGCCTGCAATATTCAGATTGAAATTCAGTTATAGTGTCATACAGAGACGGTAGCAACAGATTTTTCTAAAAGAAACATAATAGACGAGTTTCAATATTTCACAGATAGTATCAAAATATGCTGAAATGTTTAACCCACAACAGTATTTTGGTACCAACTTTAATGTATGGGAGTGCAACGTGGACGTGGAACAAGACTGAAAGGTGACATACAAATGTTGTTGAAGTGCGTTTACTTAAAAGAATACTTTATATACATGGAGTGATAATGTATGACAGAATATGGTAGGAAGGGATTAGAGATTAATATAAACTTAAGACTGAAGTGTTGAGTAAAATGAAGAAGAGTACTCTAAGATGGTTTGGGCACGTGAAATGAATAAATAACAAAGATGCAGTGCAAATGTAGGTGGAAGGTATGGTAGATCAAAAAAAGGATAGATATATCAAGCGAATGATATTTTGAAAGAAAGAAATATAAGAAGGAAGAAAAATCGTAGTTGTATGAGAAGCTGTATGGATTTTGCAGAGGTGAAATATATGACGTTCAGTCCTCAGTTCAGTTCAGTTCAGACCTTGAGGAATTCTGATTTTAGTGAAAGGCTTACTAAAATTGCCATATCTAAGAAAATTATTATTAAACTTCGTGTATTTGATTAAAATACTTGAATTATTTAATCTATTATAGTAATTATGTCAACATTTGCCTTTTTGGTCAGCTACACCAGACTTCTTACACATGTACCGTCTCATTTGTCTTCTTGTGCTTAGCACACACCTTGAAAGTTTTAGAGGGTTTTTATTTTATGTAAGTTGGTGGAATACATATCAATATAGTACATGTTTAGACATGCTTTTTGACAACCTGCTTGGAGGATCTTGCTAATTTTAACTCGCAGGTTGTAGTTGGTCTCCAGATTTAAATGTCAAAGTTTTCTAGGTCTGACATTTCACTGCACTTTTATGACGCGACGTAAAAAATTCCATCATAAATCAATTCGTGCATATTTTTATTATCTAGGATATTGTCCATGC
Source organism: Odontocerum albicorne (assembly GCA_949825065.1). Lineage (NCBI taxonomy): Eukaryota > Metazoa > Arthropoda > Insecta > Trichoptera > Odontoceridae > Odontocerum > Odontocerum albicorne. The sequence continues at coordinate 9,157,848 of OX463858.1, forward strand.
TTGAAATCAGGAAACTGTCTTATAAAGGTTGAATTGTTTATAATTATATTTGCTAGATGTCAGTAATATTATATGTCCTTTTTTGAAAGAGATGTCCATCACGTGAAAACACGAGACCAGGACTAGTCTAGTTTACCACATTAACCCTTCCTGTCCTGTGATGTGTAACTAGTACACATTGCTTCTAAAAAAATTAATATATCTATAAATATAATAAATACTGGGTTCAGATTTTAGGTATTCCTCCGTAATACATTTACGCATTGAATGAAAAAATAATATTAATAATAATTAGCACTTATCGGCAACATCAGAGATATTTTGTGAAAATCGGGAATAAATTCACCAATACAATCAAATGTGTGACGTAGGTATATTCATTCAAAAAAATCGCTATGGGTGAGGAAGCGACGCTATTCACGTCTCACTCTACTTCGGTATGGGGACGCAAGGAATAGAATCTCAGTTCGCTCGCTTTAGTAGCTCGCGGGCTTTCGTTTGAAGTGGTCGCTTCGCCCGTTTAGCGAACATCGGCCCATGTTTTTTTTCATGTTTTCAGGAATTAAATTTCAATTATTATCATTTCTAATTTATAATTAATTAATTTAAGCGATTGGCTATGAATATTCTTTTTTCCGCCCGTTTTGTGAACGTCGGTCGATATTTTTTATCATGTTTTCAGCAATTAAATTTCAGTTATTATCACTTTTGACTTCAAATTTAATTAATTTATGCGATTGGCTATGAATATTCTTTTTTCCGATTTGAAATCGCTCATTTCTACATGTGTATTGATGTGTATTGAATACACAGCACCATGTTGTTTGATTGAAAGAGACAAGTTAGCAATTTATACTGGAACAGTTTTATGAATGTCTAAAGATGTTAAAAAATATTGACAAAAGTCTATTTACTCATCGCATGCTTCTTATAAAAACTTGTTCCATAGAATTATTTTTAACAATTATTCAAACTAATGCATTAATTAATTAATACTCTGCACTTTTATTATATTACACTTCCTGTTATATTCCGTACATTTCAGGTGCATGGCCGAGCGGTAACGCACTAGACTCTCCTCGAATGACACAGGCATTTTTTCCGCCTAGTATTCGGCGGTACCTATGATTTCGGTCATATACATTATTTTAAATTAAAGAAAAAAATATGCCAGTATGCTTCGATCGTCTCCCTTCAGGTGTGCCATCGGATACAGTTCAATGGTGTGGTCTGTGAGTTTGCTGGTATGCAACGTCTCACTCACTTTAAAAAAATCCACGGCACAGCTTCGCCTTCCAACTAAATTGACATTGGAATGGCGATGGAATCCTCGACTAAGAAGCCCAGCAACAACGACGACGATAGCGTAAATTCTGGTGGACGTATTACCATGGAGCAATCTCATCCAACCGACTAGTTAGATGTTTATGATACTTTAAGTGAAACCCAAACTAGAAACCTTTATAAAAATAACTGGGCTCCATCGGCAATTGAACTCGTAATCTCCGGATTTGGAAACAGGACATGCAGATCGTCTCTCTCCCTGGCTCCATCCCAACTCATTGTCTACGAAGACTGTTGGGGTCAGCTCTCCTCGTCCTCAGGTTGTATGCTCTTCTGTCCCGGACTACGTCCCTCAGGCCGTGCCTCTGCATCAGGTTATCTTTTTGCACCACCCATGAATTCTTTGGTCTTCCTCTGATTGTTATGGTTCACAATGTGACCGGGTGCTCTGTGTCCAACGTGCCCATACCATCTCAATCGCCTCTCCTCCATCTTGCTGTTGATTTCTGTAGCACCCAGGCTTCCACGAATGCGTGAGCTTCTTATTTCGTATCTTAGGGACACACCTGCTGACCATCTTAGCATGCGCATTTCAGCAGTTTCTAGTTGCCTAGAGTAAGAGGTATACATCGTCCAGCATTCGGAGCCATAGAGGAGTGCGGGTCTGACAATCGTTTGGTATACTTTTCCTTTTAACTTTACTGGCATTTTCGGATCACATAGAACTCCCGTCATTGATCTAAACTTCATCCATCCCACACTAATTCTATGTGTTACATCTGCTGCACATCCTCCATCGCTATGGATGAGTGACCCAAGATACTTAAAGGAGTTACAATTTGGTAATGTTTCTCTATCCATTTGCATTACAAATACTTATTTTATTATCAATAGACATGCAGATCGTCTATTGATAATAAAATAAGTATTTAATGTTAACTTATATAATTGATCCACCAATAGCACTTATGCTCAAATTCGATACATATCCAGTTATTCTAAAGCTCTGCCTTATTGTCGAGAAGTACGAGTACATCGCTCTTAAGAATCTAATAAACATGAGCGGACGTGCGTATATTTTACTTACTAAATAAATGTAATGTTTAGACATGGATCATTGACTATAGATCATTGACTATAGATCATTGACCAGTGACGGATTTGGAAACAGGACATGGAGATCGTCTATTGATAATAAAATAAGTATTTAATGTTAACTTATATAATTGATTCACCAATAGCACTTATGCTCAAATTCGATACATAACCCAGTTATTCTAAAGCTCTGCCTTATTGTCGAGAAGTACGAGTACATCGCTCTTAAGAAGCTAATAAACATGCGGACGTGCGTATATTTTACTTACTAAATAAATGTAATGTTTAGACATGGCTCATTGACTATACTCGTAGATCATTGACCAGTGACGGATTTCTTGGCATGTACAACGTGCGAAAAAGTAATGCCTCAAGAGAGTATATGATAGAGCCTATATAATATTTTGTCCTTAAAGCAGTTTTATATTTCTCGGATTGATGTCATTAGGACCAAATTTTCATTGCTAACTTCTCCGCCAAATGCGCTGAATGTATATTATTATGAAAGGTAATAATAGTTTGACATATTTTTCGGCAATTGCTTATGCAAATTGATAAAACTATTTTTTGACGTCATTTTGAAGAACAAAATCAGTTAATTGTGTTTTCGATGCATATAATTTTTTACTACCGCAGAGGAAAAAATCTACACAAACCAAAATAATATATGAAAAGGCGACGATATAGTAAACAAATGTTTATGTTCCGTCTGTAGGTGTTTTCAGCGCAAAACGTATTAAAAAGACTCTACGAGTATATACGAGTACAGCGGTATTGAGAAAGTTCAGAAAGCTTTTTTTAGAGAATTAGAAGATGGAGGGTGGGTGAGAGAGAGGGAGAAGGAGATGAAGAGGGTAAGAAAGAGGGAGAGAGAAATGAATATGGTGAGGGTGGTGGAGAGGAGTGACAGGGGAAGGGAGAGGGAGATGGAGAATATGAGGGGAGAAAGATGTAGAGAGTGGGTGAGACGAGAGGGAGTGGAAAAATGAGATGGAGAAGGTAAGGAAAAATGAAGATTGTAGATGTCAATATTCAGGCCATTGTATAATCGGAGAGGTGCAGATTCCCGCCACGCCCTAATCCGTCTCTGCTCTCAAACTAAATATACGCAAAATAGACCCAATCCACAAATTACGTTAATTGTTATTCTGAAAAGACATCCTGTATGTGTAACAATAATATGAAAGCAGTGAAATGGGTATTTCAAAGTTAAAATCACGGTCGAGGAATACCAAGAATAGTACAGGGTGGCCACTGAAAGACTGAACCATTCACCAAAAATTTCTCGTAGGAGGTCCATAGTCGCCCTGGCAGTGTACGCAGTAGCACCATCCTGTTGGAACCATACCTTTTAATTATTTATGACCACTGGGCGTGAAAAATGTTCAAGTGTTGTCCTATACATGGCCCCGTTGAACATTATTTCTGGCTGACCTTCCTCATTTTCAAAGAAATAGGGAGCGATAACTCTTTCAGACATAACACCGCGCCAAACCGTGCATTTTTGGGGATGCAATTGATGCTGATGTAAGATAACTTTCACTGGAATAGAAAACCCCAATGAGTTTTACTCGTTGCTAGACATCATACGTAACCATTTTAATATTCAAGAGATGTTCTATAACCTGTAAAAAATAAATAAAAAAGATTGAAAATTAACAAGTTGTGACTTTTTCAAACCCTGCAGCCTTTTAGTGGTCACCCTATATAATTGGATCAATAATTTGAAATATGAAAATGTAAAAAATTAGAAAAATCGTAGGAGTGTTTTTCACTGGTAGATAGAGCAATCACACTGTTTAACCGCGTGTGTCCTCATATAGACGTATTCCATGTGTCGCTCAGCTCCTTCAGGAAAAATCTCTTGAATTGAGTGTAGTACTTGAAATAATTTAATCTTTTTATATTATCTTACAGGCTACATTTTGTCAGAGTGTTTTAGTGTAACATATACTATACATTTTTACAATAGTTTTTATAAGTCTTATAATGTTGAACTATTTTATACGCGTTTTTTTTTCATGTTATGTTTGATCCTTGTACGAATTAGGGAAATCTGTAATGTGCAAAGGACTGAAGAAAATAAATTAATAAATGGAATTTAAAATAAATGGAGATGTATGAAAAGAAGTTTGGATGTAGAAGAGGCAAAAGAGGCGTGTTGTGATAGGAAAGTCTGGTACTATTTCTTATCTGCCTTCTCCGTCAGGGAAACAGCGTGATGGAATGTATACCTTTATGTAAATTCGTTTTTAAATATTTTTGTACCATGCATTCAATTTATAGTGTAAAGATGTTTTCTAAATTATCTCAGAATAAAACGAGGGTTGGGTTATTTTTGCATATATATTGTAAGTCTAACTGAAAAGGGAAAAAAATTGAACAATATATAAAAACTATTATTTGTAGTCGATAGATTCCTTGTGTCTCAGTCGTTAACTTTGTAAACTTTTTTAATCCAGCCAATTCACTCGACATTCAATATTCCACGAGGCATATATTTCTATTAACTATCGTCCGATATTGCTTTTTATTCATCTGATCGGCGAATAACTTGGTATTATGATTTTTTATTTAAAATTTTGTATAATTCTTAACTTAAATATATTCTTCCCTTTAGCACATACGAGTACATACACTAACACGTATTTACACAAATGTCTACACATCAGCACATACGCCTAAATATGCATTCACACGTATTTAAACGCATATTTACTCGTCACCACATACGTAAACACACACATTCACGCGTATTCACAGAAATATCTACACATTAAACATACACTCCGCGTATTAACACAAATATCTACTAATCAGCACATACGTACGCAAATGCATTCACGCATATTTACGAGTACATGGTACACACAAATCTGATCTTCAGTACATACGTACATACATACATACGTATGATACACACTCGTATTTAAACAAATATCTACACTACATCAGTAGATACGTACACACTCGTATTTAAACAAATATTTACACTAGAATATATGTACATACATAGAATCACGTGTATTTACACAAATTTTAACATATACGTACACACTAAAACTCCCGTGTATTTATACACATGTCTTTACTTCTCCACATACTCATATACTCATACGTATTTACTTAAATATCTACATACCAGGGCATTCATATACATTGTACTCACGTGTTTCATACGCATATCTACCCTTCAACATACGTTCATACATATGATACACTCACGAATATTTATACAAATATCTACACATCAGCACATACTTACACACAAACACTCCCGTGTATTTGTACACATACATATCCTTCACCACATACATTCACATACTATATACACTCACGCGTATTTATACAAATATCTACACACCAGACATACGTATACATATATACTCACGTGTATTTAAACATATATCTACCCTTCACCATATACGTTCACACATACACTCACGTATATTTATTCAAATATCTACACATCAGCGCATACGTACACACAAACACTCATGTGTATGTGGTACATATGTGAACGTACGTACACATACACATACTTCACCAAATACATTCTCACATACACTCACGCGTATTTACACAAAATCTAAATACCAGATATACGTACACACATAGCTATCTACCCATCCCCACATACATTCACACATACACTCACGCATATTTATAAAAATATCTAGACATCAACACATACATACAGTCATATATTTTTACACACATGCCTAAACTTTACATACGCACACACATTTACTCATTTGTATGTATACGCATATTTATATTTCACCACATACATGCACTCATGCGTATTTACACAAATATTTACACACCAGCACACGCTTACACTTGTGTGTATTTACACACATATCTATTCTTTACCACATATACTCAAATAAGTACAAGTTTATTTACACACATATAGTCAAGTGAATTCACGTGTATTTACACACTTATATATGATATACTTCATCACATACACTCAAGCATATTTACATAAATATCTACATATACCCATACACTCACGGTATTTACACATCAGCACATATCTTCAAGTAGTTCATTTATTAACATTATTTTTACATTAAACAAAAATTATATATTGATTTCAGAACAAACAGGAGGTAAGACAAAAATTGACGGTGGTGAACGCGATTATGAAGAAATAGGAGCTACTCTGAACGGGAACCAAATCAAAATACGAGTCCCTAGAACAAAAGGGGCAAAAGGGTCGTCATCCCTTGCCAATTGTATAGTGCCGCCATCAGGAGCTAGTGGCAATGATTGCAAACAAGAAAGAACAATGGTCTTTGGAGAAAACGAAATACTAATGAGTATGCGTCAGGGGCCCCCAGCTAGCGATGGAAATAGTCAAACGAACCAAGCTTTCACAACAAAATTTTCTTCAGGCGATCCACACGAAGGTAAACCAACACTACAAATCACACCAAGCAATGTCCCACAAGGTGTCGAAGCCATGAAAGTCATAGAACCAAACAAAGACGTGTTCTTACTGAGAATCAATAAAAAATGTCGTATGCAAGACAAAGCCAATTTGGAACTTGAATTAGTCACCCCAAAGCCTCCAGAAAAACCACCAAAACCACTATTAGATACAAGAAGTACTCAATATGATGAACTTGACTGTCCTTTGCCACCTCCCCCACCGGTTGAAGAGATTATCCCAATTGTAGACCCTAATGAAGTAGAGCCGAAGAGTGCCAAGAGTGAAAAAAGTAAGAAAAGTGACAAAGGTAAAAAGGGTGACAAAGGTAAAAAGGGTAAGAAAGATGGCAAAGATAAAGGAGACAAAGGTAAGAAAGGCAAAAAGAAATGAACAGAGCAAAGTATATGAACAGAGCAACATAACTGACAGGTACAAAAAAATAGCAAATTTAAGTAACACTGATCTTTGGAGAAATGCAATATTGTAGACCGTTAACAATTTTATTTGTTTCATGTCATTCGTATGAAATTTGTACAAAAAAATAGCAAATTTAAGTAACACTGAACTTTGGAGAAATGCAATATTGTAGACTGTTAACGATTTTATTTGTTTCATGTCATTCGTATAAAATTTGTAAAAAAAATTGAACGTGTACAAATATTAATTTGTATTATCTATTTTATGAAAAATTTTTTTTAAATAAAATACTTGATAGTTTTATGTATCCTTTTGTCTCCCTATTAAACCTTAGAAAGATGCGAATAAAATTAATATTGAAATGACAATTTGACGTACATGTGGCATAAACAGGAAATAAATTATTTCCATTTTGTGTGGTATACTGTGGGATAAACGTTTTGGTCTGTCTGGAGTGATGAAGTGTGAGGGGTTTGATTCGCGTGATATATACATATGTAATTGAGTGTCACTGTTTGTCAGGTGAATGAGAATGTGCAACGGGATTTTATATAATGAAAAATCAGAAAGAAGTATCTATTTATTTTTTCATGCTATATGCCCTCAGTGTTTGTTGCATTATGCTCTCAGTGAGATGCAGAAAAAAGCCTAGTTTACTGGGGACACGACAAATGAAAGGCAATAAACCCAGATTCATTAAAATTGTGTGTCCAAATTAAATTACCTGTTTGTTTTACAAAAAAATAAAAATTGAGATGCTGAAGATAACTCCTTGGTGTGGTAATCTAGCGCGATAGTCACCAATAAGATTATCTTGATACAAACGAATATGTTTTCCGCGTTTGCCATCCTAAAAGAGGAGAGATTACGTTGGCTGGACCTCGTGAGATACATGGAAGATGTTCTTCATGAAGAACTTCGTAACGAAATAAGACCATACGGAGGTTAGATGCTCCATTTAAAATACACATGTAAAAGACATCTATTTTTTTTAAAGGACGCCGATGTTTGGGAGATCCCCTATAGGTCCTAACATACATAACATCACACCATTTCCTTGTCGGGTTGAAAAGCTCAGATGGTGGAGATAGTCAAAAATTTATTACAGGACTTTCTCCACCTTTTGAGAGAAACAAACCTACCGCAGGCTCCACACAAATGCTCGACATTCTAATTTGCTACTTACCAGCGCACTGTAGAAAGATCTTAAAACCTCTCCCCACATAAATGACTTGGAGGCTCGTGTCAAAAATCCCAGTACTTTATAAACAGACATACGACTACTCCACGTGGAGAACAAATTAGCCAATTATTGAAATTAATACCCAAGATTTTGGTGCATTCTACTCGTTGAATGTAGTGAAAGATGCCATACTTTTTAAACGTTATTTATATTTTTTAAATCGTCTCGTTATTTTAACAGTTGTGTAGTAGGATAGTTAGGCATTTACAGTTGTGTAGCAGGATAGTTAGGCATTTACAGTTGTGTAGCAGGATAGTTAGGCATTTACAGTTGTGTAGCAGGATAGTTAGGCATTTACAGTTGTGTAGCAGGATAGTTAGGCATTTATCATAAAAAGTATAAACCACAAGAATTTGTGGTTATTTAAAAAAAAAAAATCTTCATATTACGTAACTATGGAACCAGCTGGCAGCTAATATAAGTCTTCGGACCATTGTTGACATGCTTCAAAAATCGAATTCAAAATATCACATCTCCCTTCAGTGTCAGATACGGAAAACAGGCTTCTGAGGTTGTCAATTATTCAAGAACCTATTGACCAGAATGTTGAAAATTTCATTAAAAATATCAGTTTTTTTGTGACAGCCACTTCCCTTGTATGAATGTTACTAATAATAAAAATGACCTCCTTGGCCTAATTGGTAAAACACCAGTCTTCTGGCCCGGATGTTGCGAATTCAGTTACAGTTAGTGCCCATTAAAAAGGGTGATAGTCTGGTTTTCTATTCGGACCTCTTTAACACCTTTCTGGTTGGTTGCATCAGATTTCTGCATGACTATTAACCCGTCAGGCTGTACTGTACGCAACGAAAGAGGAATAACTACAATAAAATAGAAATAAGAAATAGCACTTCCCAAAAACTGGTGTGATCATGCTCTAAATCAATACTACTCAAATTGTAGTCCACGGACCAGTGATGGTCCGCAAACAGTTTAATAATCGTCGTGGCAACTGCAATAGGTAAGTTGTCAAATATATCAAACTTTACAGGAAAGACAAAATTATTCCCATTTGCCCCCTTCTTCTCGGCTGCTTTTATAAATTAAATAATATCATGATTGATTGTACTTCGGATTAAAATTACCGTTAGTTTTTCTATTGTTAGTTGTATTTTTTGTAAGTTATGTTGACATACAACCATTTGCTCAACGACGTGAATTTTTTTGACATACAACCTATTGCAGTTACCACGACTGGGTTGAATTGAGAGAAAATCACAAAACAAAGAATAAGAATGACTTAAGTACGAGGGTCATCCAGAAACTAAAGTTACAAGGGCTCCTGAGGCCGGGGGAAAATTTTTGTTTCAAATTTGGTGCAACTGGCGTGCAGGAGGGATCCTAATGGTCAGTTTGTTTGGTCCCGCATGTTTGTCGACCATTTTGTTAAGTCACAGTAAATTCTTCCGATAGAGAGGTCGTCGTGCGCTCCCGCCAACTCTCGTCCGTGCGAGACCCGCGCGGTCATCCGTTTTTTTACTTTGCAGAACAATACCGCCGCGAATATCCATCGGAAGCTTGTAAAAGTTTATGGCAGTGATGTGATGAGTCAACAACATGTCACGAAGTGGGTTAGGTTGTTCAGAGAAGGCCGTACTGATACTCATGACGAGGCAAGGCAGTGATTTCTGACGAATTTGTGCAAAAAATTGAAGAACAAGTGCGAAATGACCGCCGTGTGACGCTTGACGACCTTCACGAAAAATTTCCTGACTTTTCTCGAAGTTTCCTTGGTAATATTGTGTCGGAAAAACTTGGTTACAAGAAGTTGTGTGCGAGATGGGTGCCCAGATTGCTCACACTGGAGCACCGTCAAAATCGCGTGACCGCCGCGCGTACATTTTTGGATCGTTTTGCACAGGAGGGAGAAGTTTTTCTGGACTCTATCGTTGCGGGAGATAAGACGTGGGTGTGTCACTCTACCCGAACAATTTTTCAACGATCAGGAGGTCGAGAAAGCTGTGAAGAAGTGGCTGAAAGAGCTGGCGGCGGAGGTCTATGACACTGGCATACAAAAGCTGGTGCCCCGACTACAGAAATGTCTCGATCTCGACGGCGATTACGTTAAAAAATAGTTAAATATATTTGTGAAGTATCCTGTGAATTTCAATTAAATACAAGCATTTTTCGATCCTACATAAATGTTGCAACCTTACTTTCTGGATGACCCTCGTATTTAAAACGCATAATTCTATGTTTGTTTTACAATTTTTGCTATTTCATTTTTCTGACTAATTTATTTTCAAAACTCTGTTCTCTCCATTTAAAATTATTTATCATTAATTTCACAAAAATAATGGTCCGCCACGGGTTAGAATGAAAAAAATGGATTAGAAAACAGAAAGTTTGAAAAATACTGCTATATATTTACATAAAAAGTATATATATACGAGTATATATGATACACTAAAAACTTTATCGATTTTGTAATTTAATCAAAAACATTAAACGAGTTTGCCTTCTAAAATATTGTACAATAAACGAAATCATTTATTTCTCATCGCAATGACTCTCAAAGCAAGGCATAAACAATTTATTACCTGCGGGACCGCCTGTGGTGTAACATAACGATATTCGTCCCCTTTAAATGATCATTCAGGTTTAGAAACACTTGTAAGTACATAGCTCGAAGTTAGTCATCGTTGGCAATACAAAAGTACGCGAAAAGACAACAATACTCGCACACGTCTAACGCGTGCGAAATATTGTTACCTGACGAACTATTTAACTTCTGAACTAGAAACTTTTTTTTATTTTTTTTTTGGATACCATCGGGAATCGAACCCAACCCCCAAGTAGCTGTCTAGTAACAATAGTCGTACGCGCTAGACGTATGCAAATGTTTTTTGTACGTCCATATGCGATAGTATTTCAAACACATTACATATGATGCTGAGTTTTTAGTTACGTGCCTATTCCAGTGGTTCTTAACCCAAAAGCTTGATTATTCGAGCCGTAAAAAATATTGTTTCCCAGCCACATTCCCCAACATTTCCTCATTACAAATTTGGATATATGGTTTTAAGAGGCACTATACAAATGAATGAAAGATTAATTATTTTGTCCCATTCACGCAAATAAATAAGTATGTAATTTGTTTTATCAAACACTGTTTATTCCCCTGTTTGTAACGGTATAACCCTACCGGTTTCAAGGCTTTCACCTCATCATCAGGGGAGCACAAACAAGACTCTCGCTCCCCTGATTATGAGGTGAAAGGCTTGAAACCGGTAGGGTTATACCATTACAAAAAATGGAATAATAAACAATGTTTGATAAAACAAATTAAAATGTCTTTAAACCTCCACAATGTTAATGCCTTAACTATAAACAATATATATTTAAATAAGTATGTTTTGCAAGAAGCCATGTCGTGCAATGGTTATCCAGAGGTTTTGAAAATGTGTGTTTCGGTGCCTTTTTTTACAATTCCAAACAATGTTAACATATTAATATACAATACTCGTATATTACAATAAAGTTTGTCGATTGGAACGAGTTGAGCTTTGATATCAGTAAAGGATAACTGATGACGACCTCTATGTCCTGTATACTATATGTTATACAATGAAAAATAAAAAGTGTGATACAATACAATATATCACTGAAGGTCAAAGCTCAGCAAATCCTGGTATCATTTGCAATGACTTACCTCCACGAAGCTGGGCTATTAGCGGTAGCTATAAAAAATCGAATACTCAAAGCTCAAAGCAAATTTTCAAAGCTCAACGTGGAACAGGAAATTGGGTAACTGTGTCTTATTTGATCCCATGATTTGAGAACCATTCCACTAATTGATAAGTTTTTTTTAGGACACTAGAACGATAAAATTTGAAAATCACTGATCTAAGGTGATGATACTGCGTGTTTATGTAGTTTTGTAATTAATAAATAAAAAAACTAAATCATTTGCTACGTGTCGACTAATCGAATTATTGAATTTTTTCCTGAGTCAAGTTTATTAAAAAAATAATTAATTATGTGCTTGGAGTATTAAATGGCCGCTAAAAACAGAGCACGCATCAATAAATCATTAGTTTAATGCTGTAATTTAAATTTCTGATATCGTCATTTTAGGCAATAAAAGAAATAAATCTTGTTTCTGGTACATATCGTACAAAGCGCAATATATTCATTCGTTCATTCATATGGTACCCCTCAACATACCTGAATTGATGATGCGGACATTCATATGGTACCCCTCAACATACCTGAATTGATGATGCGGACATTCATATGGTACCCCTCAACATACCTGAATTGATGATGCGGACAAATTGAAGATCGGGGCTGAGAGGTAATATTGTCTTCTGGCCCAATAATAGAGCATTCAGGTTAAGAACCACTAGAAAAAGTATAACACACACTGTTCGCCATCGTACGTGTTGGAAATACTACCGTGCATAGACAAATAACAATACTCGCACACATTCTAACTCTTTAACGAGACTAGTACCCCTTTTTGTAAATTTTGTTTTTGGATGCCATCGGGAATCAAACCTGAAACGTAAAGATTGTTTTGTTTAAATGTTTTCTTTAATATTGAAGCTATGCTTCTTCAGAAGATGTATATGCGTTAAAGAAATACTTATTTACATTAGAGCGTTTTTAATAATAATAAAATGACATTTAATTTAGCGGCATTAAATGTGCTAATAAAACTGCGCACTGTAGTACCGCCCTCCAAATCCTTCTAGGGCCCACAGAGAGGCTATCGCACCCACTTTGAGTGACAATTGTTTAAACCAATAGCGATATTCTTAAATATATAAAGGAAGAAAGTAAAGTCAAGTATTTTATGTTTAATGCCAAAATGAGAGTATACAACTCGATCAACTTACCCGTAGTAACATATGGATTTGAAGTGTGGGTCATGATATTCAAATATTAGTTATTAAGCTTCAAAAACCGAATACTACGAAAGATACTTGACCCAAAACAGGCCGTAGAAGAGTTGTGAAGGGGGTGCCTTGCACGCGATGTATAAGGCTTATCAGTACGATGTTTTCTTCCAGTGTGTCTTATAAGGCTTTCACGTGACGTGTAAGGCTTATTAGTACGATGTTTTCTTCGAACTGGCTCGTACCGGAATTATTTATCCAGTCTGTTCCTTCTTTATGTGTTTTCGTGTCTGTTGTGAGGTTGCGGGAGTGTAGCGAGGGGTGGGAATGCGTCTGTGCACGATTTTTTTGGGACCCACCCCGGCATTCGCCTTACGACTGTAGAATCGTAGTAAATTCAGTCGAGATGGCCGATTCTCTGACTTTCTGGTGTGATTATTTAATCCACGGAATAATTTCGTTGGTATTTATGCTGGTTGTGTTCATTCTTACCTTTTGTTAATATCATACCTAGTCCTGATTGCCATTTCCACGTATTGTTCCAATATATTTGCCGTGTCCTTGTTCGTTAATCATTTTCCTTGAGCCTTCACAAAGGCTGTAGGAGAGTGGAAACTGAGATCTAATGAATAATCTCAAAAATTGACGAGACAACCATTAATTATTACCAGCGACATAAGGTCGCGAAAGTTTGCATAGATAGGTCATGTAAACAGATCTCAGTTGACACGGTCAACAAAGATATCATTATGCAAGTCCAACAAGACAGAAAAAGGTCACTTGATAGACCAAGACATAGTCTTTTAGATCAATGATTCTCAATTTTTTTCATATTACGACCCAAAGTTTGGAAAAATAATGGACGACTCCCAATTCCCAAAAAAAATTGTACTTTACCTTTTATTAATTATTGTATAGGTATATTTTTATTAAAAATAATATAACACATAATTTATTCGCTTATAAAAGCAAATATTAAATTAAATAAAATGAAAATTAACTTCAAATTTAGCTTCCACAGCTGCAGCTTACAAAAATATTTTAATGAGAGAAGTGTTATTGTATTATATATTTTTACATAACCAATATCCGGTAGAATGTTTAAAACGATAATTCACAGAGTTTACTTAAAAAAATCCTTTAAAAGACACGATCTGTGTTCATTTTGTATAACCAGCAAGAATGAAAATGCTGTTTCGCATGCGCATGCGCAATGCTGATTTTGCGATTGGCGGAAATTGTTGCTGCCACCTTATCCAAAATATAAAATATTTCAAGCCTCCCTGTCAGGAGCTCCACGGCCCCATAGGGGGGTCTCCCCATAATTTGAAAAACACTGTTTTAGAGGACGTGCAGCAGGAACTTAGGAATCTAGGAGTTAAAAAACGTCAGGGAGGTTTAAACTATTTATATATTGTATGACTTTCTGACATATGGGGTAGGTTTAAAAATACAGGTATTTTCTTACAAATGTGTCATATTAAAACGACCACATGAGCTCATTTTCTGCTGACGCCACACCAAAGTGAGAATTATCGTTGATTATCTATTGTATCCTGTATAACTGAATATATTTTTATCTCGGACTGCAATCTTTTATCTTTAAACAATAAATAAGCCCTGTGAAACTATATTTTCGTAGCTGATTGAATAAGTGTTCAGAAACTTGTTTACAAGATCTTTCTTGTTATCCTTAATACAATATAAATAAGTATCATAGATATATAGTTGCATTTAGCTTGACATTCACCAATTCCATAAGTTATACATGGACTGGCCGTAATAAATAAATATGACGAGAAACATCATTAAAAATATATGTGTTATGAAATACTTGTTACACAGAGTGCTTCAAAAATACTATATATAGTACTATTGAACTAGTTTGGAATTGTGCTATAAACTCTTCAACTTGAGGATCTAACGTCGATAAGTATAGGATAATAAGTTGATATCTCGCTCTAAACTCCATCATTGAAATTCTGATAGACTAAAAAGAGAGATATGTGAACGTACCAAAAGCGAAATATATTTGCTGGAATAAAATTGAGTGAAAGTAGGGACTTGATGTGATAGACACTATGGAGATATTAATGACGTTCATCCTTTTGCCATTGAATGATCTCCAGTTTAGCAAGTATCTATGAGTTGCGAACAGGTCTGCAGGTGGTCTATAGTCCGAGTAAAAGCACTCATTCTTTTAGTAGCCCATTTTTATTCAATTTTCTGCTGGAACGACTAATTCCACTTCGACATCCATTAGGGTCAATCCAAATGGATCAATGTAGGGAGTTTCATGTTATTGATAATTCTGTAAATTTATTAAGATGGTTGCAAATAATCACTCTTTTATTCCATAATTCTTATTTATATGACATATATTGCCTAGTTTAAAAGACGTTGGACTTCCAATCAGAGGGTTTGAATTCAATTCCTGGTAGTTAACCGCAAAAAGGCACCAATTTGGTTAACACTACTCGCGTATGCAAGACGTATGCGAACGTTGTTGCATTTTCACGTGCAACAGTATTGCCAATACGTACGATGACGAACAGTGGTTCTAAAAACCGTAAGTCGATTAATGGGGTTAAAGATAACTTATTGGCAACGCCAGTTGGGATATGTTAACGGGTACCATATTATTTAATGAGTATTTTGGCTTTAATTTTGTGGAAATCCAGATTAGAATATTTAATAATAAATTACTTTGTTATTCCACTAATTACGTTGATCACCGCGGCACATGCTTTTACCTCCTATCTCGAGGCTGTCTTCGGCGGAATGATACAAGTTTGTTACGAGAGCAATGCTTATCTCCAACTGGTGGCATGTTTCATCGGCAGTATGTGTGGTATATTGTTCTCAGTAAGATACAGACAAAAGCCTAGTTTACTGGGGATATAACAAATGAAAGGCAACAAGCTCAGATCTATAAAAAATGTGTGTCCACATTAAATCGCCTGTTGTTTTTTTTAACAAATTGTGTATTTTTTAAATTTCTTGTTATATATAAATAAATAAAAATACGATTTCTGCGGTCTAGTTCATAAGACGCTTGATATGAAAGGCGGTTCCGGGCTCGATTCCTGATGTACACCAGAAGAAAAAAACGGGTCCCAGTCTGGTAGTTCTTAAACCAAAAGTTCAATTAATAGGTTCAAAGAGATTTTTTTCTCCCGGCCATACTCTTCTATATATCTGACTCACCAATTTGGATAAGTGGAAGTGTACCATACGAAAGAATAAAAAAAATGCCCAAAGGAAACAGAACAATGAAAGGGATTTTTTTGGCATTCTTTAGTTATTTATTTATCGCTATTTTAATTTTGATTAAGGCTTTATGTGTCTTTATTTCTTAATTCATTGTATTTATGAATAAATAACAAAATAAATTCAAACTCTAATTTTATGAGTTTGTACTGCTTCGGATGAGAGGTATGTTAAGTATTTAGAAATATTCGCATTTGTCGAAATAATAAGAAACAAAATTATAAAAATATTTTTTTATGTACGATAAAACTAAAAAATTGAGCACCTGTATAAAAGAATTATGTATCTGTATCAGCTCTCCAAGTTTTCCGTATACTTGATGCCGTCACTCCCACATTAGGCAAATCCTATCAAACAGGGTGATTCAGTTTAGCAGGACATCAATTAGTATGCGCAGTTTCGATTAGGAACAAGGAAACCAGTTCTTCTAGTATCGTGGACTTGTCTATCTAATGGCATCATCAGTGGCGTACATATTGACTGGGCAGTTAAAACGCCTACCTTAAGAAAGTATCGTTTATTTCAATTTATTTGGTTTAAATATTCTTCTTTATTGTGTATGTCATCATCATAAGTAGGGTATTCAATTAACTGTCAAATTCGACTAACCGTTTTTCGATTATTTTTACACCCATGAACCGGTTAACCTATTTTAACCGATTATGCGAAAAAAACCTTTTTTTTTATTTATTTATTGTATTTTTACACATGACAAGAAATATACATAATTTGCGAAAAAACAACAGGTAATTTAATTTGGACATACTCGTACATTATTTTAATGGATCTGGATTTGTCGCCTTTCATTTGTCGTATCCCCATTAAACTAGGCTTTTGCCTTTATCTCACTGAGGATATTTAGCATGAAAAAATAAATCGATACTTCTTTCCGATTTTTGATTACACAAAAACAAAACCCCGTTGCACGTTCTCATCAACCTGACAAACAGTGACACTCAATTACAACTGGAAACATCATGTGGAATCAAACTCTTCACACATCATCACTCCAGAAAGACCAAACTTATTCATCCCATAATATACCGCACACAATCATAACAATAAAAACAAAAGTAAAACCAAAAATGAACTCAAAATGAAACAAAAATAAAACCAAAAATGTTCATCCAATAATATACCGCACACAATCATAATAAAAATTAACAGAAAAATGTACAGAAACACAAATACAAAACAACAAAAATCAAAACAACAAAAATCAAAACAACAAGAAGAGACCCACACTCAAGAACCCACACACATCTAAATAAAAAAAAAAAAAAATAAAAAAAAAAATAATCTTTTCCACACGTCATGGATTTTTTTGTTGAAGTGTATGGATTTTTTTGTTGAAGTATCGTTTATTTAAATGTATTTGATCCAAATATTCTTCTTAAGTTAGATCTGTGGTATGTCATCATCAGAAGAAGGGTATTCAATTAACTGCATAATTCAACTAGCCGGTTTTGGGTTATTTTTAGATCCAAGAACCGGTTAACCGGATTTAACCAATGTATTTACATGTTTAAAATACCTGTAATCTGAATGCTCAGTATATGAATACTCTATTTATGATTTTTGTTGGGGATTAGAAAAAATACAATACTATAGTTAACCGACCATCGGCGTCAAGGTGGTCATAAAAAAACACTTGTGAAATAACACATTGTATTTGAAAATGTGGTCAAAACATTACACCAAAATGCAGGAAAAATAATGTGATTGGATTAAAAAAATCAATTTGTTTTTTATTGTCTTTGACCGGTTAGCCAAATAAAAACCGGTTTTCTGTAATTTAGAAATTGTTCAAATAATTGGTTAACCGGTTTCGATTTAAATCGGATATGAAATCCTAATCTAGATGGCCTCTCTTGAGACGTTGACTCTCAGCTATCCTTTCACCTTTTTTGAGGTATTTCGGAGTACGACAGTTAACGGATATTTCATGCATTGCCACGTAAGGAACCCTTGTATTCAGCATCCTTTCCAAGTGGGTTTACTAGTATCGTTTGCAGATTCTACTCCATCTCCCAATATCCTGTACTTCATATATTTATAATTTACGACATGGTCCAAACCTGAAGTCATAATTATTAAAATGTGTGAAAGGAAAAGTAAATATAACATTGTAATTTGTTTTATCAAACGCTGTTAATTCCACTTAATATAACCCCACCGATTTCAAGGTATTCACCTCATCATCAGGGGAGCACAA
Organism: Odontocerum albicorne; assembly: GCA_949825065.1. Classification (NCBI taxonomy): domain Eukaryota; kingdom Metazoa; phylum Arthropoda; class Insecta; order Trichoptera; family Odontoceridae; genus Odontocerum; species Odontocerum albicorne. The sequence goes on from OX463858.1 coordinate 9,176,654, forward strand.
ATAAGACTGAATTATACTCGAATAGATACCGACATACACGCGTATAACAGTAAAAATTCAGGTTGGGAATTGTGGGCGGAGGGAGGCAGGAGACAACTTCAGCAAGCAGCGGGGAGATCTTGAGAATATATGTATATACCAGATATTCATCCCAATGCAATGACTTGGATATTTCTAGGAACTCTAATTTGTCCAAATTATTTCCGTTACTATTGATATGCAAGAATTTGGCATCATCGACAGAAAATGTGTGATTTTCTAGGTGACAATGATTAGCCATTTCAGAATAAATTAGAGGATTCGTTAAGGCGGATTTGTGTTAACGAAGTATTTTTTATAAAGATTTTCCGAATATACATCAGAAGTGTAATACAATAAAATACAATACAATTTGTTGCTACGCCACTGAGTATCCCATAATGACAACGGGGCAAATACACAAATAAATTAGATAAAAAAGACACTTTTTTGTATTTTTCGATACACATAATTTAACTTTTATAGATCTAATATAGGTTACGACCATTTTAAGGTAGAATTTAGATCCTGTTGTAAAATGTAATTGATTTATAATTTTTTCAATCCACATAAGAAAGGCTTACGTCGGACGTCGAAATTAACATTATATTTTTTTTTAAATCTTGTTCATTTATAAGTTAATATACTATATATTTTTTTATTCTATCTTTGAAGTTTTTGACTTGCGATTTTGATTGCCATAATCAGATTATGGTAATAAATATATGTATTTGTATAAAATTACAGCTAAATAAATTAAAGTAGCATTATTAAACCCACTTTAGATTAAAAAGTAGCTACTTTTCGATCTAAAGTTTCAGACAGTTAAGTAAAATATAGTAATATCACTATTTTACAGCTACTCTTAAAACGAAGTGGGCTACTTGTAACACTTTACTTAACAATGATAACAAAAACGACCTCTACATCATAGTTGGTAAGATGGCTGTCTTCCGACCTAGGGGTTGCAGATTTGATTCCCATTGGTGTCTATTATTTTTAAAATGGTTCCAGTTTAGTATTGACTTAAGTAATATTCTTCTTCTTGAATAATGACCATGAACTCTTATATATGAAAGAGCGCCAGTGTCAAGTGATGTCCACTTCATAGAATATCGTTAGTTCTATTCCCATGGGCGATATCAGTGCACTTAAGTTGTAGCGTCCGTAGTTGGTATTTTAAGTATACGAGTACTAAAGTAACTCGGCCCGAGACTAATGTTATCTAGTGAGATAGTATGAAGTAAAACTATTGTATAACTTAACCATAAAGCTTACAAACAAATGTGTTTACAAGAATATTTACAATAAGATGAGAATTACATCTGTAATAAACGAGCGAATGGTTTCAGTTTATATGGTGACCATCGATGTTCATATATTAGGTGTTAACATAAGTTGTGTCCGTTTTTTTTTCAAATTTAAAAATGAGCACCAAAAGTAAAACAAAATGGTAAAGGTTATACGTCCTTCGAAAGAAAATTGTCTGCTCTACAAGATATTGTGTTTGCTTTTACGTTACATATATTATTTTATTTGATTACAAGTCTTCAAAATGGAATGCCAAGAAGACGAAAGTGAGCATTTTTGACACCTCCTTCTGTTCGTATAACCTTTACCCTTTTGTTTTACTTTTGGTGCTCATTTTTAAATTTGAAAAAAAACGGACACAACTTATGTTAACACCTAATATATGAACATCGATGGTCACCATTTAAACTGAAACCATTCGCTCGTTTATTACAGATGTAATTCTCATCTTATTGTAAATATTCTTGTCAACACATTTGTTTGTAAACTTTATGGTTAAGTTATAAAATAGTTTTACTTCATACTATCTCACTAGATAACATTAGTCTCGGGCCGAGTTACTTTAGTATTCGTATACTCAAAATACCAACTATGGACAACTTATGTCAACACCCAATACTATACATATATTTTATTACAAGTTAATCTTATTTTGGTTAATAAAATGAATGGCTCATGGCTCCCCTTCTAGTGAACGTAGGGAGCGCGTGCCCTACGTGAACGTTAGGTTCCGGTGCATCTGAGGCCTGGACTGGTTATCCGTTTCCCGTTGTCGAAGTAGGTACGTGGATAACAGCAGCGAGTGGCGTTTTTTCCCAGATCTGTCGTTCAGATGGGTGATGCGGAAGCGGGGGGTAGGTTTGGTCGTGTCTCGCTAAATTCGGATTGTCTGTGGTGCGTTGGTCGTCGATGATTGGTTGTGTGGATCAAGTTGCAGATGGCGTCCGCGGTGGAGGGTTGATCTGCAGGTGCTTGATGATGGTGGTGATGGTGTAGATCAAGTTGCAGATGGCGTCCGATGTGGAAGGTTGATCTACAGGTGCTTGATGATGGTGGTGATGGTGTAGATCAAGTTGCAGATGGCGTCCGATGTGGAGGGTTGATCTGCAGGTGCTTGATGATGGTGGAGTCTGCGGTGCTTGTGGCTGTAGCGTGGTTTTAGCGTGGTTGTAGCGTGGTTGTATCGATGTTGTAGCGATGCTTGTCTGCTCCAGCATCTTGTCGGTCAGTAGTTCGTCGAGGAAGGCAATCCTGTAAATCGTGTGGCTGATCGCCAGGACTGACTTCACATGAGCTGGCATCAGGCTCGTCCACATCAGATGTAGTGTTGTATCTGAGTGACGGCTCTGGTGTCCTTGCTGGCGTCGTGCTTGGCCAATTCGCCGGGGAGTAGAATCTTGACGGTGGTCTGGATCTCTCTGCTGGTGATGATGCTCATCTTGTTGTAGTGGGCGAGGCGGTTGGCGTTGGCGGCGGTGCGCTCGAAAATCTCGTTGACGAAACTGCTCATGATGCTCATCGCGTTGCTGCTGATGCCGGTGTCGAGTTGCACTTGTTTGGTGTTTATCGAGTCGGCAACACTCGATATAGTCGAGATATGTATTCACTTTTCGTGCGGGGTCACCAATGTAGCGATATTCATTACCAATGTAGTCGGGGTCACCAATGTAGCGATGTTCGTTACCAATGTAGTCGGGGTCACCAATGTAGCGATGTTGATTACAAGTCTTCAAAATGGAATGCCAAGAAGACGAAAGTGAGCATTTTTGACACCTCCTTCTGTTCGTATAACCTTTACCCTTTTGTTTTACTTTTGGTGCTCATTTTTAAATTTGAAAAAAAACGGACACAACTTATGTTAACACCTAATATATGAACATCGATGGTCACCATTTAAACTGAAACCATTCGCTCGTTTATTACAGATGTAATTCTCATCTTATTGTAAATATTCTTGTCAACACATTTGTTTGTAAACTTTATGGTTAAGTTATAAAATAGTTTTACTTCATACTATCTCACTAGATAACATTAGTCTCGGGCCGAGTTACTTTAGTATTCGTATACTCAAAATACCAACTATGGACAACTTATGTCAACTTATGTTTGTGAGTGGAGCCACAATAATAAATTATATTTCAACGCATCAAAGTGCAAAATTATGTCGTATCATCGCTCACACGTCTTGAAATTCCATAGATATACACTTGAATCTATACCTATTCCCCGCACAAATAATATTAAAGATCTGGGTGTCTTGTTCCACAGCAATCTCGCGTTTGGTCCTCACATAGAAGTTATGTGCAACTCAGCTTATAAAACTCTAGGATTTGTTATGAGAATCTCTAAGTCGTTTGAAAACCAATTGGTGCTCAAAACGTTGTTTAATTCATTGATCCGTAGCAAACTAGAAAGCAATGCTTGCATTTGGAGCCCGGTGGGGGCGCAAAACTCGCTCATGGTGGAGAAAGTACAAAAAAATATCTACGATATCTCTACATGAGTGAGTTTGGTGTCTATCCGTGGCTATATCCTACGCAGTTTCTGCTGGGCATGCTCGGGTATAACTCCTTGAGCGTAAGAAGAGATCTGCGTCTCATGGTATACGTTGTCAAACTCGTTCGAGGAGTTGTGAGCTGTCCAGCATTACTACAAAGATTAGCGTTAAATGTTCCTAACAATTACACTAGACTGCGCCGGCAGGAACTGTTCTCAATAACATTCGCAAGAACGGGTCTTCCAGCCGCTATGCCTGTTGGAAGGGCCTTAACTCTTCTTAACGGGACTGCTTCGGATATTGACATATTTCATATCACATTACCAAAAGCAAAAGTAAATTTTCTTCTTAGATTAAGCGCGTTAGAAAGCACTCATCAACATACTTAAGTGACTGAATATATATGTAACATACGTTTGTGTGTAAATACTCGTTTGTATACATATGCATTATTTTTTATTTTATATAATTTAAAAAAAAAAATTTTTTCCCTGTAATTTTTCTTCTTTTTTAATGTCTTGTATTTTTCAATGTAATTGGGCTAAGCCTGTTTTGAAAAAATAAATAAATAAATAAATAAATAAATAAATAAATAAATAAATGTAGTGTGTGTCCTATTAGGACGTGCTGATGATGTTGATGTTGACATCGCTATATTCGTTTTAGTCGAATTCTGCGTTCCTTTTCGTTCGGGGTCATCAATGTAGCGAGTTGCTTATCTTGATACGTCGTGATGATTTTGATATGTATTTAAAATAAATATATAACTCAGGAATGCGGATAAAAGTGAAAGTGAATAGCGGGTAAATAATAACAAGTCTTGACAGTTGGATGAATAATAATCTTTATTTGTCTACAAGTAGGTATTTTATAGTAGTGAGTGAATGTGCTCGCGATATATATTTTGTCTCACTCCTGCGCGTGCACTAGTGTAGCGGGTAGGATATTTATTTATGACGGCGGCGAGACAAAACGTAAATACTATTTGTGAGTAAACATTGTTGACGTTTCTAGTATGTGACAATTGTAAATAATTCCGAGTTTGATTCATCGGTCGTTGACCCTGTATGTTTACAATTTTGACAATAAATTATGTTTGACAATTCAATTATTTATTTATTTGACAATTATTTATTTATTTATGGACGTAGGTATCCTACAATGCTATTAAATACGGAAGTTGTATTGAGGCTCAACAGGTAGGGAAGATTTGCGGGGAGGAAAATATTTGTTTGTTTTTTAAAGGTTAAAGGGAAAGTATTGTATTATAACATATTTCTGGTTGATTGAAAGAAATAACCATAATATATTGTAATAAACTCGCCAGATTGTACCGTATACAACGAAAGTACTATAAAACACTGCTTAAAAATTCACCGATTTTATTGCTGAGAAATTATATGTTCTCAAAAGACACGCATAAAATGAACCTATAGTAATATTAAAAATATGAAGTTTATAGCACGCTGTTTTGTCATAAAATGTCATCTCAAGAGCGCTTTTTAATACACAGTTTACTATAGCTTATATACTGCGAACCATAAATTATTATATTACTATTATAAAACAACACAAAAATAGCGCTATACAAAACTGTTTTTAATAAAAGGCCGCAGCAGATGAAACCTGCCGATCGTCTTAGAATATACCATAGATCTCGTTGCCTACGGAACTTTGGGTTGATCTATCAATAATATGTCCTTGCTAAAGTGCAACAGCTTACACACTATAAACCAATACACGCACTGGCATCTTCCATCTACAAGAGGGCTGACAGTATACTCGATACGAGAGATACCCTATCGTATCACTTAATAAAACAAAACATGGGTAGGCTGACACCTAATATCTTCGCAACCGAGCTCGCCCTCTGATGCGGGTGTATCTCGATTTGGGGGACGTTATAAGATTAGCCCAGACTTTTTTTAACAACCTCTCTATTAAATGTATTTTCTTTTCGATTGCCTTAAAATGTGTGTGTAACTTCGGGATATACATGTCCATACTATGTTGCTAGTTGCTATCAATAAACCTTCATTAATTTATTAATTTTAATTAAAATGTATCCTGAATCAATTACGAAATTCTTTAACTCAATAGCATCTAGGATCCTTTGTGATTGTATCTTGCGAAAAATATATTTTGATCAAAATTAGTAATAATGCTGCAAAAAACATAAGCATAATTAAGCAAAGTATTAAATAACTGTCGAATTTTTAAAAATCTAGAGCTATGCGTAAGTATTTGACATTAATAACGACTGGTATCGACCCATTTTCCATACCTATTTTAATTACCAGCCCGTCTCTGATTTTTTTATTATATTTCTTAAGTGTTTAATCAATTATACAACATATTGTACAAAGACATACTCGTATGATCAGAATTTGCCTCTGCGCTAATATTAATTTTCCAATAAACTTGAATGGTATTTTCCAATCCAGCGAGGACAACCTTTCCGATCTCGTAAATAACACCTTAATGTTTTCAGTTTTAAATGACAAATTTATGATACCGATCCGAAAAATGTTGGCTCATTTATTTTAATAAGACATTCCGTTTTCCATAAAAACACAATAATTTAATATTCAATTTACATTAATATCATTGTGACTAATATTTTTATTTTATTTATGAATAAGCAATTATTAAAAATAGATAAAAGCTTTATACACAAAGGTTATACAGTTTTTAGGCTTCCAAGTCCTTGAAGATCCGATGACGATCATTCCAAAGACTTCCATGTATTTCATAGCTACACTTAAATGCTTTCCTATTTCTCTATTCTTCAAGGGATGACTTTGAACAAAGATATGGTACCACAATGAAACTACTTCCGGAACTTCTTCAACCAGGAGGTGAGTCTTCTTCTCGCACTTCTTCAGCCCTGCAATGTCAGTTGAAAGATCTCATATTTTCTCCTCGCGTTGTATTACATATTCAAAATATTCTTACTTTCTCGTTTAGTTGTAAATAATACTTATCTATCTTCATTCATCCGTTTCAAGATGTTATCTTTATGGACGTCGCCATAAGGCTTTTGCTCTCACTTCGGACATGGAAACTATAGTAAAAACTACTTGAAACAATTATTAAAATAGTTGTGATACTATTGTTCAAGTACTCTAGCTTTTGAACTTAATAATAACTGTTTTAGTTTTTTTTATAATTGAACGCATTCATCGTTCATTTTGTTATATGCAGAGCCGCTTTTAAAGATGTCATAATTATGTTATGGACGATGCAATGAGGCTTGTGCTCTCACTTCGGACATGGAAACTATAGTCAAAACTACTTGAAACAATTAAAATAGTTATGATACTATTGTTAACTAGCTTTTGAACTAAATAATAACTGTTTTAGTTTTTTTTTATAATTGAACGCATTCATCGTTCATTTTGTTATATGCAGAACCGCTTTTAAAGATGTCATAATTATGTTATGGACGATGCAATGAGGCTTGTGCTCTCACTTCGGACATGGAAACTATAGTCAAAACTACTTGAAACAATTAAAATAGTTATGATACTATTGTTAACTAGCTTTTGAACTAAATAATAACTGTTTTAGTTTTTTTTTATAATTGAACGCATTCATCGTTCATTTTGTTATATGCAGAACCGCTTTTAAAGATGTCATAATTATGTTATGGACGATGCAATGAGGCTTGTGCTCTCACTTCGGACATGGAAACTATAGTCAAAACTACTTGAAACAATTAAAATAGTTATGATACTATTGTTAACTAGCTTTTGAACTAAATAATAACTGTTTTAGTTTTTTTTTTATAATTGAACGCATTCATCGTTCATTTTGTTATATGCAGAACCGCTTTTAAAAATGTCATAATTATGTTATGGACGATGCAATGAGGCTTGTGCTCTCACTTCGGACATGGAAACTATAGTCAAAACTACTTGAAACAATTAAAATAGTTATGATACTATTGTTAAAGTACTGTAGCTTTTGGAATAAATAACTGTTTTAGTTTTTTTATAATTGAACCCATTCGTCGTTAATTTTGTTATATGCAGAGTCGCGTTTGCTAACAGGCAAACCTAGGTATTTGTCTAGGGGTTCTATATCAAAGGAGGAGCCCAAAGATTCATAAATAGGATTTGAAAATATAACCCTTCTATCGATATATGTACATATATCACGGTAGAAGTATAATATGGGGAAGTAGTGGGCAAGCTAAGGGTTGGTAGGCAGAGAAAGGACCATAAGGACAGTCTACAAGAGTCGCTGACTTTGTACGTGGCGCCTGAGGACTGGGAACAGGCGGCTCGGGACCGTGATGTAGAATAGCCCTATCATAGATGTGCACTCCCTCCCGCGTGTCTGTGTCACCTGCGGGAGGGAGTGCACATCTATGGTAGGGCTATTCTCTCACAGAAGATCACATAGTCGACGTGGAAGAGCAGCTCAAGATTAACGTTGAATTGGCGAGGGGATCCTCGACTACGAGGCACCAACAACGACGACTACATGAAACCAGCTCGTGGCTGCATGGCGGTCACTTACAAACCATGATCTAGGGCTACCCATACATGGGCCATAATATTTTTGTCAGTTTATCCATGTAAACGGATATCCAAATTTCATTCAATATGTGCCATGGAAATAAAACCACATAAAAAAAATATGTATACTCGTACAAGCCTTCGTCGTACCGCGGACATGTTCCATACACCCATTTCTCTCTTTACGGAAGAGATGCGTTCCTAGAAAATGTGTATACATACAAACCTTGTCGTACCGCGGACATGTTCCATACACCCATTTCTCTCTTTACGGAAGATATGCGTCCCTAAAAAATATGTATACAAGCCTTGTCGTACTGCGGACATGTTCCATACACCCATTTCTCTCTTTACGGAAGAGATGCGTACCTAAAAAATACGAGTATGATACAAGCCTTGTCGTACCGCGGACATGTTCCATACATCCATTTCTCTCTTTAAGGAAGAGATGCGTTCCCAAACAGATATCCGTAAATCGAAATTCCGTATATCGAATTATTTTGCTTCATACAAATACATATTAAATGTGTATGGCGTGTTTCGTAAAGAAATAAAAAATAATGGAATATTTGAGAAATGTCTAGATTGTGTTGTGAAATAAACAAATATAGAAAATTACAGCATTTATAATGAAGCATTGCCACCTGGCAACGAGTCCGACAGGTTGTTGTTGCATTGAAGTATTCAATAAATAAATAAATAAGAATTAGAAAATTACATATCAGAATTTGTTGACTAGGAAACAGGAACTGGACGGAAATATCTATCCAAAATTTGCTTCTTTGCATATTTTCTTTTTTCTCTTCACGCTGTTTATAACAAAGTGCAATCTAATAGCGGGTTCGAATTCACGTTCGAGTGCCCTTGAGGACAGTCTGCTCTCTAAACGGCGCTATATAAATTGTCTTTTTCATCTTAACGTTTCTCTTAATGCTTGAGGTTGACAATCATAGCAATTTGAACACTTCCCTTCCTGTGCTAAAAAAATCCGCACGTTCCGTGATGTGTATTCAATACACATCAATACACATGTAAAAATGAGCGCTTTAAAATCGGAAAAATAAGAATATTCATAGCCAATCGCTTAAATTAATTAAATTTAAAGTCAAAAGTGATAATAATTGAAATTTAATTGCTGAAAACATGAAAAGAAAACATCGACCGACGTTCACAAAACGGGCGAAGCGACTACCTCAAATGGATGCCCGAAAGCTACTGGAGCGAGAGAAGCGAGCGAACTGAGATTATATTTCTTGCTTTTCCATATACCGAAGTAGAGTGAGACGTGAATAGCGTCGCTTCCTCACCCATCGCGGTTTTTTAGAATGAATATATTTATAACCTACGTCACACGTTTGATTATATTGGTGAATTTATTCCCGATTTTCACAAAATATATTTGATGTGGCCGATAAGTGCTAATTATTATAAATATTATTGTTTCATTCAATGCGTAAATGTATTGCGGAGGAATACCTAAAATCTGAACCCAGCATTTATTATATTTATAGAGATATTAAAGTTTTTAGAAGCAATGTGTACTAGTTACACATCACAGGGAAGGAAGGGTTAACTTTGTCTGCGGCTGCTTTATCATGTCGATATACTTAGCTCACTATCTTAGATTCTTCAGCCAGGAGTTTCTTCTTCTTCTTTGTCCTACACTTCGTATCACTAGCATCTTCCCCTGCAATATGACTTAGATGATTTCATATTTGTTTTCTCTCATGAACTACTCAAAGATTCCAATCTTCTCCTCTTAATGCAAGTGAGTACTGCTTTATCTTTTTTATGCCATTTTATTATTATTAATAATAATAATCATATAAAACGGGTAACTATTGTATATAAACATAAATGTCCCAGAAAATACATCAATATAATATTAATTCTAAAAATATTTTTCGATAAAGTCGCTTAAACTGCGATGACCCAGTTTGCACAATATATTTTTAAAATCACCGAAGTCTTGGAATGTGGTCGTCAGCTTTATTTAAAGAATATGCTCTACCAAATTATTGTAAATGTACTCGTATAACCTGATTCCAATCGGCCACTTGACTTGATTAGTACTCGATTGAATTGCTTGTTGCATGTAAACCGCGTACACTAGCGCCAACGGTCGGACAAGTCAAGTGCTACTAGCTTCACTTCGGAGCAAGACAGTTCGGCGCAGTCGTTTTGTCGCTGCTGTTTTTTTCTTAATCCTTTCAGATGACGAAAAATGTAAATTCTGAATGGAAGTATTAATGTAAAAAGATCCAATTTCTAGATTAGCATTAATTGTTAATGGTTTTAATTTTCCTCGTATTTATTGACACTCATTCATTCGTACGGTACACCTCAACGTATCAGAATTGGCGATGTGGACATATTTAAGAGCATGGCTAGGATGCAACATTACCTTTGACCCCATTCATGATGACCTCAGTTGGTAAGACGCCAGTCTTCTAGCCTGTGCGTTTCGGGTTTGATTCCTGCTGAGACCCGGTTTTTTTCAATAAGGTTCCAGTCTGGTATTCACTTAAGGCTTCTAAAATATTTCTGATTAATTGAAAAAGATCGCCAGATGGCTATAAACTCACCAGATTGTAGTATACAGCGAACGCGTATAATACACTACAATCGACCCTTCGGGTTTATCATAGAACTACTGGAGTAGATACAAAATTTGCAGTTCGTCATCACGCATGTTGGAAATTCTCACACACGTCTAGAATATTGTTACTAAATTAATTCTCAAACTAGACTGAGACCCTTTAACTTTTTTTTGGGTACCACTAGAAATAGAATACGAAACAGCCGAGCGGTAGTCAAACGTCCTACTGACGCCACGAAAATCTTATTTATCATCACCACCATCCTGTCGTGTAGCTCATAATTGAGCATCATGACTACCGTGATAGCCTCTGATTATTCCTTTCCATCCATCCCTGCACTCCGCGGCTCGAAAGATATTTGTTAAGGGTAGTCAAGTTGTCTTATTTATACGCATATATAAATAACTTCTTTTTTATTTAAGTATTTTTTCTTTTTATTGCTTTATTTACAGTTTATCACTTTTCATACTTTTGTATGTGTAATTTAAAAAATAATTTCGACACTTTCAGTCTCAATTAACTGTACAATGGAATAAGTGGGCTGGCCAACAAAACCGTTATAATATCCAAATACCTGTACTATGCATTTTGAAAGTAAAAACGCATGAACTTCGAAAGCAAGATGATTAATTATAAATCATGACATTAACATGCAGTATTAAGGAATACCGTAAACGTAGTCCACCCAAAAAATTATAAATCATGACATTAACCTGCAGTATTAAGGATTAATTGTAAATCATGACATTAACCTGCAGTATTAAGGAATATCGTAAACGTAGTCCACCCAAAATCATGACATTAACCTGCAGTATTAAGGAATACCGTAAACATAGTCCACCAAAAATCATGACATTAACCTACAGTATTAAGGAATACCGTAAACGTAGTCCACCCAAAATCATGACATTAACCTGCAGTATTAAGGAATACCGTAAACATAGTCCACCCAAAACCATAACATTAACCTGCAGTATTAAGGAATACCGTAAACGTAGTCCACCCAAAATCATGACATTAACCTGCAATATTAAGGAATACCGTAAACGTAGTCCACCCAAAAAAAATTAAAAAACAGCTAGCAAAGATATCTGTTGGATTTATTGCTTTAAAGAAATTTCTACCAATATACCAGCTTTTGTTTCATAATTATTATTGGGATCTATGATCGTGTGTTTATCTTTGTATATAAAAATAAGACAAGAGAAAAACTAACAAGAAATCAAATAAAAGATACACGCTTGTGTATGTCTCAAGGAAAATAGGAATTGAAATGGGAATTGGTGGGAGTTATTTTGATAAAAGGAATATTTTGATATTAATAATGTTTCATTAGTTTATTCTTAAATGTCAAAAAAGAAGAGGCGCATCTATTGAGCTAAGAAGATCGTTCCAAACTGAGCAAAAGGTGATTTGTAGAATAATGCATAATACAAAGGATTCAGCCGTCCAGGGAACAGTCCATGCTCAGAAACATTTTTCCACTAAGATATCACCCATTGTGAAGATATTTTTTAAATACATCAGTTAGTTTATTGCTTATAACGTAGCTGCAAGTCATAATGCCGGATAGATATAAAATATATGCACACGTTTTTCCCAAGTTAACTGTTACAAAGAATAGTAAAAAATGTATTTGTAAAAATCTGATTATTTTTTTAAGGAAAAATAAAAATAGTAAATGATTCTTCCTTCGTGATTCAGGAACAAAATTATTTAAATATTCATCAGTGTTGATATAATTCTGAAGTTAAACAGTGTAATAAAAAACGTATCGATATACATGTCCTCAAATGGCTAAAAGCCGTCTTGAAGATTTGTCGTCAAAACGTTGGCGCCAAAACGGTCGCGGCATTTTCGTTGACTAACTTGCTGGCTTTCCCCCTCCACTATATTTTAAATGACTCGCACTAGACTAAATTGTTTACACGTCACCAGTCAAGTGAAAACCTGTTCAAATACGAAAAATATCCTTGCATAGTGCATATATTATAGTTTACACAAAAATGGTGAAGTGGAATGAAGAAACGACTGTAAAATTTGTTGAATTGTACAGAGACAACGAATGTTTATGGAATATTAATTATGTTCAATACAGACATAAACAAGCCCGCTACGTAGCTATAGCAAAAATTGTCAAGGGAATGTCACTTGAAAACTTCGGAGCCGCAGATGTCAAACGAAAAATAAAGAATTTGAGAAGTACTTACACTATGGAATTGTCTAAAATAGAAAAATCTAAAAAAGACGCCTGTGCCGAAAGAGAAAATATCTACAAACCGTCAATAAAATGGTTCTATATCATGGATAGTTTTATAAAAACGATACAAACAAAGAAGAATATGCATATTGATTTTGTAAGTATAATGCAAATATTTACCTTGTCCATACAATTTATTGACATTGTACCACAGACTTTGGAATATTTCTGTCAAAGATTATAGAAGTTTAGTTTAGTACACCACAAAATATTAACTCATCGTGCATTTTTCCATTGGCAAGAATATCGAGTAGATCCGAACAGTGACGAAATTAACCGAACTTTTACGAAGCGCTATCATTTTGTCCCTATTGGACGCTTTCAAATGTCAAAATTTATTTCTCAGGTGTCAAAATCGACATCGAAATTATTTTCTTAAATATATATTTAAATAAAAATGACAATATTAGCTAAAATCACGTTACGAATCGAGATGGAAGTTTTGATGATATTAGGAAATAAAATGTATTTTCCCATTTAATTTATTAAAAAAATATATGCAAATTAAGATATGAAAAGAAATATTTGCATAAATAATTACATTGCGAATGTAACAATCGGAATGCAAATTTTCAAAAAGTATTGTTTTATGAAGACATCTGGCCAATATGAAATGCCCTTTTCTTTCATTTCCTTCGCACACATCCTGTAATTAATATGTTACCAACATATATCATTACTCAATGAGTTTTTAAATTCTAATTTTATTTAGAATTTATGGCATGGAAATATTTTTATTGCCAGTTTCATATGTTTCTCCCATTATGAAGATAGTTTACTTTTTTAGGTGAGCTTTCTTGATGAGTAAACAACCCCCCACGAAAACTTCAAAAATCCTTGTCAATAACTTGAACAATAACACCATCCAGCGAAAAGACACAGACAACACCCTTATAAAAACAAAAATCAACCACCCAACATGAAAAAGAAGGCTCTTCAAAATTTCAATGAAAAAGTCAACCTATCCTACTGATTGGCACCCTGCCACTCGATATTTAGAGCCTCTGATGATTTTTCATAAAAAGTTTCTTCACATACGAATCTTCTCCCCTCTCCTTTGAGGAGAGTTAGTTCTCTAAACTGCACTATATAAATTGTACTTTTATTATTATTAAAAATTTTGTATTTTCTGATGTGACTCCGATGATAGCCTCTGATGATTCCTCTCCATCCATCCCTGCGCTCCACAGCTCGAAGGGCAGTTGTTAAGGGTAGTCCAGTTGCATCTCTCACTTGATCAGTCCAACTCATTGAGATTCTTACTCTTGTGCATTGTCTTTCCACACCTCCAGTAACCACAAACCTCTCCAAACTATCTCCTTAGCCACGAGTAATGTGCCCAAAGAATCAGAAGATTCGTCGAAAGCATACACGTATGCATATTGTCGAAAATCTAAAATTTTGCATTACTATAGTTCAGAAATTCTAGGATGAGTCGTGCGACAGTTCACAAATTTGCCCCAATGTAACGACGACGACTTGTAACGATGTTCAGTAATTTTAATTATTTTATCAACTATAATATAAGCCTCGATTCTAATAAATAGCAAGTTATTTAGGTCAATACATTACATAAAACTAACAATAATGACAAATTAATACATCTTGTTACAAATTAGCAAAAATGTGTCAGTTTTTTAAATCAAATAATATTTGGTGACGTTTGTCAAAAGTCAGTACGTTAGTCTGCATTGGCTAGGGATGGGGTATTCGATAATTGGATTTTTTATTTTTTTATACCTAAAATCAACGACCTCCGTGGCCTGGTGGTAAGACATTTGTCTGCTGATCCGGAGGTTGCGGTTCGAACCCAGTTTTTTTTTAAATAGGATTCCAGCCTGGTTAACACTTAAGGCCTATAAAAACATCTTTCTGGTTGGTTGGAAGAGATTGCCACATGGCAATAAACTCGCCAGGTTAAAAAAAATAAATAATGAAATGTTCATAATTAGTATTAATCCATAGTGGATCTTGCCCTATTTAAAGATAGATACAAATCATACAATATATTAGAAAGTCAGTATAATGAAAATTAGGAATTAAAACGTCAGTTTAGAGAAAAACAATTTTTCGATTTATAAAAAACTGTTCGATTTGTTAAAAAAAAAAAGGTTTTACCCCATCCTTTTGAGACATGACGTTTAAAACGCCATATGATCCATCCTAGATTTTCTGAACTATAATGTGTTATTTAGCTTTTTATCAAAATATTTTATTTACCTATTTTATTAAAGGAAAACATGGAAGATATGGAGGAGACAGTTGAAGAAATTGAATTCAATGACACAGTGAGTAATAATGCTCCAGAAACAACGGCCACAAAAATTAAATCAAAAAGAAAAAGAGAAGCAGAAGAAGACAGGATATTAAAAAAGGCTGCTATGTTTTTGGAAAAACACACAGATGATCTCTCTACTTTTGGAAGTGTTATAGCAAATGAACTGCGAAATTTGAGTAATGATAATATTCGGAAAAAAATAAAATCTGATATATTACGCTTAATAGCAGATGCAACTATTCAAGATTTAAATTCTTCTATAAACTTTCTACCAGGCACTTCATATATAAGCTTATTTCCCAATTATGACAATATGTCTATGAAAAAAGATACCAACCTGAGTTAAAATTTTCCTTGGAATACGGAAAAACAACAAGTGCCATTTTTTAGTTGATAGCCTCTACAAGAACGCCAAGAGGAAAGATAGACGAAATTAAGGAAAAACTTATTATAATCCAGGATATTACTACTACCAA
The DNA here is from genome assembly GCA_949825065.1 of Odontocerum albicorne. Taxonomy (NCBI): domain Eukaryota; kingdom Metazoa; phylum Arthropoda; class Insecta; order Trichoptera; family Odontoceridae; genus Odontocerum; species Odontocerum albicorne. Next base: position 9,192,617 of record OX463858.1, read on the forward strand.
ATACCGTAGAATAATGACATAGGGAACTTATTCTATTTAAAAAATGCTACTGACATCCCTAGCATGTGGGCTGTGGAACTGAGTGACAAAACGCTTAGGCCTCGGCCACACAGGTAGCAGCCTTGCTTGGTGCTTAGAGCTACGCTACTAGGTGACTATAATAGTCACATAGCGTGGTGCGAAGTGTGCAGTGTGCCCATTGCGATAGTATGGGGTGCGTTAGTTCGCTAGGATATCACCTAGCTCGCAGCGTAGCTCTAAGCACCAAGCGAGGCTCCTACCTGTGTGGCCGAGACCAAATTAATGGCCATATGTATATATATATTTATATTTTTTTATGAAATGAGTTATGCAAATCATAATTTTTGGTTTTTTTGCTGGAGGAGGCCGGGGCCCACAATGGGCTGTAGTGCCATTGATGATGATGATGATGATGATAATTTTTGGTTTATAATTTATGACTCCTCACATTATAAATAAATTCTTTACTTAATGATATATTAAAAATATTTTAATAACTACATTTGTATTCCAAACATCAACAGTAATTCTAAATATTAATATTTTGACTTGGGTCTTTAATAAGAAACTAAATATTTAGTATCTTAATTGCTTTGAATATTAATTACACATATTCAATAAGACAAACCTCGAATAACAACCAGAGGAAGACCAAAGAATTCATGGGTGGTGCAAAAAGATAACCTGATGCAGAGGCACGGCCTAGGGGACGTAGTCCGGGACAGAAGAGCATACAACCTGAGGACGAGGAGAGCTGACCCCAACAGTCTTCGCAGACAGTGAGTTGGGATGGAGCCAGGGAGAAGATTCAATAAGACAAACCCTGATAGTTAAATACATTTCCTTTCAATAAAGATTCTTTGAATATCACCCAGTGTTTATCACTCAGCTCGCAGATATTTGAAATTGATATTAAAAATAGATGGATGCGTCATTTGGTATCAGTGATATTTTATTCCTAGCTTTGAAGTTTACGTTATTATTATATTGAATTATTTCCTACAACCACCTACCTTCCATATGAAGTATGTGAAAGTCAAAAATTCTCTCCAACTGACCTAATTATTGACTGCTTGCTATATATTTTATGTAAGGGGCCAAGTATTTGAGGTTTTTGATAGCTGATAATAATTGGGGGAAAGCACAGTGATTGTGGTTTCCTTATATTTTTTTATAAGGAATCACATTTGAAACCTCTGTGTGATAGACAAGTATTCTACCAACTAGGCATGAAAGTATGATAAAGATGAAGTATCTAAAATTGTGTTATGATCACATTAAAGATGATTAAGTTAAAACCTTTAACTAAACAGCAGTCTGATCCTGATCATCCAGCAAAGTACAAATTACTGCACCTGATCATCCAAGGCAAAATAGAAGGCCGAAGAGATGTTGGCAGGAGGCAAATCTCCTGGCTCCGCAATATACATGATTGGACTGGCATAAGGGGTGTTGGAGATCTTTTTCGGGCGCCGAGGACAAAGATATCTACTCTCAAGTGATATTCAACGTTGGGGGGACCTGAAATGACACAAGAAGAAACAGCAGTGATTCTTGGTTAGCAACTAAAGCTGTTGTAAGAAGTGGAGATGATAACTCTGAGATTTATAGAAATATACACGTAAATGTGAGTTTTTTGTCAAAAGTTTGTAAGTGCATATTTTGGTATTTCAAGTGTTCTTTCACAATCTTATCTTAAACTAGTAAAATTTATAAAGATTTTTGATTCCTATAAAACAATTTTTGGTGCGTTTTCATTGATTTTTTTTGTTTTTAATGCTAACAAAAAAAAATTTAAATACTTATTTTTGTAACTATTACTATATACCTCGAAGTTTAACTCCTCGTACCTTAGGACACCCTTCAATGATCTTGTAATTGAAGAGGTTGAATACATGAGTTCTTCATCAATAAAGACGAGGACATGGACACCCAAAGTGAAACCAGAGCAGCAGCAACACTTCACAAACAGCTTAGCTGTAATGCCCTCTGCCGGAATGAACTCGTAACATACAACTCAATCATCTTACCTGTAGAAATGTATTGGTCTGAAGGGTGTCTTAAAATCAAAACCCTTAAAGATCAACATAAATTACTGAGCTTCGAAAACCAAATATTACGAAAGATACTTAACCCTTAACAGGCTGCAGGAGAGCAAAAACAGATGTAATGAAGAAACTCGAAAATTAATGAGACAACCAATAATCACCAGAAAGATAAAATTGCAAAAATTGGCATAGTTAGCAGATGTCAGTTGACACGGTCAATAAAAATCACTAGGCAAGGCCGCTTGGCAGACCGAGACAGTGGCTTTTAGATAATGTGCAGCAGGATCTTAGGAGGATGGGAGTAGATGGAGATGGCGAATGACTGATCGGTCGGCTTGGAGAATAATTATCTGAGAGACTAAAGCTGTAGATAAGTTTTATGGACATCTGAAGTAAGGATGTGATAACAATTATATCACATGTCTGAAACATATTTTCAGGACTTGAATGAATGCCTATTACTTGGTAACAACTATATTAAAGGCACATTACAAAATAATAAATCAAGCATTAATGATTGGTACCACCAAGGATGGTTTCAGAAACCGATTTTTTGAAAAAGATCTGGTTATGTTAGGGCATAGTACTTTATCATTCATTTGTATGGTAATCCTCAACATATCTGCATTAATTATGCAGGCATGTTGAAAAGTGTGACCATAGACAAGATTAAGAAACTATAATAAAGCGTTTTCACTCAATATTTCAACCAAACTTTGTGGGTTTGATCTTTTATACAATGAGTAAAATGTTCTATAAATTGTTGGGAATTAAAAAAACAAAAAATATATGATGGTTTACAAAATATTTATTTTGTTTTTTTAACCTACAAACATATTTAAACATTTATGACTTTAATAACAATATATCTAATATTTAATTGCTAAATATAAACAAACATAAATATTTTACTAAATAAAAACAACTAACTGAAATGTAAACCTTTTATGAAAAAAAAAACACAAAATGTATTGAAGTTGATTATTATTAGTCAGAGATGGGAATCTACTAGAGATGGGAAATTTAATGCCTTTAGTTCGCTGTCATACAAAATAAAGTAATTTGTGTGAAATTGATTCCTCAGTTCTCTACTCAATATTAATTATTTTATTTGCATCAAAGATATCCAAGAAGGTTCTTAAGTTCACGCTGAGACATGTTATTTTAAAACAGGCACTTTTGGAATGATCTTTGGTCACTAAATGGTACCAAAAAATGAATGTAGGTATTGTAGAGTATTATTGATTTTATTCAACCCATCTCTAATTACAAAACAAAATGACCAACACTTTTTTTAAATTGGTGTGTCAATCTATAAACAACTCAATGTTTTAAATATTATATTAATGGTAAAAGGGGATAACCATTAATGTAGAAATTTGACAGGAGGGACAAAAAACTGTCCCAGTGTATGAGAGATAAAATATTATTAATGCATTTTATTTTATTAATTGAAACTTACAAAAGAAAAGCAATCTATAGCACATTTTGCAAATTTAATAAAAGACACAAAAATATGTCATATTATAAAATATATACAGTAATTCCTCAATTTATACGGGTAATTGATTCCAAGAAAATAGCACATAAATGGAGCCACTGAATGGTATGTAAAATAAATGACATTTTTCCAGATATTATATTCTTACTTAGATAAAAAAAGCTTGTTATTTATTTTTAATAAATCAATATAAATGGTTACTGAGATAAGTAATAAAAAATACATTTGGATAAATAAAATGTGGGAGCCCCCAGTAGTCATGTGATTTTAACAGCAAAACCCGTAGTCAAGAAACAAATTAATAACAATTTATGGCATTGAAATATAATCCTTATTGCCAGGATCGTACTTTTCTCCCATTAAAGAGTTTACTTGTTTCTTTGGAATGGCAGAGAAACCAACCACCCCATGACAACTCCAAAAATCCTTGCTCATCACACTAGATAACTTCTTCATGCTTTAACAATAACACCATCCAGAAAAGAAACAAAGATAACGCCTGTATCACAAATATCATTCACCCAACATGAAAAAAATAATGTCAGCCCCTCCCATCGATAAGCATCCCCGGCACTCCAGTCAAGAAATAAAATAATATAATGTTACCAGCAGAAAAAAATATTAATTAAGAAATCAAATACATGTCACTATTATGCATTTTAAATTTAAAGTGAGTTTGTGTAAATGAAGCAACTAGTGTACGTAGTTTGTCTTTACAAATAAATAAAATGTCAAGATTTATAATCGCATCTAAGCCTACACAGGTGTAAATAATTTTGCTATTTAAAGTGAACGGTAAAATTTTGCATATTCGCTACATATTAAATTCAATTGGAAAAAAATGCTGTAAATAGGGTCTAATAGATATAATAATAAAAATTAAACACACTCCAATCAATTTGAGAATGAGATATTTTCAGATATAGTAGGCGGATTACAAATAACCAAATACAGGTAGTCGTCGACTTACGACCACAATCGGGTCTGATAAACAGGTCGTAAGTTGATCTGGTCGTAAGTCGGTTTATGCAGTAATTTCGGTACACATGTGAATTATAGTGCGTGATGATATCATAACATAAGACTGTTTTCTATCTTCTTATTATAATCAGTGTATCACCACTGTCGTATATGAGGTTTCTTTTTTATTATTCTTCGAGTTTGTCTTTGTTTTCTTTATCCTTAGCATTTCTGATAGTCAGATATCTTTACGTATTGCTTTGTTTTTTTATTTTTACATTTGTTAGTATTAATTAAAAAAATATGCTACAGTAAAATTGGTTAAATGTTATATGTATTAATAAAACATGAAAATACAGTTGTTGTTATACATATAAAAAATTTATTGGCCGCTTGTTTGTCTAGATTGTTTGTTTCTTCTTCTCCTCACAAATCTGCAGCTGAGGCGCATTGATTGCTTGTAGAAGCATATGGTGAGGCTGCCTTAAGTGGGAGAAGTTGTCGTGAGTGGTTTCAAAAGTTTAAGAACGGTGAATTTGACATCGAAGACAAAGAACGTAGCGGAAGGCCCAAAGTGTACGAAGACGCGGAATTGGAAGTATTATTGGATCAAGATTCGTGCCAAACGCAAGAAGAACTTGCATTAACATTAGGAATGACTCAACAAGCAATTTCACATCGGTTGAATTCATTGGGAATGATTCAAAAACAAGGAAATTGGGTTCCATATGAACTGACACCGAGAAACGTTGAACGTCGATTTTCCACATGTGAAATGCTGCTTGCCAGGCATAAACTAAACGGTTTTCTGCACCGTATAGTCACTGGTGATGAAAAATGGATCCACTATGATGATCCAAAAAGGAAGAAATCATGAGGACCCCCTGGCCATGCTTCAACATCTACGGCTAAGCCAAATATTCATGGAAAAAAACTCTTGTTGTGTATTTGGTGGGATCAGCTTGGTGTCGTGTATTATGATTTGCTGAAACCGAATGAACCATTGCTGGGGCTGTCTACCGAACACAATTGATGAGATTGAGTCGAGCACTCGAGGAAAAGCGCGCTCACTACTACTCCAGACATGACAAAATTATTCTCCTGCATGATAATGCTCGTCCACATGTTGCGGCGCCGGTCAAAACTTATTTGGAAACACTCGATTGGGAAGTTTTACCCCATCCGCCGTATTCACCAGACATTGCTCCTTCTGATTTTCACTTATTTCGATCGATGACGCATGGCCTGTCTGAGCAGCACTTCACATCATATGATGATACCAAAAATTGGGTCGATTAGTGGATAGCCTCAAAAGATGAAGCATTCTTCCGACGCGGTATCCGTATGCTGCCAGAAAGATGCGAAAAAGTAGTGGCAAGCGATAGGCAATACTTTGAATAAAACATGAGGTTCCGTTCTTACACAATAAATACCCAATTTTTTATAAAAAGCAGCGGAGACTTATTTGTACACCTGATTTTTTTTTCAGTATATAAGCTCGCCAAAGTATTGTATTCAATAGATTTTGAAAATAAGTTGACCCATTCGATTTTTTAATAATCATGTTGAAAATCATTAAGTCTAAAATGTCCCCTAAGTGTTTTCTTTTTTGTTCGAGGGACCCTTACTTTTCCATGCCTTTAAATCCACCACTGTAAAGGTTTCAGTTAGTCTCATTTTTTAAATAACTGGAGTGTAAATATATTCAGTCATATCCTACAAATAATATAAAGTAACACACACATAGCCTCTTAACTGAATAGTTTTATGTTACAAATGGTTTTAAGAAATAAAAATTAGTTGACTGATGCCTAGAAAAACAGTATCCTTTTTAGATATTAAAGTTTAATTTAAATCATTTTGAAAAATCATAATTTTTGTGGATATTTTAAATTTATGCATACTTCCGAAGAATGCTGAAAGTAATGATGACATCTTGAAATAGATAAATAAAGACAAAGAAGTATATATTTATCTACCATCAAGAAGAAAAAGGTGAAAATCTTTGATAGTGAGAAGACAAATACGAGATTCTACAACTATTGCAGGAGAAAATTCTGGACAGTTAAAGTGCTGGAATTACACATGTCCTGGTTGAAGAACTTGCAAGAGTGTTTCCATTGCCGTGCCATATCTTTATTTGGAGTTGCTTCAATAATAAAAATAGCCATGATATTAGCTAATAACTGAAAAGGAGAGAAACTATGAAGAAGAGGTATCTTTATTTGTTTCTTCTCTAAAATTATATATTATACGAGAACCAATTTTTTTTCTATTTCAAATATACCTACATATCCTCAACTTCACATTAGAGTATACTTGTTTGATTAAAATACTTGATGGACATAGCTCAAGAAGACAAGATATTTAACAGGAGAAATTTCAGACACACATTCTGCAAGTGATAACATTGTTTTTTCTATGGAGAAGAACTAACTTCAAACTGTACTATCTCCTCAAATTAAAATAGTCAAAATAGATAGAAAGTGACTTTTATGTATTAAAAAATACTTGAACTTTGTTCATATATCAGGACTGTACATTTGAAACCGGACTTTTTTTATAGAAAATACACATTCATTGTATGAAAATGGTAAAAAATATTTTATTCAAAGTATTGCCCATCGCTTGCTACACATTTTTCCCATCTCTCTGGCAATTTGTAAATGTCACGCCAAAAAAAACTGTTGCTCTTTTAAGGCAAACCAATCACCGAGCCATTTTCGTAAGAAGTGAAGCGCTGTACAGCAAGTGCGTGTCCCATCGATGCAAATGAGTAGTAATCGGATGGAGCCAAGTCTGGTGAGTAAGCCGTATGCGAAAGTATTTGCCAACTAAACGCCTCAATCGTTTCCTTGACTGATTTGCTGTGTGCGATGGTGCATTATCATGAAGCAAAATCACTTTGTGTTACCTCTTTTGATATTCTGGTCGTTTTTCACGCAATGCTTGGTTCAAATCCATCATTTGTTGTCGGTAGCGTTCGGTATTAACGGTTTCGCCAGGTTTTAGCAGCTCATAATAGATAGCACCCTCCTGATCCCACCAAATACAGAGCATTGTCTTCCGTCCATAGTGATTTGGCCTTGCAGTCAATGTTGCTGGTTTGCTTGGAGTTACCCATGATCTTTTACGCTGAGGATTCTCAAAATATATCCATTTTTCATCGCCAGTCATAATTCGATGGCGAAATGATTTTCTTTTGTACCTGGCGAGCAGCATTTCGCAAGTGGTTTTCCTGCTGTCTTTCCTTCAGTTCATGTGGAACCCATGTTCCCACCTTCTGAATCTTTTCCATGGCTTTCAAATGCATGGAGACGGCTTCTCGTGTCACATTTAATTGATCTGCGAGTTGTTGCGTTTGAGCATCATCCTCATCCAACAATGTTTGCAATTCGGCGTCTTCAAACTTTCTCGGTGGTCTTTCACATTCTTCGTTTCTCACGTCAAAATCACCACTTTTGATTTTTTTAAACCACTCAAAGCACTGTGATTTACCAAGAGCATGCCTACTGTAAGCTTCAACAAGCATTCGATGTGATTCTGCAGCAGTTTTCTTCAAATGGTAACAGAAAATCAATGCTGTCCGCAAATCGTAGTTTTTAGGCACAAAAACAGACATGTTCAATGCTATGAAAACATATGTAGTTGTATTAAACTTGTATTGTTGTGAGTTAAAAGTCTTTGACAATTGTAAACACAAGACAAAAGCGCCAATGACGCAGTTTGACAGTCACTACATTGACAACTAGAGCCATATATGTGCAAATTCCGGTTTCATATTTACAGACCTGGTATATATATACATATATTGAAAAAGTTGACAATCTTGATGATTGATTTTTTTATCTGAAATTCAGAAAATTAAAATTACTTCTAAGTAATCAATCATACTTTGTTGTAACAGATATCCGTGTGGTAATTTTTATATTGTTATAAAAAGATCAGGTATTTATTATTACCAAGAATCAAAATTCTGCCTTTGGATAAATGCAACCTCAAAATCAGTTAATAAAATATGTATGATTATCAAATTCACACAATTGTAAATAGAATGATTAAATATCAGTCAAACTCGGCAAGTGCTCAATGATTCTTTTTGATTTTTCTTTGACACAATACGGAATAGGTGGCACATTTTCAATAAATTTGTGGCTCTTTACCACAAGAGTAAAAACAACCGCCAAAGGCACTTGAGATATAAAGAAATGGTTAAAATCAAGCCAATAGTAGAAAGGTTAAAATTGCAAAAATTTGGTATAGTTACAATATTTGATATCATGATCTGTTTGACAGTCCCCATATGGGGCAATAGGGCAAACCAAAAAGAATGTTTATACTTGGAACATTTTTAGAATTTTGCATTAACACTTAATTAATCCACTTGGAAATATACAATATATTTAAGCCAAACTAGTTTCAAGTTATATGCGGCTTTTCTTCAAAGATTATGACGACCTCCGTGGTCTGGTGGTAAGACGCTTGTCTGCCAATCCGGAGGTTGCGGGTTGATCCCTGCTGGGATCCAGATTTTTTAAAATGGAATTCCAGTCTGGTTTTCACTTAGGGTCTATTAAAAACATCTCTCTGGTTGGTTGGAAGAGATTGCCACGTGGTAATAAACTCACCAGGTGAAATAAATAAAAAAAATAAAAGATATTCTGAACTAACTAAATTTAAAAAAGGAGGATAATATCGCCAAAACTTTAGGGGCTGGCCCTAACAACATTTAGAGAAAGAAAAGGGAAGATAACAGCTATTTGTGAGTAAAAAAATGACAGAACTCTAAAAGGATTAAATTTATAACCCTAAAGGAATATCTCTGAAGATAAGTGGCATATGACTTGAAACTAGTTGGGTTTAAATATATAGTTTCAAGTGGATTAAACAATTTTTCAATTTTAAATATATTTGCGTAGTATTCAAAACTTTGTTTTTGAAACCTTTCTTTCAGCAGAATGACAATATTAGTGATCTTTTCTAAATGAAAAAGTTAATCAAGTCAATTGTAAACTAACACAGCATCTCACTTTTCAGTGTTTATATTTGGGTAGTATTCGAAACTTTGTTGTTTCAAAACCTTTCTTTCAGCAGAATGACAATATTAGTGACCTTTTCTAAATGAAAAAGTTAATCAAGTCAATAGTAAACTAACACAGCATCTCACTTTTCAGTGTTTATATTTGCGTAGTATTCGAAACTTTGTTGTTTCAAAACCTTTCTTTCAGCAGAATGACAATATTAGTGATCTTTTCAAATGAAAAAGTTAATCAAGTCAATAGTAAACTAACACAGCATCTCACTTTTCAGTGTTTATATTTGCGTAGTATTCAAAACTTTGTTGTTTCAAAACCTTTCTTTAAGCAGAATGACAATATTAGTGATCTTTTCAAATGAAAAAGTTAATCAAGTCAATTGTAAACTAACACAGCATCTCACTTTTCAGTGTTTATATTTGCGTAGTATTCAAAACTTTGTTGTTTCAAAACCTTTCTTTCAGCAGAACGACAATATTAGTGATCTTTTCTAAATGAAAAAGTTAATCAAGTCAATAGTAAACTAACACAGCATCTCACTTTTCAGTGTTTATATTTGCGTAGTATTCAAAACTTTGTTGTTTCAAAACCTTTCTTTCAGCAGAATGACAATATTAGTGATCTTTTCTAAATGAAAAAGTTAATCAAGTCAATTGTAAACTAACACAGCATCTCACTTTTCAGTGTTTGAAAGAAATGCTAGACTGTATCATTTTGAGAAGAGTTTAGGCCAGTGCTTCCCAAATCTAGATAAATAACCCAAAATTGAGTAAAAGTGGTTCTTCTTTGGATAATTTGTTTAAATTACTCAATGATATTGTTTTTTATAATATAAGCTGCTTGGTGAAGAATTGGCAACACAACTGACATCATGAAGCTAGGAATATAAAGTAAGTAAGGGAGAACAAACGATTAGTACTAACAACACTTCCGTAATATAATGCAATCCTGTCTGTCTCCCCAGATCTCGTGAAGTCACATAGCGCCAGTATAGAAAACATATATTTCAATCTATGGTTGCTTATAATGCAAAAAATACATTTGAAATATTTTGTGAAAAATTGTTATTTTATTGGGACTTAAAACCACTTATTAAAGTGGTTTTAAGTAATCAAGGAAAAATTTGGGAAACGTTGATTTAGACCCTTTAACATGAATCTTGCAAGAGAAACAAACAACCTTAATTTATGTGTTTCACCCACGTAATGTAATAAACATTTAAATCTAACTCTGACAAATACAGCTGTTAAAAAATTATGGTGAGTCAGAAGTGATATTTTATTTTTCCCATAAATAATAATGATGTAATATTGCACACCTTTTCTGCACCACCAGATTCAATAGTGAAAAATCTTTTATTTCTGTTATTTATAACAGTGAGAAAAATACATGTTTTATTATATAAATTTATTTTAATTACGACTGAAAAATACTTAAAAATAAAAGAATTATACAAAATATAGACATTAAATAGTATTTTTTATATATAAGAAATTCAAAATATGATATAATTTAAACTAAATACTAATATTAATAAATAAACATCTAAAATCTAAAGTTATATCACATACATAAGCTTTAGGTAAAGATTGCCTTTAAAAAAGTTAGTCAATTTAAACAAATAGAAAAATTTGTTGGTTTAAATAAAAAAATCACTAAAACTGTAAATTACAGCTCTGACATAATTCTGATAGTTCAACTTGCATATTGACATAGTTCTGATGATAATAATTTGTGATGAGTCAGGAACACAAGAATGCCACAAATTCATCCATTCAAATTGGTCCGCAGTTCAGCATATTAGGTCAAGAATACGAATCATACTGTAACATACTATAGATGTTCAATTTTTATATTCCCAAGTGGGTAATAACATAGTTCAACTCTTGGCCAGCTCCCAAGCGAAAATATCACTATGTGACCTAATAATTTCTAGCGACTCATCTATGTTGCTATAGACTGCTACATCCGAAGATGAATTATCTCCTTTGTCCCGTGGTCGTACCATCTGACACTCAACATCATCCTAAGGCATCTGACAATTAGAAAATATTCTATCAATAAAAACTTGATATTCCTGTAATCTTGGCATATAAAAGCTGAAAATCAACGCCAGAATGTCTATGATTTGCAGAAGAGGACTTCTTTCATACTTTGGAAATATGTCAAGTAATAAATTACAAGTCATTGAAAAGCTCGAGTGACAACAGATGAACTCCAACACAGTGGAAACTAATTAAAAGGAATTATTTACTGTTCTCAGAATAACATGACGTAGAACCGGAGAGAATAGAAATGGGTTTCGTTATAACAGCAAACCAAAACAGCTAAGTTTTTATTATGAACAAGACTATTTAATTTGTTTTATAAAAAGATATGAAAAATAGAGAAAATCAAAAGAAAGAAAAGAAAAATGTGCCAAATGAGTTTTACCTTTAAACTAACAATATTTTTCAAAAGAAAAGAACATATTATTTGTCAATATTAATTTTATTATTACATAAATGGTTAAACCCAGTAAATGTTAATTAAGCGCTATCTAAATTTACAGAAGAATTCATGATGTTAAATGTTACATCACTTGTCGGAGTTTTTATTGAAACAAAACTAATTAATACATAAAATAGAGATTAACTAACCATATAAAAGGCAACATTATAATTATTTAATCACAAAAATACTTTGTTACTGTGCTATAGCAAATAACTAGGTGAAATAAAACTTACTCAATAAATATAAATTAGGTTAATTCAATAATTTAAACCACTTCAGTTATCTCGTAGAATATAAATGATACGGGAATGAATTTGCCCGAGATAATTCATGATTATCTTTGAAAACTTCATAAATCATATAATAATATAAAAGAACTCTCTTGTTAATTTAATTATGACTATTTCTTAAACAAAAACAATAATAAATTATATCCAACTTCAGAATTTATCTGTTTCAGTGTCTAGTTTCTAATAGTGCTTACTTAGTACATGGACACTACTAGCAATAGTGACCTTAATTAATTAATGGTCTTAAATTAACAAATTTAATAATCAAAATATAGCTTTACATTTTATAATCTTTTCTAATGATTCAATATTAAGGCATAGACACTGAATTCTCATCTAAATTAAGGTTGACATAACCATTTGCATTCAAAGTGTTTTTTATTTATGTTACCAGCAATATTGGTAAAAAGAAAATTTTTTTAATGTTTTTTTTATTCAAAAAATAAATATTATTAAATTATCTGCCCGTAAAAAAAGATTATGAATAAAAATATGAAGACACATATGACACATCAATTTAAGGGAATTAGCACCAAACTGATTGTAGTGTGTCGACACTGTGGCGCCTGAAAGGTTTGTGATAAAATACAAATTACGCAGCTTTGGCACCCTCGAGTGCAAAGGATTAAAGCCGATCAAATTAAAGTTGGCACAGTCAGATATTTTCTATCAATATCTGCAATTTGGTACAGTTTTATTAAATATATGCAATTTGGTACAGTTTTATTAAAAACATAGACAAATAAAATTGCAGTTGATGATCGCTATAATATCGATAAATAAATAACTGATAACGTTAACTTCACTTCTAACAAGTTTCAATCATCATTATGTGAATTTGACAATATTACAACTGAATTCCACAAAGCAGTATGGTACAATGTTACTAAAAACCATCGATATGCACAATCATAGTTGATGATCGCTATATTATTAAGGGTAAATATCTGATAATGTCAACTTCACTTCAATCAGGTTTCAATCAACATTATCACAAATATGAATTCAACCATATTATCACAGAATCTCATTAAAATGTATTTCTTGTTTTAGATCAACATAAATATCAAAATTACATTGAAATGAAAACACCATTTGAACAACTGTATAAAATACAATGTGAAAATTACATTTTACACTTTCATTGTATCAAATACAATGTGAAAATCAGACTGCAAAAGTCTCAGTTTCAAAATCAAAATATAAGAGATCAATATCAAATTAAAACATGATTGTTAATTGTTCATCAGTCAAATATAAACCAAATAAATTTAATAAAGTCGTGAATGGAGGAAATATGAATTAATTATTTATAAATTTAAGACATTTTAAAAAAAAAATATATATATATATATATATATACTTAATAATATTTTAATGCATAACAGCATCTTGCAAACCATGTGTCTTTAAGGGTAATAATTCATTTAACATTGATTGTAGAAGATATATTTGAAAGATGATTAATAATTTAAAAAATAAATATAACAAAATATTAAGAATTAAGAATAATAATTACTAATAGGTATACAACATAGAAAAAAAAACCATAAAAATTAATACATCACTGAGTTCTGGCACAAATTGGAAGTGCAACATTTTGAAAAAAATGAGATTTGGTCATTATCATCAAATGGCCAATTTGCATGTCTGGTAAAAATTTGAAATTGATATTTCAATTGAAAATAATATTTTCGCGCAATCGAAAAATATGTAAAATGCCCAGATGCATGTATAATGTATTTGTACAAGTTTCAATTTTTAAATTGAAATATCTCAGAATTAATAAAATGTCAATTACCGATTTGTGCCAGAAACTTGACAACTAACTATATTGCCAAAACTTTCATGATGGTTATCAGTTTTTAAAATGAACCATAATTATAGTGCTGATAAAATATTAGGTCCAAAACAATATTGACCCGAATTATTAAAAATAAATAAACTATATAAGACACATTACATTTAAAAGTAATACTTTTAAATGTGCCTCAATTCTAAGGTATTTTTTTTATTCTTACACAATCATCCCTTGGATATGAACACAATCTTAAGGAAATGTTTATATTTTAGTACTATTAGATACAAAGAATACTCTAAGAGAACTTTTATAACATCTGCCAAAAAGAGTAATCTTAGAAAATGTGATGAATGAAAATGAAATTAAAAAAGTATCCACTTTTTAACAGAATTATAAATAATTGTTTATTAAATTAACAGTAATGGAACTCAACAATAGTTTTCTAAAAAGTATAAGCAAAAACTTTTTATTTTACTTTTGTGAACTGTTTGAAATAGACAACCTACCTTATACTTTTTAGATACAAAATTGAACATATTTAGTGTTGAAAACGTTTATAGACATTCATATATAATCTTATTCTATGCTCAAAATGCCCATCGCCATTCTTTCCCGAATTTCTTTGGATGAATTAAAACATAAATAAGATTTTTTAAGAGTATATGATAATGAATTATACATGCTCTGATGTTTTTACTTTTTTTTTTAAGAACATATAACATGGGCAATTTTTTAGCACCGCCGTGATTTCAAAATAAAGTATTCAGCAGTCAATGTGTTAAGTGAGAAATTGATTTTACCCAAATATTTTTTATTTCGAGTAAAAAATGCCTTAAACATTTAAACCTCAATTATAATTTTGACATTATTTTTTTCTTCATATAATCACAATTTTTTTAAATACAATAATCATAAACCAAGGGGTGAAATTCTTAGAACAAAAATATAATAATTTTAAAAATCTTTGAATAAAAACGTACACAACATTCAAGATTTTACTTTAAAAATTAGGAAACAACCTAAATTTATATACTTGTGTACAGTAAAAATAAAATAAAAAAAGGCTTTTTTAAGATATTTCTAAGTTTTACGACTTTAAAATATTAATTTTCCTTATTGAAAAATATAATAATTTTTGAAAATACATTTAACGTTCATTTTTACATTTAAGGACAAATATGAAAATTCAAAGGCAAGGTCATATATTTTCAAAAATAAATCACAATTTTAAATCAAATGACAATTATTACATACATATGGATGTTTATATGCAAAAAGGATCCAGTATTTTTTTTTAATATAATTTAAAAAATATCCAAAGAGAATAAATAAGTTATGTGTTATGTAACAAATAAATCTTTTTTTTTTGATCCATTACTAGCGAGTCAGAATGAATATAAAAAAAAACACATTGAATGTGCACTGGATCATTTTTATTTATTTACGTTTAGTTACGAAGGTCATACAAAAGTAAAATGCACACTGTAGATGCACTCCCTACAAAACAAATTATTGCTTTGTCCTTTTTATGGATTAGTAAACTGTTACTGTAAAATTATAGAGGCTACGGTTATAAAGTGAGATTAAGGTGGACCGAGCATATGTTACTTATAGACGATCACAGACTTCTAAAACTCATCTTGTGCGGAGAAATCAAATATGCAAAGGGTCCTTGGGTAGAGAAAGCCCTACAAGGACAAACTACAGGAGTTGCTAACTTAATGTGAGGTGGGAGCAAATGACTAAAGATCGTAAGAAGTGGAGAGAAATTATATTGTCCCTGTACCACAAACATGTGTCAGCTATGTCACAGATCACATGAACATTGTGGAAACAGTTCAAATTTAAAAGGCAAATTAAGAATTCATAGAGGAGAAAATCCCTGCAGATTTAAAAATTGTAAAAATAATCCATCTGGAGGGAATTCTTATGGTTGTGGAAATCATTTACAGTCATTCTCACGAAAAGACAAATTAAGAGATCATGAAAGGATTCATAGTGGAGAAAAGCCGTACAGCTGTGGACAATGTGATAAGACATTCTCACGAATATATAATTTAAAATATCATAAAAGGATTCATAGTGGAGAGAAGCCTTACAGCTGTGGACAATGTGATAAGACGTTCTTACGAAAAGGTGACTTGAAATGTCATGAAAGGATTCATAGTGGAGAAAAGCCTTACAGCTGTGGACATTGTGATAAAGCCTTCTCACAAATAGGTATGAAAAAGCAGCTCGAAACTGGTATGGAAATAGTGGATACTCAACAACGAGAATGCATAGATTAGTAGAGTAAGTTTTCTTTTCACACTAGAGTACACAAAACAGAACTAGGTATAGAATATGTCATATTTAAAATTGACAAGGTTGCCGCCTGCTTTAATCTCGCTATGTATTGGAATCAAATATAGAATAATTTTTAAATAAAAAATTTACGTGACGAGGTAGTCTATAGTGATTAAATCTTAATATTTTAATGACTCTTTCGTTATTCTCTCCCCGTTTCTGCCAATACATTGGAAGAAGCAGCGCCTGGTAAAATTACCTAAGAGTTGATTTTTCGAGATTGAGTACAGGTAGTAAAATGGCATAATATTTTGGCTCGTCACTAAAGTATTTGGATATCTATTCAAACTTTTCAGACATCGTGTGTAATGGATAGATGAACTAGGATATATTATTGAAGTACGATTTGTATTGTTTAACAACTAGTGTCAAATAGCTGAATGTCATAGCTGTTAGTATGCCAACAAACATTTATGCATCCTATGGGAAAGATGCGGAGACTCAATAATGAATTGAATGCACATTAAAGTGTTAATTGTTCATTACTTTTGAAATGACCCTCGTATTGAAAAAAAATATTTTCCTGATTTTAAGACAATATTCCAAAACAAACCTTTTTTAGTTATTATTTATAAGGTCTCAACGACGATATAGAAACTTGACTCATCTCATATATTTCAGTGAACATATCAAACTGTAACTTACAAATTATTTTGGAATACTGGTCTATGTCACGGAACAGAGAGACTGCTCAGTGTACAAGATGAGAATGGTCTCAATTCAAACAATTTCCACAAAACAAATTATAACGATACTTTTTAGGCCACTTGATAATATTTTGAAAACTTGAACTTTCTTAAACTTAAGAGTATGGAGTGCGAGGGTTCACGTTGATCATTTCAGTAGTGCTGAAAAAAAAAACGATCAAAAGAAATAAAAACAATTTGTATTAATAATAAGGGTATATTTCAGTCCAAAGCAGGAAATATAGACAAATTTTTACCTAGACGGGCCATATTCTGTCTGACAGAGGTGGTCATGGCCAGAGAACAAAAAAAATATGACAGTTAAATTCAACTATTGATATATTACTTTCAAATAGGTTTCAGTTAACCTTGATTTTAGGTTTTATGGATCATTTTATGGATTCTGAGAAATTTTGCTAATAGTAAGATTCTAGAGACGTTTCCAGAAAGAAAAAGTATGAAGGAACATGTGCTATAGTAGGAATTTGGCCCACTACATTACTAGGTTACATTAAGTTTGTGATGTGTGACATCACATTGTACTAAATGTACTTCGCAGGCCGAACAGAGACACTGGACACGAACCACAAAAATGGACTATTCCTGATCTAGAGCAGGGGTCTCCAAACTACGGCCCGCGAGCACCACCAATCCGGCCCGCGGTATAGGGCCGGATATGCCCGGTATCCGGCTCGTCATAGTTTATTTTAGCGTAATTCAAAACAACAGTATATTGGTATGATGAGTTAGCTAGGTCTTGACCCTTGAGACTTAGTGGAGGAGTCAGTGTGGCTAAGACCCCTGATCCTAGAGCATAGAACAAAATAAATTTATATTTTTTTGTTCATTAAAACAAAAATCCGTTATGTCTCTGGAACCAGATACAAGCTGCTGTAAGACTTGCACCCTCATTGAATGGCTTCAAAAAGCAGCTTAAAAATCGATTTATCTCTCTTAAATGATATAGCTTGTCTTTCCTTATTCCGCATTCTTTTTATCCCCTATCCCTCCCTTCTTCAAGTCATTGATGATATTACAACAGAATATTTTATATATTGTAGTAATGGTTAGATTTTTCAATAAATCGGCATTTGAAGAATGATATGAGTTTTTTTTAAGCAATCCACCCACAGTAAGATAATTTTTGTCATTCTACAAAAAAAAGAAACTTAAGAGTGCTTTTGGTGTGTTCAAGTTTCAAAAATTTCATTCTGAAGGAGGCCAGCAAATATTGTACGACGGGAAGCCACAACATTTCTAAGTCAGTACATCGATCCGAATATCTGTTGAACAGTTATATCCCAAAAATTTCTACGCTCTTGGCCAAAATCGTCCCGTGCCTCCTTCACCCCTCAGCCCCCAAGTCGATAGTCTTACAAACTAAATCTAGAACTTTGCCCAATCTATATAGAGATGACGTGTGACAGAACAGTGACCAGCATAATGTTGATACTTCTATTTTATTCAATCTAACCTTACTAAACAATAGTTTGATAGGAATATATTGTTGAATTTATTTGTATTTAAACCTTTGTTCATATTAACTGATTCTAAAGCTGAGACTATCGATCAGTTCCAAGCATTTGATTTTATTCATTCGACTAGATTAGTGATGAGAAACCCTTAAAAATTGTATTTGACTATCTATTTCTTAATAAAGTAAAAATGTAAACTCACCTCTTGCTACATTTAACATGGATAATTAGCAAAGCAATGCCTAAGACCAGACAGATACATCCAACAACAATGTAAGCCACCCCCAAGAAGGGGTTCTTCCCGCCCAACAGTGAGGTTGTTGAAATAATGAAGGCTTTGGTGCCATCAAATGCTGTTACATTGTACGCTGCAAAAAAGTTTGTCATTAATTATTTCTGGTAAATATGATTGAAAGACACAGGGACTATTTAAAAATAATTGTACCAAATTAGTTTTCATCCAAAATTTTCAAGCAATTTACGATAATCCAAAAACACGTTTTATATCACCACTAGTATGATGTTCACAGTGAACTTAGTGAATTATTTATTTAACACTTTTATTCAATACAATCTGGCGGGCTTATTGCCAGGCGGCAATCTCTTCCAACCAACCAGACAAAAGTAAATGAAGCAAGTTACGTGGTCGCATAAATCATTCAAATGACTATCCATCCCCACGAAATCCATAAACATATACGTGAGAACATGCCCACGAACCCCATAAAGACGGACAATCACCCGAACATTATTTTTCATATAAAGTGAGATATCATCAATCAAAAGGAAAGGAAAGGATGGTGGAGAGGAAAGGAAAAGAAAAATCAGGAATGAAACACGTTATTTTACTGACTAGAAATTAAGAGTTTTTTCAGTCGCTCCTTAAAGCATGCCAAGGACGGAGCGAGTTTTATATTGGTTTGTAACTGATTCCAGAGTCTCACTGCATGGACAGTTAAGGACGACGTAAAGAAAGAGGAGCGGTGAACTGGAAAGGCCAATAAACAATCTCTGTTTGAGCGTAGCGCTAATCCATAATTGGAAAGACGCTGAAAATTTTCGGCGAGATAAGAGGGTGCGGCGGGACAGTTAAGGATATTATACAATAGACAGTATGTGAATTTGGCGTCTATTTCTAACATTCAACCAGTTCAATGCCTTCTGGTATGAAGTTATATGATCGTAGGTTTCGTAGGTTGAAAATAAATCTTAGACACACATTTTGAAGACGCTGTAATTTGTCCAGCTGTTCCTCTGTAACACCCAAGTAACATACGTCCGCATAGTCCAGAATCGGAAAGAGCAGAGATTGTAGGAGTAAAATTTTGGTTTTAGTTGGTAGGAATCTTCGCAACACTTTAAGGAAATGAAGGCTGAAGAAGATCCTTCGGCTTACCTCATTTATTTGATCTCGCCATGGGAGAGTGTTATCTATTAGCACTCCTAGGCTTTTAACAGTTTTATGTAATGGTATGATAGAGCCATCAAGTAATATTGGAGGAAGTAAGTATGTAAGTGAATATGCGGAAAGCAAATTTGATAATGGTAACATTGAAAATGTGTCGACATCACTTGACTATACTTTGGAGCTTTAACGGCAATGTTTTATTTCCATATATCAAGGTGGCCACCAACACACTATGCATCGTAATTTTTGTTACTTTTGATATAGCATGGAAGTTGTATATTAAATTAAGTGTTTTGTTTACCTTATTTGCTGGTGCTACCTTTCTTTAAATATACATTTAACTCGCTGATCACAAGTACCAGGTCTGTAAATATGAAACCGGAATTCGCTCATAGATGGATCTAGTTGTCAATGTAGTGACAGTTAAACCGCATCATTGGCGCCTTTATTTGTGTTTACATTTGTCAAAGACTTTTAACTCACAACAATACAAGTTTAATACAACTACATATATTTTCATAGCGTTGAACATGTCTGTTTTTGTGCCTGAAAACTACGATTTGCGGACAGCATTGATTTTCTGTTACCATTTGAAGAAAACTGCTGCAGAATCGCATTGAATGCTTGTCGAAGCTTACGGTGAGCATGCTCTTAGTAAATCACAGTGCTTTGAGTGGTTTAAAAATTCAAAAGTGGCGATTTTGACGTGAAAAACGAAGACCGTGGAAGACAACCGAGAAAGTTTGAAGATGACGAATTGCAAGCATTGTTGGATGAGGATGACGCTCAAACGCAACAACAACTCGCGGATCAATTAAAAGTGACATGAGAAGCCGTCTCCATACATTTGAAAGCCATGGGAGAGATCCAGACGGTGGGAAAATGGGATTCACATGAACTGAATGAAAGACAGCAGGAAAACCACTTGTGAAATGCTGTACAAAAGAAAATCATTTCTCCATCGAATTGTGACTGGCGATGAAAAATGGATATATTTTGAGAATCCTAAGCGTAAAAGATCATGGGTAACTCCAAGCAAACCAGCGACATCGACTGCAAGGCCAAATCGCTATGGACGGAAGACAATGCTCTGTGTTTGGTGGGATCAAAAAGGTATTATCTATCTTGAGCTGCTAAAACCTGGCGAAACCGTTAATACTGAACACTACAGACAACAAATTATGGATTTGAACCAAGCATTGCATGAAAAACTACCAGAATATCAAAAGAGGCAACACAAAGTGATTTTGCTTCATGATAATGCACCATCGCACACAGCAAAACCGGCCAAGGAAACATTTAGTTGGCAAATACTTTTGCATGCGGCTTACTCACCAGACTTGGCTCCATCCGATTACTACTTATTTGCATCGATGGGACAAGCACTTGCTGAACAGCGCTTCACTTCTTACGAAAATGGCTCGATGGTTTGTTTGCCTTAAAAGAGCAACAGTTTTTTTGGCGTGGCATCCACAAATTACCCGAGAGATGGGAAAAATATGTAGCTAGCGATGGGCAATACTTTATATTTACAATCAACATGTAAAGTAAACTGCTGTTTTGTATTGCTGATATTAATATAATATATCTTACTATAATTGACAGTGAGTGTGTATCTCCCCTTGACTAAGCCAGCAGTGAACATAGGCACAGTGTGGTCCACTCTACGGTAAAGCTTCCTGAAGGTGGGCAGAGCTGCAGTCCTCATCCACACGATCAGGTCTTCATTCTGGAATCCATTGTTATCAGGATTATCGGGATCCAACTCCCAGATTTCCTTCTTCCATGCTGTCGGTTTACTGAAGTTTGCAAAAGCTGAAAACAAAACAAAAAATTCAATAAAAATGGTTGTAAAAATAGAAATTATACATAAAAATGGAGTTAGTTAAATCATTAACCATAAATTATTTTATTAATTACTAACCAGCCCCGTTGGGTTTTTCAATCTTTGTCATAATTAGGTACATACATACCGTTATTCCATTTCCATACCATTAAGACATTATTCAACAATCAATGTGTTAATATACATACATATCATCACGCCGTGTCCTTTGCAGGATAAGCAGAGAGAATAGATCTACAAATGTTTCAAAGAACACAAATTTGACCTCCTCTGCATTCATACATCTCATCATGTACAATCTTCTATTATTCATACTTCTCACTTAACATTCTTTTAAAATTTGGACCATTTGATCCAGTAATAATAATAAAAGACAATTTATATGGCGCAGTTAAGAGAGCAAACTCTACTCAAGGGCACTATGACTCAGGCCAAACCCACTATTGTTGAGAAAAAGGCCATGGTTCAAAATAACATACACATAGATGCATCCAACAACAATGTAACACATCGATCAATAAGTCCCGGGACTAACCAACAGTTGGCGCCTCTAATAACAAATCCATACCATTTTCAGGTAATACCAACCTTTAGAAGTTACGTGTCAAACTTTCATGACATTCCGACATTGTGTCATTGAGTTACAGTAGTGACGCTACTTTTGCTATTTTCAAAACAATGGAAAAAACTGAATTTCGTGTGTTGATAAAACATTGCTTTTTAATGGGAAAAAATACTGTTCTAACTCAGTGATGGCTTGAAAAGTGTTATCTGGGCTCTGCTCCGTCGAAAACAACCATTTTTCGGTTGTATGCTGATTTCAAACGCGGTCGTACAGACACAAATGATGCTGAACGCTCTGGTCGTCCAAATGAGGCTGTTACACCAGAAAACATAAAAAAAAAACTCAAAATCGTGATGGAAAATCGCAAAGTAAAGTTGCGTGAGATAGCTGACATCCTGAAGATATCATTTGGTAGTGTTTACACTATTTTCCATGAACATTTGGTCATGAAAAATCTTTTTTCGAAATGGGTGCCTCGTTTGCTCACAATGGAACAGAAACAACAACGCATCGATGATTCAGAGCGCTGTTTGGCACTGTTTACACGAAATAAACAGGAGTTTTTGCGTCGGTATGTGACAATGGATGAAACTTGGATCCACCACTATACTCCGGAATCAAATCGGCAGTCAGCTGAGTGGAGAGCAGCCGGTGAAAGTCGTCCGAAGCGACCAAAAACTCAACAGTAGGCCGGGAAGGTTATGGACTCCGTATTTTGAGATGCGCATGGTATAATATTCATCGATCATCTTGAAAAGAGAAAAACCATCAATAACGAATATTACATAGCGTTATTGAAGCTTTTGAAGGCAGAAATTACAAAAAAAATGGCCCCATATGAAGAAAAAAGCTCTCTTTCATCAGGACAATGCACCGTGTCACAACTCGATGGTAATGATGACCAAATTGCATGAATTGAACTTCGAATTGCTTCCGCACCCACCACATTCTCCAGATTTGGCCCCCAGCGACTATTGGCTGTTCGCAGACCTCAAAAAGATCCTCCAGGGAAAGAGATTTGACTCCAATGAAGAAGTGATTGCCGAAACTAATGCCTATTTTGAAACCAAAGATAAGCGTTGGAATAAATGTATTGCTCTTGAAGGAGACTATGTTGATGAATAAAGAAGAATTTTGGCAAACAAATGTTGTTTTAATTGTTAGATCAGGGACTTATTGATCGATGTGTTAATCCACCCCCAAGAAGGGGTTCTTCCCGCCCAGCAGTGAGGTTGTTGAAATAAAAGGCTTTGGTGCCATCAGATGTAATATGAGGAGATATGTCACATGTAATATGTGGAGAAAATTATATGATCTTTCAACTGACATTGCAGCGGAAAATTCAAGGCAGAAAAAGTGTGGGAGGAAGCATTTCCAGGTTGAAGAACGGTATGATAGTGATACCATTCTTTGTTCAGAGCTGTCGCTTCAAGAGTCAAGATAATCATGAAGTTTGCCAACCTTCAAAGAAGAGAGGAAGTTTCAATAAAAAAAATATTCCATTCCTATTTTTAATTTAGAAAACAAGTTCAAGGACGGAAAAAACAATTATCGTTCACAAAGTCCAAATAGTTCATTTTGTTTACTTAATTTAAAGCACATCACCTATGTTACTCAATCTGTACTCTGATATAGTTTTCAAGGAAGCACTATATAACTTGAATCTGGGGGTCAAAGTGAATGGTGTATGCGTCAATAACATCAGGTACGCACATGATACGGTTGTTCTGGCAGACAGTATTGACGACCTTCAAACGCTTATAGATAAAATAAATGAAGCCAGTATGAGACTGGGGCTGAACATGAACGTGCGTAAAACTAAGTTCATGGTATTTAGCCAGCAGGATCGCGCAGGAGCACGTCTTACATTGAACGGTGCTGATATAGTGAAAAAATTTAAATACACCGGAAGTATCCTAGTGGAAGACCTCGACCGAAGTCAAGTGCAGAATTGAATCATCTCGTGCGACTTTAATAAAATGGGAAGCGTATTCTGCGATGATAATCTAAACTTGAAACTTCGACAACAGTTTGGTCAGTGTTATTCAATGGAGTTGAATCATGGACCCTCAAAATTAGTAGTATGAACCGACTGGAAGCATTCGAAATGTGGATACACTTGAGAATGCTACGAATACCCTGGACGGATATGGTCAGCAACACAAGGGTTCTTCAAAGAGCCAAAGTTGATAGAGAGTTACTGACAATATTAAAATCCGAAAGGTGTCCTACTTGGGTCATGTTCTTAGAGGAGCAAAGTACAAATTGCTGCACCTCATCATCCAAGGCATCCAAGGCCAAAGCAAAGGCTGAAGAGGTGTTGGCAGGAGGCAAATCTCCTGGCTCCGCAATATACGTGACTGGACTGGCATAAGGGGCGTTGGAGATATTTTTCGGGCTGCCGGGGACAAAGATATCTACTCGCAAGTGATATTCAACGTTGGGGGGACCTGACATGACACTGAGAAGAAGAAGAATTTAAAGCACGATATAAACATGTTAATTCCACTTGATGATCACCAACCACCTAAGAGGAGAAGAACTTTAAAAGAAGATAAAGTGTTCGATGTGATCTTTGGTTTCAGGCAACCACAAGAGGTCTTGGAACGTATCGCCCATGGATACAGAGGAACAGTACCTTACATTTAAAATGTTAAATTCTATCAATTGACATAATCAAGGACTTGAAGGCAGATAATTTAAACTTTGAAAATAGAAAACTCCACAGACGTAAGTCCTTAAAATAAAATTTACATGCATAATAAGACCTACCTTCTTTCAGATCTTTCACATCTCCAATAAGCGGAGGATTCCCGAATTTGATTTGTTTATCCGAAGGCCATGCGATGCCAGTATTCAAGAGTGGGACTTTATGTGATGTCTCATTGGAGAAGATTTCAAAGGAATCTAAAACATAAAATAAAAGTTAAAACACCTCGAATATTATTTTTTAAAGAAATAAAACAAGAAATTCAAAAGAATAAATATAATATTATTGTACATTCATTTCATATGATATATATTTAAAACACGGTTGAAATAGATAAAGTGGAATAAAGCAAAGTTTATTCCACTTTATTGCAAATCACAATGCTTTTCAACTCACTGTGTCATCATCAGGTGAATTGTCAAGAAATGAAGTATATCAGAGGTCTGTAAATATGAAACTGGAATTTTCTCATAGATGGCTAATTGTCAATGTAGTGACTGTCAAACCGCGTCATTGGCGCCTTTTTCTTGTGTTTACATTTGTCAAAGACTTTTAACTCCCAACAATACAGGTTTAATACAACTACATATGTTTTCATAGCGTTGAACATGCCTGTTTTTGTGCTTGAAAACTACGATTTGCGGACAGCATTGATTTTCTGTTACCATTTAAAGAAAACTGCTTCAGAATCGCATTGAATGCTTGTCGAATCTTACGGTGAGCATGCTCTTAGTAAATCACAGTGCTTTGAGTGGTTTAAAAAATTCAAAAGTGGCGATTTTGACGTGAGAAACGAAGAACGTGGAAGACCACCGAGAAAGTTTGAAGACGACGAATTGCAAGCATTGTTGGATGAGGATGACGCTCAAACGCAACAACAACTCGCGGATCAATTAAATGTGACACGAGAAGCCGTCTACATTTGAAAGCCGTGGGAAAGATCCAGAAGGTGGGAAAATGGGGTTCACATGAACTGAATGAAAGACAGCAGGAAAACTGAAAAACCGCTTGTGAAATGCTGTACAAAAGAAAATAATTTCTCCATCGAATTGTGACTGGCGATGAAAAATGAATATATTTCGAGAATCCTAAGCGTAAAAGATCATGGGTAACTCCAAGCAAACCAGCGACATCGACTGCAAAGCAAATCACTATGGACGGAAGACAATGCTCTGTGTTTGGTGGGATCAGAAGGGTATTATCTATTGTGAGCTACTAAAACCTGGCGAAACCGTTGATACTGAACGCTACATGATGGATTTGAACCAAGCATTGCGTATAAAATGACCAGAATATCAAAAGAGGCAACACAAAGTGATTTTGCTTCATGATAATGCACCATCGTACACAGCAAAACCGATCAAGGAAACGATTGAGGCGTTAAGTTGGCAAATACTTTCGCATGCAGCTTACTCACCAGACTTGGCTCCATCCGATTACTACTTATTTGAATCGATGGGACAAGCACTTGCTGAACAGTGCTTCACTTCTTACGAAAATGTACGAAATTGGCTCGATGGTTGGTTTGCCTCAAAAGAGCAACAGTTTTTTAGGCATGGCATCCACAAGGATTTGGGCGTGGCATCCACTAAAGATGGGAAAAATGTGTAGCTAGCAATGGGCAATACTTTGAATAAAATATTTTTTACTGAAAAACGTTTTCGGGGCAAAAAACGGCCCCATTTGGCGAAGAAAAAAGTGCTCTTCCATCATGACAACGCACCGGCTCACTCCTCCGCCGTCGCCACGGCCGAATTGGTAGAATTAGGCTACGAACTGCTGCCCCATCCACCGTATTCTCCGGATTTGGCCCCGTGCGACTTCTTTTTGTTTCCAAATTTGAAAAATTCACTCGCCGGGCAGAAATTTGAGTCGAATGAGGAGGTTATCGCCGCCACGGAGGCCTACTTTGCAGACCTGCAGAAAACGTATTTTTCAGACGGGTTAAAGAAGTTGGAGCATCGCTGGGTCAAGTGTATCGAACTCAAAGGAAATTATGTTGAGAAATAAATCGCCACTTTTCCAAAATTTTTGTTATTCTTTTGTAGGCTTAGTACTTATCGGACCACCCTCGTATGTATTTATTGGGTGTGAAATCGAGTGATCATGTATTATTAGAACTGAGAATTTTTTTGTGTTTTATTGCTCTAACGTGTTCTTTAATTCGTTTACTCAAGTTCCTTGTTGTTGTTGTACCTATGTACACCGCATCACAATCATTATAGCTAATCTGGTAAACTCTACTCTTATTATAGATGTTATGAATATGAGTATTGAAATGCATTGTGATTCACCATAAATAAAGTGAAACTAACGGTGTTTTAATTTTATATTAATTATAGATTTCCACAAAGTGACACTAGAGTTATTTAAAAAACTACATTGGTTTATTATAGGTATTATATCAATTATGACACGTATTTTTAATAGGGAACAACAGAGATCACCCAATCATTCGCATCGATCAGGTCCTGCCCAGAGCATGTAATCCTGATGTTCAGAAAAAGTAATAAGTGCTGTGAGTCCTGTATATCCTAACAATCACATTCAATGCTATAGTACCCGGTAGTAAGTAATACACATCGGGCTTAAGAAGGAAACTGTCGGCCATAATCGGCTAACTTCGGCCTTGCACAGCGTCGTCTCTGTCGCTTGACAACGACAGACACGTTGCGACGGAACACGTGTATGAATGACAGAGACGACGCTATACAAAGCTGAAGTTAGCCGATTATGACCGACAGTCTCTTTCTTAAGCCCGATGTGTATTACTTACCGCCGGGTACAGTACTATCGTTCAAGAAACCCTATCTCTGCATGTTCCCATTCGCAAACTCTTTTGATTTGCAGTTTTTATTTTACAAATTAATAACAACGTTAAAAAAATGAATAATCATATTTTACCACTAAACAAAGAATTGGCGATAGCTCCACATGGCGCAATGGCCTTCTTGTTTCCTGCTGCATCAGCCTCAGAGTAAGCAAACGGCTCACAATCCGTCGATGGAATAGGATGCAACTGGCCAAGCAACTGAGCATCATCCCTAAAATTAAAGCATAAATTTTAAATAATTATTCTTTAAATAATCATCTTATTGAACTTATCATATTAAAAAGAAACATGAGTGTGAAAAAAGACTGAAAAGAGCTGAATGAATGTTGTAGAAATACGTGCACCGAGAATACATGGGGTGACTATTTATGGCAGAATACGGAATGAGGTGAATAGTGATGAATGTATCAGGTCTGTAAATATGAAGCCGGAATTTTTTTAAAGAAAATACACATTTATTGTATGAAAATGGTAAAATATATTTTATTCAAAATATTGCCCATCGCTAGCTACACATTTTTCCGGTCTCTCTGGCAATTTGTGGATGCCACGCCAAAAAAACTGCTTATTCTTTTGAGGCAAACCAATCATCGAGCCATTTTCGTACATTTTCGTAAGAAGTGAGCGCTGCTCAGCAAGTGCGTGTCCCATCGATGCAAAGAAGTAGTAATCGGATGGAGCCAAGTCTGGTGAGTAAGCTGCGTGCAAAAGTATTTGCCAACTAAACACCTCAAACGTTTTCCTTGGCTTGGCTTTCAAACGTATGGAGACGGCTTCTCATGTCACATTTAATTGATCCGCGCATCCTCATCCAACAATGCTTGCAATTAGGCGTCTTCAAACTTTCTCGGTGGTCTTCCACGTTCTTCGTTTCTCACGTCCAAATCACTTTTGAATTTTTTAAAGCACTGTGATTTACCAAGAGCATGCTCACCGTAAGCTTCAACAAACATTAGATGCGATTCTGCAGATGTTTCCTTCAAATGGTAACAGAAAATCAATGTTGTCCGCAAATCGTAGTTTTAAAACAGACATGTTCAACGCTACGAAAACATATGTAGTTGTATTAAACTTGTATTGTTATGAATTAAAAGTCTTTGACAAATGTAAACACAAGAAAAAGGCGCCAATGATGCGGTTTGACAGTCACTACATTGACAACTAGAGCCATCTATGAGCAAATTCCGGTTTCATATTTACAGTCCTGGTAAACTTAAGGCTGATGTGTTGAGTAAGATGAAGAAGAGTACGCTGAGATGGTTTGGGCATGTAGAACGTATGAATGAAGAAAGACTAACAAAACAAATGTATAGTGCAAATTAAGTGGAAGGCGCAGTAAAGGAAGACTAAGTTAGATCAAGTAAATATTTTTTTTTTTTTAAATTAGAGAAATCGTAGAAGTTGCATGAGAAAGTATATGGATGTAGAAGAGGCAAAAGATGTGTGACGCGATAGGAACATCTGGCGCTCTCTCCCTACTTTTGAGTACCCTGACAGGGATAATGCGTGATGGAATGTATGTATAATAAAAATGTACGATGATGAAATACAAGGCATATCCAGAAAGAAAGCGTACTGAATTTTTGTAGGTTACAATTTTTTTTATTTAAACAAAAAAATTACGTGGTTACCGTAGTACATATGTAAGCTATTTTTCGACATAGTCGCCATTCCTCTCAATGCAGGTGGTGAAGCGGGGTATCAACTTTTTGATGCCTTCCTCGAAGTAGTTTCCCGCCAACCCCTCCGTCCACTTCTCCACCGCCTCCTTTACCTCCTCGTCGGTTGAAAACCTTTTTCCATCCATGTACAGCTTCAGGGAGGTAAAGAGATAGTAATCTGAAGGTGCTAGGTCAGGGGAATGCGCGGGATGGTTCAGGACATCCCATTTAAACGAGGCGAGCAGTTCCTTTGTGGCGTTGGCCGTGTGTGATCTGGCAATGTCATGCAGCAGGCAGACTCCCTTTGTCAGCATGCCTCTCCTCTTGTTCTGAATCGCCCTCCGCAATTTTTTAAGGGTCTCACAGTATCTTGCAGAGTTGATGGTTTCCCCTTGACGCATATATTCAATTAAAATTATGCCTTGACAGTCCCAAAACACGGATGCCATGATTTTCTTGGCTGAAATTGTGGTTTTGAACTTTTTGGCGGAGGGTGAAGAGGTGTGACGCCACTGTTGAGACTGCATTTTGGTTTCAGGCGTGTAGTGTGCAACCCAAGTTTCATCTCCAGTAACGATGGAGCGGAGAAATTCATCTCCATGGAGTTTGCAGCGCCTCAAAAACTCTTGCCTTTTTACAAAATTTCGCACTTGGCGGGAGATTAGGTTGACATTTTTCACGAAACGTGTTGTCGCGTCGACACTTCTCAACGTACTGACCTCGAACCGGTCTCGATGCGGAGGGGAAGAGTCAGGCTACACGGAAGTGTTGCCAACATGTCGAAAATAAAATCCATCCGGTCGTGAGAGCCTCAGTACACTTACTTTCTGGATACACCTCGTACATTTGAAGTACAAACAATGAAAGATAAAAAAAAAAACAATAACATATAGATTTTTACATTGACATGTAAGCAGTGTTATACAATAGGAAAAAACAGTACAAGTCGAACAACACAACAAAGCAAATCTATACTATTCATCCCGACAAGTACAACTTCTTCACTTTACTCCTAAAAGTAGTCAGTCATATGAAAATCCTAACAATGCCCATATTGACTACCTGATTTGTGCAGTCCTGTTATGTAAGAGCTGTACAAACAATTAGTTGCAACCACTTCACTGTGGAACAAAAAAATTGCCGAGTGGGCATATAAGAAATCTACAGCACGACAAACACGAGTTAATTCCGCAGTATTGAAATATGAGCTAACAATCTTAAACAATGTTGTGAGGTCAAACATATTTTTTCTTATTAGGATCTGCAGTTTGAAGGTTACATAATATGTTGCAAAAGATGTCTGGGTTCAATGCAGGTTTATATAACAAGTTAATGGAATAAAAAACAATTTACCTGGACTTAACGTAACGACGATGATTCTGATAGTAATTTGATAATCCATAGTAAATATAGACATCTCTCTTAAACTCCTGAGTCAAGGTAAATGGCATGATACATTGACAATCCACCGACGGGCTCTCCGAAATCACTTCTGCGCATGTCTTGCCAGCCACGTGCGAAGAGTTGCAATGTGTGTAGTCGATAACATGTTCTTTAACCTAGAATTGTTAAGATGTGATAATCTTGACTAAAATATAGCACATTTTAGTTTAAAACAATAAAATTTTGTTAAAAATAACTTTTTTTCATCAAATTTAAGTTGATTTTGACAAGTCACTCACCGTCATTACAAATTACACATTTTGTCCATATTATTCCAACAGGGGAAATAAAAACTGTTTTTTTAATTAATTCGCTGTGTTGTATCAGAAACCGAAGTCAAGCGCAGAATTGAATCATCTCGTGCGACTTTTAATAAAATGAGAAGCGTATTCTGCGATGATAATCTAAACTTGAAACTTCGACAACGGTTAGTCAAATGCTACGTTTGGTCATTGTTATTGCATGGAGTAGAATCATGGACCCTCAACGTAAGTAGTATGAACCGACTGAAAGCATTCGAAATTGGGATGCACCGGAGAATGCTACGGATACCCTGGACGGATATGGTCAGCAACATAAGGGTTCTTCAAAGAGCCAAAGTTGATAGAGAGTTGCTGACTAATATTAAAATCCAAAAGGTGTCCTACTTGGGTCATGTACTTAGAGGAGCAAAGTACAAATTACTGCACCTGATCATCCAAGGCAAAATAGAAGGCCGAAGAGGTGTTGGCAGGCGGCAAATCTCCTGACTCCGCAATATACGTGATTGGACTGGCATAAGGGGCGTTGGAGATCTTTTTCGGGCTGCCGGGGACAAACATATCTACTCTCAAGTGATATTCAACGTTGGGGGGACCTGACATGACACTGAGAAGAAGTATCTGGATTATTGTATAACTATTTATTCTGGTTTGCCTGATTCACAAATTTCTAGACTCCAGTCTGTTTTCAACCCAACTGCTAGGCAGTACTCATATATAGTACTCATAAATATTACCATATCGGTCCTCTTCTAAAAAGTCTGCACTGGCTTAAGTGTTGCAAACGGATTGATTTCAAACTTTGTCTCTTTGTATTCAAGTCCCTTGGGACCCATGTCTGAGGGATGTTCTTTCGGAGAGAAGTAGAACTTTTCGGAGAGAAGTAGAAGTACACTATAGATTCACAACAAAGTATTCTTCATCTAATAAATTGATAGTTCCAAATCAATCCAACAGGGCGAAATATTATGATAAAGCTTTTACAATTGCTGGTCCTGTGACGTGAAATAGTCTGCCTCGTGTCAGAGATGGGTGGCAATTCTTTTTGGGAAGTCTTATAAAAATTTATAAGTGGGTTTGAATTCAGAGTTACGAGTGCCTTTGAGGAGAGTTCGCTCTCTAAACAGCGCTATATAAATCGTCCATTTATTATTATTACCATACAAAAACACATATTTGCTGTAAAAAAACAGCTATATTGACAATAAAAAAACATAATTTCGTAAAAAAAAAAAAAAAAGGCGTTCGAATTGCCAAGTCGAGG
Organism: Odontocerum albicorne; assembly: GCA_949825065.1. Lineage (NCBI taxonomy): Eukaryota > Metazoa > Arthropoda > Insecta > Trichoptera > Odontoceridae > Odontocerum > Odontocerum albicorne. The sequence goes on from OX463858.1 coordinate 9,225,264, forward strand.
CATATGCCAGATACAAATTCCTAACACATGCGTAAAGACAGTTAAGGCTAAAACTATGTTTTTTCCGAGTTGTCATGCTGAGTTCGCTTAAATGATGGTCAACATTTCGAAGGTGTTGCAACCTTCATCCTCAAGGTAATGTCAAAGAACATTATACAATAAAGTATTTTTATCATCACCCTAAAGATGAAGGCTGCAACACCTACACAACGTTGGCTATCATTTAAGCCATCTCAAAATGACAACTATAAAACTTTAAACTAGTGGGAAATAGCAGTGGAAATCTTTAACATATTTAAAAATATGAGTTGACCAGTGTAATCAAATTTTTTTTCAAGATGTGTTATTACCTCGTCAGAAAAATACAAGAGACCAATTCCCACAGGAATAAATGCAATGCCGATAACGAAGAATGTTGGTAAAACTGTCCCAGCTGTCAGAATGGGTTGCCATGCTGGAAGACGTTGTTGCTTGAATGCCGAATCTAAAAAAATTTAAACAACAATATATATTAATTAAAAAAACACTTTTTTCACAAGAATAAAAATATAACTGCCCAATTAAAACAAAGTTCAGGAAACATTTGTGCTATATGGGAAGAGGAACAAAACAATTTTCGATGCATTTGAGAGAAAGATTCTATACAGAACATATGGTCTACTTTATTGCAATGTCGAGTTGGATATGAAGTATTACGAAGAGCTTTATATCCTGAATAGTGAAGCGAGTGGAGAAAATGTTATAAAAGTTTGCTAAAATATGCTATCTTGGGCACTAATACTGCATGCAGGACACTGACTCTGCAAGGAAGGCTTTGTTCAGCGATCCAATAGGGCAGAAAAGTATGGAGACCAAAGCTCAAATAGTCGGATGGTGTAACAGAAAACTGCAGCACTCTGGGTATAATCAAATGGAGAAGAAATGCTGCTGAAAGAGATAGGTGTAGGGCCTTGGTCGGCAAACTGCGGCTCGCGGGCCCCTTGAGTGCGGCTCTGCCACAAATGCGCTTTGTGCGCAGACAAGAAGCGCTGAAGCGCTTTGTGCGCAGACATTTCCAGAAGAAATTTGCAAAGTTATGGAATTGGTGATTGAGATTATCAACTCTATTATAACATAACTAAAGCTCTTAATCATCGCCAATATAAAGAATTTTTAGTAGAAATGGAGAGTGAGTGAGTACGCAGATCTTCTGCTGCATAACAAGGTATGTTGGCTATCAAGAGGAAACGTTTCGCTTCCTTATTAATAGAAATTAAAGCATTTCTCCTTGAGAAGGGTGTTCACTATCCAGAACTAACGGACGATCAGTGGATCCAAAAAATTTATTTCATGGTAGACGTTACGTCTCATCTAAATCAGCATAATCGTAAACTACACGGGAATGGAAACACATTTATTTCGATGTTAGAAGAAGTTATTTCATTCGAAACCAAATTATACCTTTTTGCTCAAGATTTTGAAAGAGAAACTTTGATTCACTTTCCAAGCCTGCTGAAACATCGCCGAGAAAATAATTCTAATATTGACATTTGCTATTTCAAAACGACAATTTTAAATATGATGGAAGCTTTTTTCAACAGGTTTCAGGAATTCAGAAACAGCAAAGTGACGTTAGCCTTTGTTAAAAAACCTCTTAATGCCACTGCAATAGAATAAAAATTTTCTCCCTTTAATGTTGACATTGGCAACTTTGAAATGCAATTGCTGGATTTAAAGAACAAAGAATTATGGAGCTCTAAATTTGAACGTCTTTGTGCTGATATGGAAATATTGGAGAAAAACAAATGTGAACTTAGTTCACAGCACAAGTAGTTTATTTTGAAAGACCTGAAAAAGGAAGACATGATGATTTTTAACACCTGGAATAGTATTCCTGACTTATATGATCTGTTGAAAAAACTGGCGTTTGCTATTCTTTCCTTTTTCGGTTCTACATATTCATGCGAACAATCTTTTTCAAGCATGAACCTTATCAAGAGTAAATTGAGAAATTGTCTTATTGATGAGAACCTGTAATCGTGCCTAAAATTAAAAACAACAACATACAAACCTGACTTACCCAAACTTTCCAAGGAGATGCAAGGCCATTATTCACATTAAGTGTTTGTCAGTCATTGTCATGATTTAATTTTATGGATACCTTACTTACAATTTAATTTTTATCAATAAATAAGATCATTATTAAGTATGATTTCAAGTTTTATTCAGTGTACCTATAGTTTAATTAAGACTTAAAACTTTAATTAAAGTTTATTAAGTTAATAAACAGTGTACCTACCTATATACTCGTAGTTTAAGTTTAAGAAATATGGCTCTCAAGAGAAATCTCAATCGTTGTACTGTTGATATTTGGCTGTTGACTAATGAGTTTGCCGACCACTGGTATAGGATATAGGTTGTAGGGTTGATAATGATGACATAGGAAGCATATTTTATAGATATGTTAAAATCGACAACCTCTGTGGCCTAGTTGGTCTCCAATTTTTTTAATTATATAAGTTTGTTAAGAACTTGATATAAGTTAACTTCACATGCACCCATGTACTCGCTTACAGGTTAACTATTTATATTTATTATAACATTTTTAATTACACTATAGATTCATAACAAAGTACTAGTGCACAACCATCGTTCTAATACGGTTAATCTATAAGCACGGTTGTGTGGCTAAAAAATATTATTTATGTATGTATGTATATTTTTATAGACAAACACTCCATATTTTAATTTCGTAGACCGGTCACTAGTGATGTAAACATTTAAGGGAAAATGCAACATGGTGGAGATAAAGAGTAGATGGCAAGAGATATTGTATGCATTGAACAGAAGAAATGAAGGTAGAGTCGTAAGGTAAGTCATAAAAAAAATAAGACTTGTGGATTGTACGTGATAATTCTAACTATAAAAATAAAAATAGGGGAAAAATATAGTTGATTTTCATTTTCAGGAACACCCAAATAACCAAAAGATTTAGTAAATCAGTATATATTGTAATTTAAAAATTCAAACAAAGAAAAACAAATCACGTCTGACGTTAAGATGAAGAAAGGAACTTGAAGATGGTTTGGATATGTGGAGAATGTATGATGAAAAATGACTAAGCGAGTATACAAGGTGTGCGTGGAAATAGACTGAGGAAACGTGACACGATCAAGTGTATCAAATTTTGAAAGTATGAATAATAGAAGAATGTGAATGACGAGATGGATGAATGTGCGAGAGGCGAAAGATATGTGCATGGATAGAGAAGTTTGGAGATGTGTCCTCTCTGCCTACCCTGCAACGGATAAGGTATGATAATATGTATGTATGTAAAGAACTAGGCAGAAGGTAATTAATATTGAAAATTCTTTGAAATTAGTCGTAACAGATGGTATTGTTTTCTTCGTTTCGCCATAGTGACAATAAGCAAAATTTTCACTATCCGACTCGTTATTAAAGCGGATATTCCCTAGTCCTGTGCAAATTAAAGGATGACCTCACAAATATTACGAGGTGTGATCGATATAGCGAGAAAACATATACAAGCAAACATCGTTGAATCATCAAGCTTGAAAAAGTTATATTTGTACCTGATGGGCGTTTGGACTTCAAAGATGAATCCACCACGTCGTTTGGAGACGACATTCTTGTAAATTGAACAAAATTCACCGATTAATTTGTCAAATTTATATTCATGAGAAAAACCAATCACTTAGATTACTTTTTTGACAGTCAATAGACAATGCAATGGAAATGTCACTCTGGAATTAGATAGAAGTTCCATTCCTGCTATAAAGTCTAATAGTGATGTAGAAATCGAGATGTAAACTATACGACAACAAAAGTAGTCGATTTATTAGTTTTATAGCTCAACAGACATATCATTACGATTATTGAAATATACTGCCACCTATTCTAATTTAGTAATGTAAATATTTTTTTTAACCTTTTTTTCAAGTTATCCAAGAAAACTCTCAAAAATATTATGTTCAGTTATATTGCTTCGTACAAGTGCTTATATAAAATTGTATCCTATTATTATATCAGATACGTTCCCAACCTCTAATTCTTATATTTACAATTTCAGTTATAAATGACTACTCAAAACTATCACCTCTACACACTAAATATTTAAAAAATTTAATAATCTTTTGTTTCAACAGAGAGATCAAAACCTACTCGTGATATTTAATGATCAAACGATTGCTTCTTCAGTATCTATGGGATGCTCAAGACTTATCGTCAGCACTACATCTCAAAAGTGTTATTTTTCTATCGTACACCTTGTGCACGTTTTCAGATATCAATATTTTTCTACGGATTTTCTATCCCCTTCAAATTACTTATAAGTGAATCATTGCAACCTTGATAATTTAGATCGTACCCATTATCTGATATTCATGCCAACACAAAACCCCCGCCAAGGATCAAGGAGTCCAGAAATTTAAACTCGTGCACTAAATCTAAGCTCAAAATTTAATTTCTTCAGAGCCAATGAAAATGCGTTAATTAAGCATTTAATTTCAATAGTGTTGTTTAACCTGTACAACGTGTTAAAAATCAAATTCCACGAATCTTGTGCGCGGCACAATTTCGGCGTTTTTTAATTTCTAAGTTTAAACGCGTATTTTGTTTAGAACTACTGATATTTGATTGCACCACCAAGTAAACATGACATTCAAGTAATTTTCTGATAATAAATAATAGTCATTACTCTTAAGGAGACTCATTAAATAAAGGAGATAAACTAAATATTACGTAAAATACACAAAGGAATGCTACAGATCAGATCACAGGCGTTTGTGCTTTCCGCGAGGAACACGTTAATGCTATATTATTATAAGTTTTCCTTTACCGAATATTACAATAGTGCTAAATCAGCAAGCCGATAGTTACTGATTATCTTTTCTCCTTTCAATGTTAAACCAGTTTACTATTTTAAAGCTTTTCGTTTGATTTTCCACATAAATCGTTACACTCCTTTCATCTCCATATTTTATTTCAAATAGTTCCAAAATATTTTTATTTATTCTAATGTACGTTTGGATGTCGATATAAGACATTAAATTTTTTTTTGTTAAAATCATTTCAGCATATATACGATTTTGTAACATCAATTTCATAATTATCAAAACAAATTTAAAGTTAAAAAAAATAATATGTATAATACATAATAACCAATGTTAATTTATTATGCATTTAGTCAGTGAATACCAGCAAAAGTAGAAAACAAATCAGAGCAATGGTAAAAAAATTATCAAATTTTTAGTGAATATTTACTCAATTTCTTCTTGGAAAGTTCATTTAGGCAAGCCAAACACAAAAAAAAAATATTTAAATAACTCTAGAGCTCGCCAACTGTTTTTGAATCCCCACCTTTTATTACTGAAATCAATAGACAAAAATGTTGCACAAAAATTGTTTTTGTTTATGGCAAATATCTGTCAAAATGTATACAGTGCTGCCAATAATGACACGACAAAAAAAGAAAACCGAAAAATATCGCTTCGAGAAAACCCCCTTCTGTCTGCGCTACCGCTGTTCGACTGTTCGTCGGCATTCGTTTGTTTTCCCAGTTGTATTTCGCAAAGTACGGTGAAAAATACCAAAATGACTACCGCAAATTGGCTGCCGCTTGAATCTAACCCCGATGTAATGAACAAATATTTAGAAAAAATCGGTGTACCATCGAAATGGACCATAGTCGATGTGCTTGGTCTTGATCCAGAAGCGCTCACATGGGTACCTAAGCCGGTCTTGGCCGTTTTGCTTCTGTTCCCCTGTTCCGAACAATACGAAGCGCATCGTCAAAAAGAAGACGCCGAACTAAAGGAATCGCCTCAGGAGATATCAGAAAATGTGTTTTATATGAAGCAAACAGTTCAAAATGCTTGCGGCACTGTCGCTTTACTTCACAGCATCGCTAACAACTCAGACAACATACAACTTTTCGATGGATGGTTGAAGCAATTCTTGGATGACGCTAAAAGCCTTGATCCTATCGCTCGTGGTTCACTGTTGGAAAAATGTGAAGGAGTCGTTTCAACCCACTTCGAACTGGCTAAAGAAGGGCAGTCAGTCACGCCTGGTGAGAATGATCCTGTTTACCATCATTTTATAGCTTTTATCCAAAAAGATGGAAATCTGTACGAACTGGATGGACGCAAATCTTTCCCCATCAATCATGGTGATTCTTCGCAGGATACACTCTTGGAAGATGCTGCTAAGGTTTGCCGCGAATTCATGAAACGTGATCCAAACGATGTTAATTTTACTGTTGTTGCATTAACTGCTTCTGAGTAATTTTTTTCAATGTTATGGAAAAGGTTTCCAGCATGACTGATTTATTTAATATTTTATTGAGTCATTTCAATTTTTGTAAAATCAATTTCACAGTCATCATTTTTTCCAACTCTCTATGTGTAAAATATTGATTTTGTCTGCAGTACAGTGTGTCTGCTTTATACTTTTCATGGATATTTTTATTGGGATATTTTGTCTTTATAAAATGTTTGGTAATGTGATAATGCATGAAATTAAGGATGCATGTTTAATTTTTTAAATGTAATTATTTGCCATAGTTGATACATCATTACTCAATGATGACCTGATAATTTCACAAAGACTGGTACTTGTTCCCATAGTTTCTTAACTAGATTAATAATTTGTTTAGTTTGTCTTACAATTTCAACATTTTAATATTTAAAACAAGCTCTATTTCATTAAAAAAGAATCTTATTCTAGGGCTCTTCCAAAATGTTTTCCCTTTTTATATGTCAATTCATGATCAACACATCTGATTTTTATTAATTGTATCTTACTCTTTATACGAATACATTGCCGATATTTTAAAATCTCGATAATTTAATTTTTATGTCAAATATTACTGTTCAACAATCAATAAAACCCTAATATATTGTGGTCTTTATTTTGGAATAATCATTTTTCAATCACAGCACTTGTTCCTTCATATTAAATGCATTGAATTAGTTTCAGGGTGACTTAAGATTAGGGCATTATTGTTTTTCAATTTCAAGTATTCTTTTTCAAATCAATGTATTTAAACATTTTTTCCTCCATATCACTGGATTTAAGGTAGAATTGGGTATACGTAATATGAATAATTTTAAAGCATATTTTCTTAATATTTTTTTCAGAATTACTCATGAAATTAAATTATAAGTAAAACATAATTATTTAACAATAAATTAGAATTATTTTATCCTTTTTTTTAACAAGCTTCTTTGATTCAATTATTGATTAAAGATATATTTTTACTATTAAAGAATGGTCACCTTGTTTCATGGAATGATTCTGATGCTAAAATCGATTTTCAATATATTGTAAAATGGTAAAATCTATTCTTAAAACTCAAATTGTTTGACAGAAATGGTATTTTTTTTAACTTATAATTTTTGTTGTTTTTCATAAGTAATAATTAATTACTTGACTATGAGTGAGTCAAAGATTGTAATGTAGATTTGGTTTTTACCAACCCTTTTTAATAAAGTGGCATATCATTTTTCATATGAAAATTTTGTATACGAGTTTGAGATAAATTTCATAAAAAAACTCTTTTACTATGGTAATGTATGAATCATTATAACTAATTCCGAGAATGCTCAATATTTGTTTATTTACGAAATGATAAAAAGGTCAATAATAATAATGGATCACCCTGATACTGCTATTTTTAAAACAATATCACTTCTAGAAACTTTGTTTAATTTTTTTTAATTTTAAAAGGTAGCTTACAAAAATGACTAAGTCTGCAAATGAGAATTTTAATTGGAAAGTAAATTATCGGTGATATTTCTCAATTTCTAATTCTTTGTTTACACAAATACAGTTGAGTGCCGATTATCCGTGAGTAACCATGGTCCTCGGTAGTACATTTTTTTTTTAGTAACTGAAAAATATTTTATTCAAATTTTTAACGAACGTCCACGTTTTCAAAATTACTAAGCAAGGGCCTAAACTGTTAAAAAGTATATGTTTTACATTATACCAATTAACCAACTAGTAAGTAGGCAGTATTTTCTCACATCCACACTGACAAAAAGATATGGATACGGGGCTTACCAATGTAATTGCCGCGGTATAATACCAATGTTTAACAGTTATCTGTCAAACATTGAGAAAGCTTGTTAGTGTACTCATCTTGTGTAACAAAATTTATATAACATTTCAATTCTTAAAATGTGTAACTCAATACAAATTGGATTCATTTGGATTAACTGTGTCTTTCAATTATCCAGTCTCGATTGTCCCCCGATTACCACGGATAATTGGCGCTCTACTGTACTATTCAAAGATGTCAAATATCTCATTTTTATAAAATAACTTCCTAATGTCAATTTTTTTACTGCTAAATTTTCATGTAATACATTTGTTACAATAATTTTTTTTTTATTTTAACAAATGTATGTAACTAAAAATAGTGAACTGTTTGACACTTAAATGTTCCATATTATCGACTGAATTTTATATATTTCATTATCATGTGAATAATGATAATTTCTCTTATTTATTATTCACATTTACAAAAGATAGATGCCATAATTACATAGTAAATAACGTACCTATTTTCTAAGTTTTGAATAATACCTTTTAAATTTATTAAAAGGATTTTAACTATGATTATCACTCATGATAAAATAATACATTGTATCCCACAACTCATGTTAAAAAAAACAAATGTAACATATTATTAACCTTCATAAGTAGAAAATACACAACATAATAATATTTAGTTAGAAACCTACTTATTTTTCTGCTTATAGCAATATCCTTGATCACAGAGATCTTCGAACTGTTCACCTCGGCACCAGGGTATTTGTAAATTTTAATAATTCCAGACAGTTTTAAATAAGAACCAAATATTACTCTCGTTAAGTGTGTCTAGTATGATTCCAAAATTTATGAAACTCTGGTGAAAAACATGCTCACTCATCTCACTAATTAATTGATAAGCCCTTTTATAGACTACGGGCGCCGTAAAATAAAAAATTGTTCTTTACTAAAACTGTGCTGTGATATACGTCAAGCTGTGTGGGATACAAGGTATTGTTTCATCATGAGCAATATGTTTTTATATACTATTAATTATAGGAATAATAATTATTACTAAAATAATGGCACCTCTGTATAGTATACTTAAAACGAAACACGAACAATTTTAATAAAACTTAACAAATCTGTAACAGTTATTGTAGACTTTTAACAATCCTCCATAAAGGAAATATTGAACCAGTAGATTTTTTTTTTTAATTAGTAGTTTAACAAATCAAGAATAAGACTTGAATGATGATAAATTTACCATTCATATGTATGAATCAGTGAGTTTTATTAGACTGATATGACTGATTGAATGGTATCGAAGATGATTGATTAAATTGTAAAAAAAATCAATATATGACTGACAAAGTGAATTTGGTTTTAGCTGAAGAGACGTGACAAATTAGCATTAGGAGTCATATGAATGAATCCCATGACAAATCTTAAGACCTGCGTTATAAGCCAAATTTAACTATTAAATTTGTTTCAAGTGCCGTGAAAACTATGCCTGAATGCATTTGTCAGGGAGGGAAGGTTAAATTCTTGCTTCTACCATACTAATTATAAAGTTATCTCATCGGATAAATTTAAAATACTGGTTTTAAAGAACAAACATAGATTTTGATCAAATCGTTTCATTTTTAATAAATAAATATTGTTTGCACAATATATAAAAACGAGCAATAAATGTACTCTTTATTCGAAATAGTAATTATGTGTCCTTTTAAGTTATTTATTGAATTCTCAGAGTTGTAAAATTGGTGGCTGTGAAGTTTGCCCATAGTTTTACAACCAAATATTGCTTAGTTTATCATGCATTTCTTTTTTCTTTGCAAATATGCATTTTTATTATCTCATTTTGAAAATTGCTGATCGATGTTGCTAAGAGCGATTCAATTTTACGCTTGTAGCCAAAATTAAGTACTATACACTTTTAAAGTACGTGCTTTATTTTAACATCGAGAATTATTTTATTTTTGTTAGGTTTTGAATAACCTTAATAAATATTTTATATGTGTAAGATTATAAATGAAAAACAATTTTAATTGATTTTTTTTTGTGTTGTGATATTTTTTTTGAACATTGTTTTTAATTTCTTGGAGAAATAAAAATGAGCAATTTACCGACATTGAAATATCATTGAATGTTACAAAACAATGAGAGGAATATTTCTCCGACTTCATCGTTTAAGATTTCATTGTAACATTGAATTTCAGTTGACCATCCGTAATAATGTTCAAAATTAAAAAAAACTATTTAAAAAAAAAATAATTACAAGATTTTAAATGTAAACTGCCATTTTATTTCTCCTTTATATTTCACATAAACTGTTCTATTTTATTTTTTGTCCAAAGATTATAATTTGTTTATTTCAAAATTGTTACTATTTTCTTCTATTTTATTAAGTATTATAAATACTATATTGTTACACTATTAAAAATATCAAAAGCTTGAAGATTTTGCTTTTATTTTGTGCATAGCTCAGAATCGCATTCAACTAAATAAAAAATGTTTCAGCTTTTAAATGTATTTATTGCATTGTGATATTATAAAACATATATATTCAATATATATTTTTACATGTGTAACTTGTCAAAATAAATTGGCTTTTTATAACCTTTATAACTATTTTATTTCTATTTTATAATCTGTTTCTATAATATTCATCCATTCATCTTTGGCTCTCCTCCACCCAGTGCAGGTTCTAACATCTTCAAGAGACAATTCTGTGATTGGCTAGCCACTCAGGATGCCCATGCTTTGTAAATCCTTGAATAAATAATTAAGATATTCACATCATCCCCGCAGTAATGTATCATGTCCCCTGAGAGCTCTTCGTCATGCACGCTTTGCATATGACTAGCCTATTATGCCTAGAATATTTTTGGGATGATGAATATTTTATACTTCAATATGTATTTAAATAATATATTGAAGAAAACTAATCTCCATGGGATTTGAAGTGTGTCAAGTATGACGGCCAAATGATTCTCGATTATCAGATATACCATGTGAAAAGTGAAGCTAAATGCTGACAGTATGAAACTTGCTTAAGAATCTAAATGCTGACAAAGAAACTATCCTTAGAATCTAAATGCCGACGGTATGAAATTATCCTAAGAAACTAAACGCCAACAGTATGAAACTATCCTAAGGAAGCTAAATAAATGCTGACTATGAAACTAACCAAAAAATCTAAATGCCGATAGTATGAAACTAGCCTAAAAAGCTAAATTCCGACAGTATGACACTAATATAAGAAGCTAAACGCTGATAGTATGAAACAAGCCAAATGCCAACAGTATGAAACTATCCTAAGAAGCTAAACGCCGACAGTATGAAACTATCCTATAAAGTTAAATGCTGACAGTATGAAACTATCCTAAGAAGCTAAATGTTGACGGTATGAAATTAGCCTAAGAAGCTTAACATTGATAGTATGAAACTTATAAATATCTTCATATAATTGGGAGTTAGCAGATTTTCTTGAATTTATTAGGAATATCATCATCAAAAATACCAGACGATCCACAGTCCGGTACTCCATATCAGGCTGGAATTATGAATCTCCATAGCTTAACACTTATGTATAGTATATGATAGGTGTCTGATTTGTAGAACTTCTTGTAGGTGATAAAACAGTGCAACTCTTGACCAACTACCAGGCACCATCCTCGGTATGAATAAAGTTATAAGTCAAATATAGATAAACAAATATACTGAATGTTTAATAGACTTTGAGAATAACCTATTTTACGTGTGGACTTCTCAGACTAAGTATTTATGGTTCCTGAACCTGACATGTAAATGCGAAGAAACTAATAAAACCATAATCAATTAATCCAGCACATCCACACACTTTCACAGCTATCTATTTTCGGTTATATGTTCACTTTGTATAATGCAAGCAAGGCAGAAAATAGTAACAGTAAATAAAGGGCATAAAATACGATTTTACAATATTTTATGTTAATTCAATAAAGTAGACTAACAAACCAATGAACGAGTGAAGAACTGGGAATGTAAGTAAAACTTGAACATCTAAATTAAATTACCTATTGATCGAGAGAATCAAATGAGTTATGATTGCCACAAATTGAAAGATGACCCCACGCAAACGTTCTGACATTAATTTTAGATGAGAAATAAAACCAATTCAGAGTCCTTCCTCCGTTTGAGAATACAATGATAAATAAGTAAGCACTCAAAAAATTACCACCATTGCAGAATATTTTCAATAGTGAGGGCAAGGGGCTCATAATTAATGTATTTGTTTAATAAAACACTTCCTACATAAAATAATGGTATGAGCCTACCAGTTTCAAAGTTTTTACTTTGTCATCAGGGGAGCACAAACAAGACAGATTTATGCCCAGGCAGTGTTTTATTAAACAAATTAAAATGCCTTTAAACCTCCACAGTATTAGCACCTTAATAAATAAAATAATATAAATGATCGGAAAGTATTTAATTTTTTTCTCCAATTCATGCAATACACTTGTGAGAAAAAATAAAAACAGGTTTTTGGTTAATTTTATAAAGCAAACCTTGCGGATGTTTTATCTCATTAAGTGCAAAGCGTCTTATCCGTATTTGACGGCCCTCAATAAAAGAAGCCTTATTTTCCCAATAAATCAATATGAATTCTCGGCTGGGGGAATGTTTGTGGGATGAGCCGGACCTTTTAATGTCTTCTCTCTTGAATGTATTTTTTTGTCATCTATTTCTTTTCTGTGTTTTTTTTTATCTTCTTGTTCTACGTGTTCAAGGGTGTGGGCTGAAAAACATCTGGTGTCCCCGTGGCTGGGCTCGCCCTATATTGGTGGAGTGTATCTTAGCCGGGGGGATGTTATTAGATGAGCCCAGACCTTTTGATAGCTTCTGTTTTTTAATGTATTCTCTTTTTAATGTGTTCTTGAAATGTGTGTAAATGTATTATGTACATATTATGTTGCTATCAATAAACCTGTATTTATTTAATTCAAATAATCTATGCTCTTATTACATATTAAAGAATATATTTTTGTACTGTTTCAAAAACAAAATTCCAGTAAGTTTTTTACATATCCATCATCATCACCTTACATATTCCATCAGGAACATAGGAATGCCATGAAACGCCTATCTCCAGGTCATTTCATGCCGTGGTACTCTACTTTTTGCTGAGTGTTAACCAGTTCAGAGATGATCTACGAGTTGTTGAAATAGTTTACTTTAATGGTATTGGAGGGTTAATTCAATGATCCCAAGGCCTCTAGAAAACTAAGAATGAAGCATACTGCAGTCTTATTTATGAATATCTGCTTCTAACAGACTACTTGAAAAACGTAGAAGTCGTATTCCCTTTACCCTGTGACAACACAGGGGCAAAAAGAATACAACCTTTACTTTTAAACATAATAAATAAAGAAATATAGGTTATTGATAGCAACATAGTATATATGTTACATACATGTACATATGTTAGGTCTGTAAATATACGCTATGAAAACATATGTAGTTGTATTAAACTTGTATTGTTGTGAGTTAAAAGTCTTTGACAAATGTAAACACAAGAAAAAGGCGCCAATGATGCGATTCGACAGTCACTTCATTGACAACTAGAGCCATCTATGAGCAAATTCCGGTTTCATATTTACAGATCTGGTGTATCCTGAAATAGGGTCAAGGAAATGATTGAGGCGTTTAGTTGGCAAATACTTTCGCATGCGGCTTACTCACCAGACTTGGCTCCATATGATTATTTGCATCGATGGGACACACACTTGCTGAACAGCGCTTCACTTCTTACGAAAATGGCTCGATGGTTGGTTTGCCTCAAAAGAGCAACAGTTTTTTGGCGTGGCATCCACAAATTGCCAGAGAGATGGGAAAAATGTGTAGCTAGCGATGGGCAATACTTTGAATAAAATATTTTTTACCATTTTCATACAATAAATGTGTATTGTCCAGGGCTGTGGAGTCGGAGTTAGAGTCGCGGTGTTTGGGCCGGAGTCGGAGTAGGAGTCATAAAAAACGAGCGACTCCGACTACTTTTTCGTTAAAATTTAAAATACATTTTTTTTTAATTATTATAATGAATGTGTATTGTGCACGAATATTAAACTTGCAGGCGCAAGTCGCGCCGATATGGTGAATCACCGAGATCCATTTAATGCATCAAGTCTACGAAAATGTGTTTGTCTCCTTCTTTCTCACGTCGAAAGAAAATTCTGTTGGCTGGGATCTATGTTAACCCCATGGTTCGATCCATATTGACGGAAGAACAAATAAATAGAGCTAAAAACGCTCTGTTTGAATTAACCGTTCGTATGAAAGGCCTTCGACTAGAAAAAGAGACGACAGCAGGCAGCGTACACCAAGTATCATCATCTTCATCCGACACCGCTGAATCTGAAGACGATTTAGAAAAATATCTCAATGAACAAGATAAACTAATACGTCCTCGTTTGAATCACAGTCCCAATATAGATGAAGGAGACTCTATTTCAAAATTTAAAATTGAATTTTATGATGCATTGAAAATAATGGAAAAAATTGACCGAACTTATAAGTTAAATGTTGAAATGGCAAAACAGCGGTATCTAGAAATGGTAAAAGATTCAGCATTGATCGTTACAGCATTACCGCCAACCCAAGTATCCGTAGAGCGGTTATTTTCCGCTCTTAAAATTCTCAATTCTGATTTGAGAGCCTCTACGAATACAGATTTAATAGAAGCAATGTTGTTTTTAAGAATAAATTCTAATAAATAATTATTAAAGTTTGATCTTGTTTTATTTTTATCCGTATAACATGAAAAAAATGGCTATATGCAAAGGTAGGAAACAACCTGATAAAATTGAGCTTTTTCGAGTCGGAGTTGTGGAGTCAGAGTCGTGTTGTTGGTAAATATAGGAGTCGGAGTCGTGTTTTTTTTTCCGACTCCACAGCCCTGGTATTTTCTATAAAAAAAAACCGGTTTCATATATACCTATGTATATTTCAAGTTAGTGGAAAATGAGAGAAGCTATTAAAACGTCTGGACTCATCTTATAATATCCCCCCAGTCGAGAATAGAAAGCGAACCTGGCTACGAGGACATCAACTTTTTTCAGCGCACACCCTGGCACATGTAAATTAAAAAGAAAAGTCAATTAATAAGCAGACAATACAATTTCAATTAATACAATAGATTCACGTATAAAAAAATATTTTACATAAATTAAATATAATATATTTTGTATTTATCAAGCACAAGGAGTCTTGTTTGTGCTCCCCTGATGATGAGGTGAAAGCCTTGAAACCGGTAGGGTTATACCGTTACAAAAAGTACAATAAACAGTGTTTGATAAAAACAAATTACAGTCTTTAAACCACTACAATGTTAATGCCTTAACTATAAATAATATGATATATTTATTGTAATTTTTTATATTGGCAAAACTCTCTAACTCCAATTATATTACATATATTGCATATTATACCATAATAACAATATGTTATACTTAACTACGTGGTGTAACTATGGAAATATAGGTTTTTTGGAAATCATATCTACAGGGAAATAATGTGGTACGGGACTTAAGGGTAGTTTTTTTTGGAAATAATGTCTATTTTAAAAAATATTTAAATTTTGAAGTCAGAGTAGAATTTAGAATAGCATTTCTCAACTCCGACTTCACAAAAAACTAAATGACTCCAACTCCTGACTTTGATTCCACAGCAAATAAAAGTTATTGCTATCCATAAATTACATAATCTTTGTTTATTTATTTTACACATGACAGGAAATATACATAATTTGCGAAAAAACAACAGGTAATTTAATTAAGACACATTTTTTATGGATCTGGGTTTGTTGCCTTTCATTTGTCATGTCCCCAGTAAACTAAACTAAGAAGTAACATTTAATATTATTATTCCATGACTTAAAATGTCTTCGGTTTTATATATTCTTCATATTTATATATTTCTTATTCCTGTCTCTTGAGTGTTTTATGTTTCTGTTTTCTGAGTGGTTTATTAGTGGTAAATAAATCGCTGCTTTATAGCTATAAAGGATTAAGGGTGCGATTATTTCTGCAGATAATTAAAGCTTTTAATACCAGTGTTAAATTTAAACAGATTATGTTACATTGTAAAGAACGTTTCTGTTTTCTGAGTGGCTTATTTAGTTTTGTATGTGACAAAATTAACTAATTTTGACTCGGGAAAGGTTTGTTTTTACAATATTTCAATATTACTTTACGCAGGATAATACTTAAAGCAAAACATTGAAAGAAGTAATAGAGTGATTCAATAATATAAGCAAATAAGTTAATGTGGAAATCATATTTATTCCCAACCATTTAAATTTAAAATAAAGTCATCTAAATAGAATTTAATGTTCGTTACATAGCAAACTGATGAACCTGGCCCAGCACCGTCAAATCTGCACCAATTAGTACGTAATATTAATAACATAGCTATTGCAATGCTTTATGTACTTGTACCAACAATAAGTTTGTCCTACTTTTCCCTGTAGTATTATAGAAGACCAATAAGGAAATAGATTGTTTTCAATTAAAAGGTAAAAGAGCTATGGTTGTATGTGAAAGTATTGTTGTTCGATTCATTTTAGTTTAGATTTTTTTTTCAATAAAACGGTGTTGGTTATACATCCCAGAACCTTCATTCCTGATATTTTAAGGTGTGCCTTCATTAATGTGGTATCAGATCTAGTTTCTATTTATAATCAGACCGCTTTCATGTGATTGGTGTTTAGGCACTTTGTAACTACCTAACATAAATTCGTAGAGCGATCTTGCAGCGACATGTGCTACGAAAGTGTCATATTTTTTTACAACTAATTTGGGATTTTTTTTAAGAAATAGTTTGATACTGATGCAAATGGAAAAGTCCACAGTTTGACATAATTTATTTTTGGACAGGTAAAAATAGAAAAGTCCACAGTGTGACACCACTCATTATTGGACAGGTATAAAAAATTTATCATTAATTTTTCTCCTAAAAGAAGAGAGTAATAACATTTTTTAGAATGCATTTTTTGAATAATAGCCGTGAATATATGAAGAAATATACGACAATCTTCCTTCGTCACTAATACAGGCAGCCCTTGACTTTGGCACATAATTGGTTCCTGAAAATGTGTGCGAATGTTCGAAAGTAGAGGGATGTAAAAAAACCATCAAAAATTGTATTTTAAAATATATATTTATTAATAATATATTTAAAATATTTCTTTACCAACATACATAATTAAGTTAACGAGGCTTGTTTAAGTGCTTTCAGGTGTTTTCTGTATAAACTTGTCAAGAGTTAGTTGAACACCACCCTTTTTTTTACTTTTCTTGATAAAAAGTTTTATAAAATGCTGTGTCTTTCTCAATCGCCCTACGTACTTGAGATATACATTCTCCATTGGGATCACATTCTTTCATGATAGTCAAAAAATTGTCAAGATGCGTGAAAAGGCTTCATTCATATTTTTGATTGTCAAAGTCTTGACGATTTTATCAGCTTCTTCTTCCTCACTTTCATTGTGTATTAACTCTTGTTGCTCAATTAAGTATTCATTTGACAGAGGTACTGAGTGAGAGAGATTCAATCAACTCATTAACATCTTCGTTGTTGACGTCCAAGTTTAGTTCATTCATTAGGTTAACTATTTCATCTGTGATAGTTTCCGGAGTTTCTTCAGAATTTATAAAATCAATCATCATTTATGGGCATAATTGTTTCCAGGAACCTCTTTTATTTCAGCCCATGAGTCTCCAATATTGTTTATTGCGTTCCATATATTATAGTTCTTCCAAAAATCTCTTAATGTAGGCTCACCTTCCCTGCCAGTTGCCTTGATGGCCTGATTCATTATTGTCCTCATATAATATAGTTTAAGCGTAGATATCACTGTTTGGTCCATGGGCTGTATGAGGCGGGTAGTATTGGGAGGAAGAAATACAATATTGATTTCCGGGTATAAATTCTGCAGAGAATTTGGGTATCCTGGAGCATTGTCTAAGATTAATAATGCTTTAAATTGTAAATTTTTATCTTTACAATATTGCTTAACTGCCGGCACAAAATGAAAAGTGAACCAATCTTTAAATATTTACGCAGTAACCCAAGGCTTTTTTATTTCATTTCAAAATTACTGAAAGCAATTCTTTATCTTTCCCATTCAATGCTCTGGAATTTTCTGCTTGATAAACTAACATTGGCTTCAATTTTAAATCACCAGCTAAGTTTCCACAAAGAAGCAATGTCAATCGGTTTTTAGAAGGTTTCTGCCCAGGGGCAATTGATTCTTCCTTCGATAGCTGATTCTCTAATGAATTTAATATTATGTAAAGAATACCTCATTTTAAATTTGTCGAACCAGCCATTACTTGCTTGAAACACCGTGTTAGAATCTTCTTTTAATCTAGTCTTCCAATCTTCATGCAAACTAAGAGCCTTAGCTTGAATAATTGAAAAACTCAGAGGGGCATCGTTTTGATGTTGATCATCAATCCATGATGACAAAGATCTTTCCATTTCATCCATCACTATGCCGTGTCTTTTAGAAACAATCTTTAAAGATACATTTCCACAATTTTCAACGTATTCCTTAATTTTATTCTTGTTTTTCAAAATTGAACATATCGTAGACCTGTTTATGTCGTACGAACGACCGATTGAAGCGAAAGATTCACCGCTTTCAGAACGTCTAATTATTTCCATCTTTGTCTCGATCGTATGAAGTTTATGAGTCCTTAATTTCTTTTTGTTCGTATCAACACTGCAGTTTCTCCGTTTCTCACTCATGTTTATAAATTTATAAGGGCGAAATATTTAAACATAAACAAATAAATTGGCAAATCAGACAACACATCAACACGCGCCCTAATGCAAGACTAAACCTGTTTAATACATTACATGTACAGGCGGCCCTCGACTTTCGCACAATTCGCACATTTAAAAAAATTCAATTTTTTAAAGATTTTTGCCGATAATGCAAAAATTGTTCGCTTCCATGCAGTCGCTCTCACTTTTTTGAAGAAGTATAATATATAAAACGCAATAAACAATATTGGAGACTCGTGAGCTGAAATAAAAGAGTCAACAATGAAAGTTTCCTGAAATCAATTATGCCTACAAATAATAATTTTATAACTTCTGAAGAAACTCCGGAAACTATACAGATGAATAGTCAACCTAATGAATGAACTAAACTTGGACGTCAACAACCAAGATGTTAATGTTAATGATTGAATCTCATTCAGTGCCGCTGTCAAATGAATCCTTAATTGAGCAACAAGAGTTAATACACAATGAAAGTGAGGAAGAAGAAGCTGATAAAATCGTCAAGACTTTGACAATCAAAAATATGAATGAAGCTTTTTCATGCATCTTGACAAATTTTTGACTATCATGAAAGCATGTGATCCCAATGGAGAACGTATATCTCAAGTACGTAGGGCGATTGAGAAAGACAGCATGCTATAGAACTCTTTATCAAGAAAAGAAAAAAAGGGTGGTATTCAATTAACTATTGACAAGTTTATAAAGAAAACACCTGAAAGCACTTAAACACGCCTCGTTAACTTAATTATGTATATTGATAAATTATTATTTACATATTATTGATAAATAAATATTTTAAAATACAATTTTAGATGTTTTTTTTACATCGCTCTACTTTCGAACATTCAACATTTGCATACATTTTCAGGAACCAATTATGTGCGAAAGTCGAGGGCCGCCTGTATTTGACATTCGGCCCCCCACCACCGTGGCTCGGAATCCTAGTGACGTCCTAGTGAGCGAACAATTTTTGCATTATCAACAAAAATCTTTAAAAAATTGAATTTTAAAAAATGTTCGAAATAGCGAAGTGTGCGAAAGTAGAATGTGCGAAAGTCGAGAGCCGCCTGTATCTCTATTTTGTATTAATTTCTTATATCCTTGATGTTTTCTATGAGATATACAAAAAAGTTTCTTCGTAATATAATTTGTTTTTTTTTATCAAGGTCCTCAAATGTTCCTATTAAGTTCGATGTTCAAGTTATGACCAACTCAAAAAAAGTCTTATTACGTACAGTTTCATAGAACAGTGCTACTCAAACATTCTCATGTTGTGGGCCGGTGTATATATGTTATATATTTCAGTGTCATTTAGGGACCGGCTTAATTTTTTTAGGATGGGGTAGGTATTAAAATGGTTTTCTAAATATAGTTTTATTGAATCCAAAGAAATACCATATGTAAATACTTAGACCTTACTAAGATAACGGTCTACGGCTACCGATTACCGCGGGCCCGCGGAACACCATTTGAGTAGTACTGTCACCGTGGATTGAATTTATATACCAGTTTTTTTCCATATTTGGTTATAAAAAGAAACTGACTACAAACGACAGTAAATTTTATAAAACTCGCTTATGTATTGTGCATTATTTTCGCATATATTTAATTTATATTTATGTGACATTTTTTTGCTATAAGGTAATTAGAAATGGTAAACACTCATCATTATGACATTTTGAGGTGTAACGCTTGGAAGTCACAATACTGGCTAAATATTTATTTTTATTAAGATTAAATTACAATTAAAGTGCCATCAAATATTAATTTACGAAACTAAACATAAAATAAAGTTGCAAAATTATTTGATATTATTAAATAACCATTCTGGCCATATATCCCTTTGATTGTTATTGCATCTTGAGATTTATAATTTTAAAAAATGTGTGAGAGAATTCGTACTCATTGTTTATCATATATTTGGAACACAGTTAACATGTTTCATTAATCTTTTTTGAGACATTTTCAAAGCTTTAATTACCCCATATGCAGCTGGGAAATTACCATAAATAAGGAGATAATTGAAAATTCCATTTTTGTAAATAATACATTGCAAAGTATTAATTTATTGTTATAGTAATAATTAAAATCAGCCCTCACAAAATATTCTCATCAAGCGTTATTTTTTAACAAAAAAAATTAAACCAACTCTATCGTGTGAGCTAGCTTTAAATAAACATATTTTCAAGGAAATTGTTATAAAAATTACGTGCTGGAATGTGAAATTTAATCGATTATTAGCTTTGCATATTCACATTCCTACAATCAGATTGCACAATATTTCGAGTTTTTATCAGTAATATTTTATAAATTTTATTCTGGCAATAATACTAAAAATCAGTTGAAATGGCAACATCAGTCATGTGATAAAAAAAAATCGCATGTCGGTGATGATAATTATTTCATAATATAAATAAAGTGTTTTAATATTAAATTTAAAGTTAAATCTTTATCGAAATGGCTGAAAAGGCCGTGCCCGGTGTTCAGCCAATAGTGAAAATAGGCCACTACACATTGGGAGCAACTTTAGGCGTCGGAACGTTTGGTAAAGTCAAAATTGGCGAACATCAATTGACAAAACACAAAGTCGCTGTCAAGATATTAAATAGACAGAAAATAAAATCTCTAGATGTTGTCGGAAAGATTAGACGTGAAATACAAAATTTAAAACTTTTCCGACATCCACATATAATAAAATTATATCAAGTAATTTCAACCCCGACAGATATTTTTATGATAATGGAATATGTAAGTGGTGGTGAATTATTTGATTACATTGTAAAACACGGCAAACTTCAAGAACAGGATGCTAGAAGATTTTTCCAGCAGATCATATCCGGTGTTGATTATTGTCATCGGCATATGATTGTCCACAGGGATTTGAAGCCAGAAAATTTATTACTCGATCACAATATGCATGTGAAAATAGCAGATTTTGGACTGTCAAATATGATGATGGATGGAGAATTCTTACGGACTTCTTGCGGGTCTCCCAATTATGCCGCACCAGAGGTAAGTTTTATGAAAACAAATCATATTATTAGCTTTGAAGGGCTCTCAGGTTTTCTTTTCTCTTCTGTTCTGATAACAGCCATGGTCAACGGGTGATGTTTCAAACCAGTTTATGCTTAGGTCGGTCTCAATTATGTATTTTTCACATCACTATATTAGCGTGTGTGATTTATGGGTTAACTCAGAAAAACTGGAGCAGAGTGATGAGTTCTGTTATCTGGGCAGTATGTTTACGTGTGATGGGAGAGTTGAAACAGACATTGAAAGAAGGTGAGCGACAGGGAACAAGGTATATGGAGTACTTAATATTATATGCAACAACTGCGCAATATCAACAGTAACAAAAATGATAATAAATAAAAGTATGTTGGTGCCCACCTTGGTGTATGGAAGTGAAACTTGGACCTGGCAGAAGAAGGATTAGTGTAAGATTAATGCTGTGGAGATGTGTGCACTAAGGAAAATTCGTGGATTGTCAATGTTTAAAATAAAGTGGAATGAAGACATCAGAAATGAATGTTTTAAGTAAAATGAAGACAACAGCTTTAAGATGGGTTGGACATGTAGAGAGAATGAATGATGAAAGAATGACTAAGTGAATATACAAGTCAGAAGTGCAAGATGGAAGATGTGGACTAAGGAAAATGTGGCTTTACCAAATGGACCAGATTTTGAAAGAAGGTAAAGTGATAAGCATGTATGTATAATGGATGATCTGTTTTCTCTGCCTACCCAGCAAGGGACACGCGATGATATCTATGTATGTATATATTTTATTAGCAGTTTAGCTAAAGTGTATAATATAATTAATTGCTACCATTTACGATGTACGTAGACAAGCAATTTCAGGGGTGACAGCACCCGTTATTTGGTTATTTATTACTATCCTGTCATGTAGCACATGACTGAGAATTGTGACTCCCATGATAGCCTCCCATGACTCCTCCATCTATTCCTGCACTCCGCGGCTCGAAGGGCAGTTGTTAAGGTAGTCCAGTTGTCTCTCACTTGCTCAGTCCAACACATTAGGATTCTTCCTCTTATGCGTCGTCCTTCCACGCCTCCAGTAACCACAAACCTCTCCAAACTGTCTCCTTGGCCACAAGCAATATGCCCAAAGAGTCGGAGGATTCGTCAGAGGCATATTGTCGACAATCTATCGGTGATTCTCAGTTCTTTGATAATGTAGGCGTTAGTTCTTGCTGTCCATGGAATTTGTGACATCCTTCTCCGCCACAGGATTTCAAATGCATCTATACTATGTCTCTCGCTTGCTCACAGAGTCCAAGTCTCCGCCTCATACATGAATATTGCGAAGATGAGAGATAACTAAGCGCATTTTCCTCATGATGATGATGTTCTGCTCTTCTATATCTTTTCCAGCTTTGAGAGTTTTCTTCCACCAATAGTATTCCCACCGTCCCAATCCCAGTGCTTTTAATATAAATAGTATTTTAATATAAATATGTTTACATTTTTATTTTTTAATTCTTTTTAATATTTTACATTTTTTTGCTCCTCTTCGAACGGGGACCTCCGATATTAGGAGTTTTTCGTTTGATGTTCGCGGATTCCCGCCCTTTCAAAACGATGTATTTTGCTAGTTTTACTAAATAAAGTAAAAGTTGTATCTTTTTTTGTCTTGATTTTGTAGTAGAAACTATAAAACCATTGGGGTTGAATCATTCTAGTATTTCATGTAAATTTAAACATCCAATGTTTTTAATGTATTATCTCGTTGGGACTGAAAGGGTTTAATAGATTGACATCAATGTTAGGTATGTTAAAACAGCAATTCGTGATTGTAATCAATAAAAAAGATAAAGTATAAGATTGAACGATGTTTTATACGAACAGAAATCAATAATTTTCTTAAAAATTTTCCCAAAATTAAACATCTATCCTATATTCGGAGCTACTGGGAAAAACTAAATAAATAAATATAGGTTTATTGATAACAACATAGTATGTACATATTTAAATATTGGGTTGATGCAAAAGTTTGTCCCACTTTTTATACAAAAATTGAAGAAAAATTTTATTTACTAAAAATTACATTTAATCTATATAGTATGTGCCGTTCTGTTGGATGACCTCTCTCCATCTCTCTGGTAGCTGCATAGTCCCGCGCTCATAGAAGTTTTGAGGTTTCTGACTGAAAAACGATTCCAAGTGATTTTTTCAAGTCTTCCAAGGAAGAAAAGTTTTTATCATCTAAGCTGTTTTGAAGCGATCTAAATAAATGATAGTCGGAGGGCGCAAGGTCGGGAGAGTACGGTGGATGGATCAAAACATCCCAGATAAATTGTAAAAGTTTGTGTCGGGGTGCCCAAAGACATGTGTGGTCTAGCATTGTCTTGATGGAACGCAATACCCTTTCTGTTGGCTAATTCAGGCGGCTTCTGGTTGATTGCTCGCTTTAATTCACTTAGTTGTGAAGAGTATTTCTCCGAATTAATGGTCTGGTTTTCAGGTAACAGCTCATAATAAACTATTCCCATCCAGTCCCACCAAATACATAGCATAACCTTTGGATGTAAATTGGCTTTGGTGCTGGTTGATCTCCGCGCTTAGACCATGATCTCTTACGCTTAACACTTATTATACACAATCCATTTTTCATGACCTGTAACCATCCGCTTTAAAAATGGATCGATTTCATTGCGTTTGAATAGATAACCCCAAACAGAAATTCGGTCTATCAAATTTTTCTCCGTTAACTCGTGCGGCACTCATACATCGACCTTGCTAACCTTTCCGAGTTGACGTAATCGCCTTGACTGGTTGATTCCAAGAATTTCTCCGATCTCTCGAGTTATTCTACGTCGATCACTTTCAATTAGCGCCAATATTTCGTCGCCATCAGCCTCAGCCGGTCGTCCAGAACGTGGTGCATCGCTAAGATTTAAAGTGTTTTCACGAAACTTTCTGAACCACTTACGGCACGTGAAATCGTCAACAGCACTCTCACCGTACACAGCACATATCTTATTTTGCACCTGCGAAACATTCTTGCCTTTCCGGAAATAAAAAAGCATAATATGTCGAAAATGCTTCTTATTTTCTGCCATTTTTAATGCTTAACAAAAATGACTAAATAAGGCAATTTTTTCCCAAGTACTAGATAAAATTCCTTCTGTCAAACAACATCAAAACTTTACACGTGTGAAGTTAATAACACTTCAGTTTTACGATACAACGCCATTTAGCGCCAAAAACAGGATGAACTTTTGCTTCGTCCCAATACATTCCAAAAACACATACTCATATATCTCAAGATAAATAGCAGAAAATACATTTAATAGAGAAGCTATCAAAAGGTGGGCTCATCTCATAACATCCCCCCGGCCGAGATTGCACTCTACCAATATAGGGCGAACCCAGCCACAAGGACTCCAGATGTTTTTCAGTCCACAACTATTTCAGCAGAGTCTTTTAAAATAAAAAGTAGATTAGAAAAAAATAAATAAAATGACCATTACCCACCTTTAGATTATGCATCAATGATTTTATTTTAAAATTCCTCAATAATTTCAGGTTATATCTGGAAAACTATATGCTGGACCAGAAGTTGATGTTTGGTCATGTGGAGTGATCTTATACGCTTTACTCTGTGGAACATTGCCATTCGACGATGAACACGTGCCGACTCTTTTTAGGAAAATCAAATCGGGAATATTCCCTATCCCCGAGTACCTGAACAAGAGCGTGGTCAATTTGTTACGGCAGATGCTTCAGGTAGATCCAATGAAGAGGGCGACCATCGATGACGTGAAGAAGCACGAATGGTTCCAAAAGGATTTGCCCGAGTATTTGTTCCCATCACCTGTAGAACAAGTGAGTATTTTTACTTTTTCTTTCATTTGAACTTATTACTACTGCCCATCTTAAGATTTATCAAAAGTAATTATAAAACCATATTTTAGATATTTAATTATCATTTTGAAGATTTTATCTAATTTATCTTAAGTTAAGTGGGGGAACAGATTATACTACATCAATACTATAGAATAGGTTTCCTTCAGAGCAGTGCTTTTCGAAATTTCTGTGTTCATAAACCCGTTTTTTTTTTCATTCATATTCATCACAGACCAGATGTTTTTGTAAAATTTAATAAAAACAACATTATGAAACAAATAATGATTATCAATTTTAAACGCATAATTCTTATTATCTTTGTGATTTTCTCTCGACGTAGCCCAGTAACAGTTGACGGACCATTACTGGTCCAGGGTGTTAGCAGGCTATTGGCATATAGGCACTCAACAGGATTCTTAATTAATCTTAATATTATTTAAGAGATATTACATTTAAACTAAGACACCCTTCTATTGTAGTAATCTTTGGTTAATAAATAAATAAATATATTTATAAAAATTCACGGAAGGGGCGTAACAAAAATTTCATGTAGAAATTACATACTTAGAACATAGAACCAAATGTTTACATCATTTACAATTTTTGTTCAATAGATAAATTTTATCTTAGTGTATTGTTTTATTATCAGACTTCTAATAAATTGGCAGCCAAACAAGCTTCTGACTGGCATCAATGATAAGAGAGCAGACCTATAAGACGTAAAGGGCTCGGCAAGAACACACTTTGTCGATGCATTTTACAATGGAATTTAAAGGGGGGGGGGGTAAATTTGCTTCAATAATACCATGGTAGATAGAAGTTCAACCCTCTATATAAGAGAGAATAAAAAATAAATACACTAAAACATCTTAATTTAAAAAATACTAGTCTTGCACTTGACATTCAAATGTTATTGCACACTCAATGTTAACCAATTCACTCAATCAGAGTTTATTTTTTTAAATTGAGGAAGTCATTAACAACACTTATCATGATCAAATCTTATCTATTTTAAAGTGATTCAATGTCATAAAATAGTTTCACAGCTTTTTTGATAAAATAACTGCTACTCAAAATTATTTCTCATATTATGACTTTTCTTGGCTCTTGAGTCAAAACCACAGAAACCGTGATATAGTTTATAAGACGCTTATTTTCCACCTAGGGTTTTAGATTTGATTACTGATGGTAGCTGAAAGTATTTCAGTCTGGTTTATGAGATCATCTAGTAGCAATACGGTAGCAACACGATAGATTTTCGCGAGTTTTGTTGTGTCTCCTGTTGCGTGGTAGTATTCCCGACGTATGAACCTTTGGCTAGAAAATATTTAACCATGGATCACAGCTGAATATTATCCATTTTCACAACACACTGTTGAACACACTATATTTAAACAGCTGTCAAAAATGATCAGATGTTATCAGTCAAAATTAAAAGATTCACATTAGTGACAATAATAAATTGAGACCAGCTAATACTTAAGTTTTCAATTTGCCTTATAATGGCAATTTTTCAACCTTACCTTGCACGATGAGTTACATGTCTTCTCTAGTGATTCTTAATCTGAAGGCTCGATTATTGTGTCTATAAACAATTTTATCTCCTAGGCAGCCTCTTCAACATGTCTGCATCACCAATTTGAATATGTTGAGGAGTACCATATGAATGAACGAATGAACCATATTCTTGTTTGTTTTACACATAGGCCTAACATCTTTCTGGCTTTGGAGATGCAAAACTAAATGCCTAGCTTTTCTAAAAGAAAATCTACCCCTATCATTAAACGTCACCAAAAAACCTTGGACAACTGGCCCCTTACACTGTAAACATAGCTAGCAGCTGATCAAACTAGGCGACAAAATGATTGATCTCCGCATCCTTCTTTCTGGAAGTGTTACCAGTAGTAACAGTATAAATATTTCCATTTATGCAGGCGAGTAATTTCTCCATTTATGTGGTCTTCATTTATGCAAATTCACTTTGACATTTGAAATGCATAATAGTGGCATCTATGTATTAAATATTTATTTGACTAAATCAATATTTTAATTTTTTTGCTATTGGGAGCATTGTATTATTTGGTTTCTTGACTATGGTTTCGTCGATCAAAGTCAAGTGATTATATGGGTTCCCACATTTTATTAATTCTCTTAATAGAGAGATAGTAAATATACTTGCATCAAAATGTGTATTTTATTAATGATCAGTAACGACTTATAAAGACATTAAAAAAAATTACTTAAGTCTTTTTAACTAAAGTAGGAATATAATATGTAGAAGTATGTAAAAGATCACATAGTATTCAAGGCCTCCATTTACATTTATGGGATATTTTTCTGGAACCAATTAGCCGTATTAATGTAGGGATTACTGTATTAAATAAATATGTAATTTCCTCTTTGAAAGTGGATAACACAAAATCTATAATGTTCTCTTTTATTATTCCTACTTTGAATTATGATATTTGTTTAAAAAATCAATCCTAAATCGAAGTTGAACATTCACTGTCTTGAGCTAGTTTTAAAAATGAAATCCTTATTTTTTAAATCATTAGAAAAGAGCCCCTTATAAAGAATCTTTAAATATTAATTGAAAAAGGTCTTTCAGGATAGCAATATCATTGACACTGAAGCAATACAAGAAGTGTGTGAAAAATTTGGTGTTAAGGACAGTGAAGTACATAGCGCCTTGCTGAGCGGGGATCCACACGACCAGCTGGGCATCGCGTACCGCCTCGTCATTGACAACAAGAGAATAGCCGACGAAGCTGCCAAAGCTGAACTTAAGGAGTTTTATTCAGCTAGTAATTTATTTTCCATACCTATGCATATTTGATTTCTAATTGCTTGTCAATGTTTCTCTGATTTGTGGTACTCTCACTAGGGGTTTTGGACTACAATAACTACTAGAAATAGACCATACCACACAGTCCAGTTTGAGGATTTTCCACAGGTTTGCTTTCTTTCTCTTATTATTAATTTAATGTTGTGGTTCAACCTGGTAGGTTTATTACTAAACGGCCATCTCTTCTAACCAACTGGGAAGATCTTCTTGATGTAGATCTTGGATCTGTTATGTTGCGAAAGTTATTCTTGGGAGGTAGAGCATCAGCTGTCTCTTCACATTTTAGTCAGCCTTCCTGGCATGCAATGTCCTGAGGAGATCTCATTCCCTGTTGTTCCATCTTCTAAATGATGCAAAAGAAACGCTTAAGCAATTTGGGTAAAAAAATGGCCTGAAAAAACTATTACATTTATTATTTATAGTTAAGGCATTAACATTGTAGAGATTTAAAGACATTATAATTTTGTAATTTATTTTTATCAAACACTGTTTATTCCACTTTTTTATGACGGTATAACCCTACCGGTTTCAAGGCTTTCACCTCATCTTCAGGGGAGCACAAACAAGACTAAATGCTGTTCGAACTGGCACCGATATACACGCTTCAACGGTTGGGGGCTGAGGGGGGGAGGAGGGGAGAAAGGCATGGGACAATTTCGGCCAAGAGCGGAGGGATTTTGGGTAAATAACTGTTCAACAGATGTTCCGATCGGTGTACTGATTTAGAAATTTCTAGGGCCTCTAATCTGTCCAATTTATTTCCGTTACCACTGATGTAAGAATTTGGCATCATCGATAGAAAAAGTATGATTCTCGCGGTGACAATGATTAGCCTAAGGCGGATTTGTGTTCACGAAATCTCTTTTCAAAAGATCTTCCTGTCTTTCCTATATAGAAATGATCACAGTCAGCACATAAAAGTTTATATACACCACTGTTGCTAAGTATTCCATTTTTGCCTTTCCCATTAAATAAGAGTTTCCGGAGATTAAAATTAGTGTAAAAAGCTGGCTTTATGTGACTGAAAAAAAAAAAAAAAAAAAAAAATTACAATGTCTAAACCTCCACAATGTTAATGCCTTAACTATAAACAACACATTATAATTTGTTTTATCGAACACTGTTTATTCCACAGTCTTGTTTGTGCTCCTCTGATGATGATGTGAAAACATTGAAACCGGTAGTGTTATACCGTTACATAAAGTGGAATAAACAATGTTTGATAAAACAAATTACAAAACTATTACATTTCTTAATAATATACACTCAACACGTTTGGAATGACGTCGGCGATTAAAATTTTGTCCTAACTACATCTATCAGATAAATATAGAAGTACTTGCTTGACAATCCAATAACATATCTGTTAATAACAAATAATCAAATTTGAATAACACAATATTTCTGAAGAGAGAAGACCACTAGAATCATCCTAGAGAATTTGTTTGAAAAGTAGACTTCGAGAATCTGTTTGACAATTAGAATTAATAACATCATTAAATAAAACTGAATAGCTCACAAATAACTATTACATATTGGAACAAGAACAAGTCTTTCTAAAGTTTAAGGGAGTGAATAAAGGGATAAAAAAAATTATTCATTCGTACGATACCCTTCATCTTCATTTGTGGCTTGGACATATTGAAAAGTTTAGCCGGGAGACTACACTGTCTTCGGCCCCATTAAGCAAGCCAGTTCCACGCCTACTCCAGCGGTTTAAAACCACTGGAGTAGGCGTGGAACTTACGGCGCATCATCACACATGTTGAAAATACCATACTGCATATAAAGATGTAACAACACTCACACGAGAGTCAAGTCTAGCTCGTGAGTAACAAGTCCAGACCCTTATATTCGAGAATCGAAACCACAACCCCCTGAGTGGAAGTCAAGTGTCTTACTAACTAGGCCACGGAGGTCGTCAAAATTATTTATCTTGTGTTACATCAAAGTTAATCCACAGTTCGCGAATAGTTAAAGTATTATTATACTAGCACTGCTTTTGGTCAACAGTTGCGATGTTTTGGACTCAAAAGGGTTTTGAGCATCAGGAGTCTACCATATACTGGTGTTTATATAGAGAGATTCATAGTCCCATCCTGACATGGGGGGATATGGAGTGCCACACTATGAATCGACATGACACGAGTTGTATATTCAAACTGAACTTTATATTTACCTAAAATCGAAGAACAATTTCTCAAGTGGTGTTAATATCGTAGCAGGAAGTCCACCACCTGTGGTGCATAGTCCCATGGAATCAGGACACAAGCCACATCCTGAGAGGATTGCGCCATTGCGGGAGAAGGTCATCCAGTCTACATACAGCTACGACAGGGGACAGAAGGGTACACCAGTTAAGAGGTATTTTTTTCCTCCTAAACTAATATCTGTTTTGTCCTAAACTAATATTATTATTATTATAGATAGGCAGCATGCATGCTGTTAATATTATTATTATTATAGATAGGCAGCATGCATGCTGTTAATATCTAGATCAAGTTTAACTGGCACATGTTTATGAAGAAAAAATAATCAAAAGAATAAGGAAAGAAAATGAAACAGCACGTAAAATCATGGGAGCTACTGCTTACTACTCCTATAAACACGTTTTACACCATATATCAAGGTTTCAACTTTGTGGAACTCCATATTAGAATATTTAACATTCAATTGCTTTGTTATTCCACCTAATTACATTAATCCCGCTACACGTGTTTCTACCTCCTAAAAATGTTTTATATAAATTTATATCAAACATTTTATATCGATTTCTCAAAATAAAATACCGCATTTAACAACAATACTATCCCAACACGTCACCTGACAGCTGAATGTCAAAAATATAAAATCTTGACTCACGATTATTATTTATTCAACACTACATCAGGACTTGGATAAAAAGAAAGTATTTCAATCTTATAGAATTATTACAGCACACCCCTCGTTTAATTTACTAAAGTGAAAAATAATAGTGTAACATCTGTTATTATAAATTAAAACTATCCTAATAATTATCGATAATAATGTTAGGCGACATCTGTTTTTTAGATTTTACAACTTTTTTTCGCTTGAGGCAAACTTCAAAGCGTTTTAGATTCATCGGGGTAATTTTTATCATAATTTTCTACATCTCCTGGAGGAAATTCAGTTCTTCATTTGCGATAAAAGCACTTACTAACCAGCTTCATCTAAAGTCAATTAGAATCTGAATAATATAATAATAATAAAAGGACAATTTATATAGCGCCATTTAGAGAACAAACTCTCATAAATTTTGATAAAACCTCCCAAAAAAGATTGTCTTCAAGTGCTTCCTAAAACCGCAAATGCCACCCATATCTCTGATACTAGGAGCAGACCATTCCACACCTGAAAACCAGAAACGGCAAAACCTCTTATCATAATACCCTACCCTATTGGATTAATTTGGAACAACCAATTTATTAGATGAAAAATAAATCGACCTCAAAGTTCTTCTCTCTGAAGGAACATCCCTCAGACGCAGATGCGATAGGTAAACTTGAGACGTCCTATTAAGGGACAAACATACAAACTTTGAAACCTTGTATACAAACACACAAACTTTGAAATCAATCCATTCGTGACACTCAAGCCCATAGTCTTTTTTAGAAGCGGACCAATATGGCAATTTATGGCTACCATATATTAGCAACATTGAAAATACTCGAGTCTAGAAATTTGTGAATCAAGCAAACCAGAATAGAATTACAATAATCCAGATGCGAATCCAATTATCCAGAATATTAAATAATTGAGTATCTCTTTCTTATGTAACGGCACTTAATTATTTCCGCCCAGAATTCTGCCACCTGGACAGTGGTACTTCCACGAATCAAATCCTTGATCCACAATAACTAGGTTATCCACAATCAGCCGATCTCAGTGAAGTTGACTGTTGAAACTCAAACAAGCTGAATTTTTTAATCAAATTGTTAATAAGGAAAATAGAGCAAAATATATATTTTTTTCATTTAAAAATAATCTTGATCGAAGACTTCCATTCAAAACCCATTGCGGCAATGTGAAATAGAAGGTAAGCACTCGGAACAGCCTGTTCAGAAAATTTACGAACTTATCTTAACCTTTCCTTCCCTGTGTTGGGTATCTTCTACACGTTGCTTCTAATAACCATCAATATCTCTATAAATATAATAAATACAAGGTTAAGATTTTAGGTATTCCTCCATAATATATTTACGCATTGATTTAAAAAATAATATTAATAATAATCAGAATTTATCGACTACATCGTAAGTATTTCGTGAATATCGGAAACAAATTCGCATTTAAACGCTGTGAGTGCCTCGATCTTGGGTCTTGACGATAGGTGAAGAGTATGCGGGAAGCGCGACACTATATTCGCATCTCACTTTTGCATACGTCACTGAATAGCGAGGAGCGCAATTGTCTCAACCTCGCAAGTGTAAGCCACGCCCGAGTTAGCCACCAACCCTGCCGCGCCGCAGTAGCTGTTGAGCTGGCAACGAGACTAGACCTACGCCCGTTCCGTGAGCGGTGGCAGATGGTTTTTTAATGTTTTCAGCAAATAAATCTCAATTATTATAATTTTTAACTTCAATTATAATTAATTAAGGGGATTATCTATGAATGTTCTTATTTTTCCGATTTAAAATTGCTAATTTTTGATCGCGTACTCACTACCCAACACCGGAACACGCGTTTCATTTTTATCACCGTAAGGGAAGGGTTAAGACCCAAAACCTGTCCTCCGAATCTCGGGACTGGCATTGTGCTACTCGGCAGGTGAATATGTCTGCCCTGTTTGGAATAGATCGAGTCACGCTGGTCAGGTTGATGTGGCCTTAAATGAGACATCCCGTCTGATCAGGTGTTGCCTTAAACCACCCACACTAAATAAGGTGCATGTCCTTGCCAGGATTACTTCCCCAAAAATCAGAATAGACATTGGAATCAGTGCTGAAAGATTCAACCAATTGAATG
The DNA here is from genome assembly GCA_949825065.1 of Odontocerum albicorne. Taxonomy (NCBI): domain Eukaryota; kingdom Metazoa; phylum Arthropoda; class Insecta; order Trichoptera; family Odontoceridae; genus Odontocerum; species Odontocerum albicorne. Next base: position 9,258,832 of record OX463858.1, read on the forward strand.
AACCCAAATGTCCCTTGCATAATCATCAGCCGCCCGCTCCTAGGTTGAAATCCAGACACAGTTTCTTGAAGGCATCTAAGCTTCTGAAACAACCGCCTACTATTGTTAGGATGAACGAGTGAATAGGAACATCAGGCCCCAGTGGGGGGATTTTGCCTCTAGAAAAATTGCCACCTGGCTCTTAACTGTCCTAGAGAACCTGAAAAACTCTTAACAGTTTCCGAACAGGAATTCAAAATGGGAAATATTACGTAATGGATTGACTCTGTATCTGCGGTGAGGAGTAGTCTATGTTACACTTGCTGCTGCGTCTGAAGAACCTGGTATCTTGCACCGAGTAGGATTTGATTGCCCAGTACTATCTAAGTGGTAGAATTCTAGGCGGAAGTAGTACTCGTATAGTGCCTTTGAAAAGACAAGAAGAATTCATATTAAATTAATCATTAGACCTTCAGTAATCCTAACAATTATGCAGTTCTAGTGCTATCTTATGTTGTAAAAAAAAAACAAGATAACATTATTTTGAAAATGCATTTAATCACCATTTAATTTCAGAGCTAAGTGGCATTTAGGGATAAGGTCACAAAGTAAACCCAATGATATCATGCTGGAGGTGTACAGAGCAATGAAGGCTTTGGATTATGAATGGAAGGTCATCAACCCTTATCATGTCAGGTGAGAACTGTTTAATTTTAAAATATCAGGTAAATAAATGTGACACGTAGCAAGTTCTACCTGTCAATCAGTTTTTATTATTATTGTCATTATAGATAGGTAACATGAACGCTGTTAATATCTATATCAATTTAACTATATATATTCAGAAATAAAAAGCAAAGAAAAATAATTAACGTGTTCCTCGCGGGAAGCACAAACGCCTGTGATCTGATCTGTAGCATTCCTTTGTGTATTTTACGTAATGTTTAGTTTATCTCCTTTATTTAATGAGTCTCCTTAAGAGTAATGACTATTATTTATTATCAGAAATTACTTGAATGTCATGTTTACTTGGTGATGTAATCAAATATCAGTAGTTCTAAACAAAATACGCGTTTAAACTAAGAAATTAAAAAACGCCGAAATTGTGAAAATTACTTGAATGTCATGTTTACTTGGTGGTGATATTTGATTATCAGTGGTTCTAAACAAAATACGCGTTCAAACATAGAAATTAAAAAACGCCGAAATTGTGCCGCGCACAGGATTCGTGGAATTTGATTTTTAACGCGGTGTACAGGTTAAAACAATAAGCGAAGGAAATAAGATACCACTATAACAGCACTTACGGCAGTGTCTTGTTTGTTTAAAAAAATATATATTTGATTTCTTGACTTATCTTTAAAATATTTTTAATATTAGTTACACCTTGGAGCAATTATGAATTATTTATAACAATTCCATCATTTACTGGTCCAATATTTGTATCGATACTAATCAATAAAAAATATTTATTTAGGGTACGCAACAAGAACAAAATGACAGCCAAATATGTAAAGATGTCTCTTCAGCTGTATCAAGTAGATTACAAGTCCTACCTCTTAGATTTCAAATCCCTCTCCGGGGAAGAGCCTGAGGGAGGAGAAGAGGTTTGCCCCAGCCCCATTCCTCCGCCGATCATCAATCAATCGGGACCATTTCCCAGCAACACTGGCCATCACACCATGGAGTTCTTCGAGATGTGTTCTGCGCTGATCGTACAACTAGCTCGATAAATGCATTTATTATTTAAATATTTATGCGTTAGTTATATTTTCAATTCGATTCAACACTGAAATGTATTTCATCATCACAAACAATGTCACAATGCAATAAAATGGCCATCCGCCAAATAGAGTTAAGTCCGCTGGATATGATCCTATAGTATATTCCATTCAATTTATATTTTTGACAGCTTCAATTTTATTGGTATATTGTATAAAAAATTGTAAGATTTTTTGAAGTTGGTATTGGATGGATGCAATAAATAATTAATATTAGCGCATGTTCTACAAAAATCTGCATTTTATTTGTAAAATCACATGCGATTTTCAGATATTTTCTATTTGCCATTAGTGCCTATTTTTATATATAAAAGAAAAGAGGTATTGAGATCTTCCATTCAGGCAAAATATTGTTACCAACTAGATCGTGGAGGTTATGTTTTATCTGAAATTCGAAATAGAAAATATAGCAAGATCGGTTTTTGAAATTCAATTTCTTTTATATAAGTTTATTTTAAAAAAATACATGAATATTGCAACATCAATTCTAACTCTATATATAAGTTTTATTAAAGGTGGGAAGCATATTTCTTTATGCTAAATTTAGTATGAATTTAATTTGTATTGTTTACTTGTATTTATAAAATTATCATATTATTCTGGCTAGTGAATACAAAAATATATATTTTACACTTTAGTTTATCTTTATTAACCACTTGACAGTTTTGCCCGAGCGGGACTCGGGCACAAAGTTTCTTTTTATACTGACGAGCCCGAGCCTCGTTCGGGCAAATCTTGTTTCGACTTGTTGGGAGTGTTTCTCCCGAGCGTCATTTGGGCAGATCTTGTTTCAAGTTGTTTTCTCCGAACGGAATATATTTTAGTTTAGAATTTATTCGTTCACAGTTTGTCAGTGTGTTACGTCGCGTGTTAAAAATCAGACTGTTAAGTGGGTAAAAAAAAAAATTGTTATTCAATATCGACACATTTTTTTCTTATATTTAACATTAATTATTTTTGCCATGAACTCATTTTAAGTGATCATCTTATTTAAAAATTTAAATTAATATCCATTTTTATCTTTATTAAAATTATAAATTAACTCATTGAAAGTTAAATAAATGATTGTATATCATTAGAATTGCCATTGTATGCAAACAAGCTGTAACTGTATATGTCCAAATTTTGAGTATAATTGTCATTCCCTTTCGTGTACTCTGAGGTGGCTTAAAAGTCTAATCCTGGATTTGCACACCCTTCCACAGTGTGGACAGACTCTTCCATACAACAGTCGACAAATCGGTACTGGGTGTTTCCTTTTCACTATCGCACTTCCGTGCCGCTGCAACCCAGCTCTGGATATGTATACCACTCTGTGGATTGGGCTTAAGACTATCGTTGAACCTGTTATTTTGTGCCACCCTGGTCTCTTTACCTTAACTTAAGCTCAGAGAAGAGTTAACTCCTAGATTGAAAATCCAAGATTCTGACATTCTTGAACGTGTCCCGCCCATTGAAGTTGCTGTCTAATTACTATTACAATGAAGTCAGCGTACATAATCTACCTATTTCAGATGGCCATACAATCAATGTTGAGCTTTATCCTTCCATATAATTTTTTTCCTAGCTGATAGGTCACTCGTCTCCTTTCTCCACTTTAAGCCTTCTAAGATCCTGCTGTACATTATTTAAAAGCCTCTGCCCTGCTCTGCCAATTGGCCTTCTTCAGTGTGGTTGGGCTTCTATAATGATCTTTTTTTACGAGAGCTGCTTACATGGCCTGTCCATGCCAACCTTCGTGACCTTATATCGCTGGTTGTCTCTATAAGCACCAATAACCAGGGACAAAAGATTTAAAAATGATTTTTAAATCTTTTCATAGAGGCTTATTAGTATTATTGCAATGTATATTATTGCAATTTTTTTTTAATTATTAATTTAAGTTGAGTTTGTATTGAATATAATGAAAAAATTACCATTGCCAGTGCTTTCAAGTCTTAAAAATGATTGGAAATACAAACAACAAGCCAAAAATTAAACATTTGTTTAAGTATGGAAGAGAGTAAAATGGAGTTTTTTTTCTGTTTCTAAAGTGGGTGTCTTGTACAAAATTAAAAATGAACCTAATCAAACTTAAATTAATTTTGAAGTTACTGCTTTTTCGCTTACAAAGACAGAGAAGTTTTGTTATATTATATGCTGTGTTTTAAAACTGTAATTAAGAGTATCTGTTGAGAGTAGCACTATTACTAATTGTGACTTGGCAGCTTGATTATCATGCTACTTGAGATTGAAAAGTAACTGTAATTATTGTTATTTATTTTTATCAAACACTGTTTATTCCACTTTTTTGTGTTTGATAAAAATAAACAGTGTTTGATAAAAATAAATTACAATGTCTTTAAACCTCCACAACGTTAATGCCTTAACTATAAACAACATAACTGTAATCACTCGAAGTCGGGTACATTTAAATAATTGTTGATTTTTTTGTTTTAATATTTTCTTCATATGAGATAATGACAAGCCATAGCATCACATATTTAGTCATCACATTATACTCGTATATTAATATCATTAGGAAAACATTAGTTCAAATCTTAAATTTGGGAGCTCGAACTACATAGAGAACAGAAGTTTAATAGGCTAGTCTAACAAGCTCTATTTCTTTATCAAAATATCATGCTATATATTTTTTAAATGTAATAATTCTAATTTTACGCTTATATAAAATATAGGAAACCACATCATCTCTTTATCACACTAAGCAGGATTTATACTTCAAGGCCCCATTGAAAAATAGATGTTAAAAAAACTACCACAATATTTAACCCTCCATCAGGCACAATTAATCTATCAGAAGAACTGCAATATTTTTTCAAATCTACTGTGACTGTTTCTTGTAAGGTTGTGATATCTCCGGTAGTTTCCTCCCTCCACGGCATTCTACACGAATAAGCTGTGACTTGTTCACTCAGTACTTTTTTATCTGACTCAGTGCATGTATAATCTGTGGAATTATTTGCGCCTAATTACCTGCAGCAAGTGCTACAGAAATTTTACTCTCCTTCACAATATAAAATTCAAACTTGTCATAACATTCAAAGGAAGAGATGCTTCAAGTGTAGAAATCAAAAGAAAGTTCCTTATTTAAAATACTATTGTTAAAATTGCTAGAATGTTTTTTTTCTATGTGGAACAAACATGGTTTGTGGGATTTGCTATCGCACTCTTTGGTTTAAAAGCTGACGACTTGACCACGAAGATCTTTTTTCTTCTTATTCTTTTAAATTAAGCTATGTTACCTTCCCTATAGAAATGAAGGAAGTGTTTTCGTGTTTAACTGACCGTATGCTTATAAAATTCACAAATTGTTGTGTACTTAATCTGCCAGATGAATTCTGACTGATGACCTTATAAAAGATATTGCGACTGACGGAGGGTTAAATTAAATATATGCTTTGATACATTAAATGAAAACATTTCAAGAAAAATCCACTAGGATAAATATTTCCATTTATGGTTCGATATATCCAAAATACATAAAAATGTTTCATTATTTTTAAGCTAACATAATCTTATATATTCAATCCCAAAGATTAGACTTACACAAGAAGCAGTGAAGTTTTTTTTGTACTTTCGGTAATTCATGTTACCTAGAATCATAGACTTATTTCATAATTAGAAGGAAGACAAACATGTATAATTTTCTTATATCTCATATTCTTCTTTCATAAATAAATTATTTAAATTTAATTTAGTTAATTGAAAATTGTTTTTTGTATATATAAGAAAATTACATCTTTTTCTGAGAGATATTTCTTATTAAAAGTTCAAATATGTTGTTAATATATTTAAACTAGTTGATTGCATATTGTTTACCTTTTTTTTATTCTGTATATAGTATATACTATACAAGAAAATTACGAGGGTGGATCAAATTTAAATGAAACTTTTTTGTTTTTTATCCCATCATCGCAAAAAGAAGTGGGTTGTGTCAGCAGCCAATTGCGCACAAACCTCTCTACTCCATCATCATCGTTGGCCTTCCAGAGCTTCTTTCAGTGGCCCAAAGAGATGAAAGTCGCATGGCGATAGATCAGGGCTATAGGGAGAGTGTTGCAGTCGTGACCAACTCATTTCCTCCAATTGTTCGCACGTTACGGCTGCAGTATGGGACCTCCCATTGTCATGAAGAAGAATCACTTCTCGTATCGGTTGATCACGTCTTTTGCATCGATAAGCAAGTTTAACTTCACTCAAAAGCTTGCAGTAGTATGCCGCATTGATGGTGCGATCGTTTGTGCACAAAATCGATGTGCAAAATGCCACACCAGTCCCAAAAATCGGTCGCAAGCACCTTACCAGCTGACGACCAAGTCTTGGCTTTCACAGGGGCTGTCTCATCCTTCTTTCTCCACTCCATGCTGGCTTGTCTTGACTCGGGCGTGTAGTGGTGTACCTAAGTCTCATCACAAGTAATGATGTGACTCAAAAATGCATTACCTTCTTGGGCAAACCGCACCAAGAGCCGCTCACAGATGTGCAAACGTGCCAACTTTTGTTCTGCAGTCAAAATACGTGGGACCCATCGAGCAGACACTTTACGGAATCCTAGGTCCTTTGTGATTATGGATTGAGTGCTCCCATAACCTATTCCTATCTCAGAACAAATTTTGGAAACCGTCAAATGTCGGTCGCCTTCCAGAGGATCACGAATGGAGTTAATGTTCTGTTCAGTAATGCTCGTCCGTGGGCGACGATCATGGCTCTCGTGTTCGACCCCTTCACAACCTTTCATGAACTCCTTATGTCAGGTAAACACACGGGGTTTTGACAGTGTTTGATCCCCGAACTGTGCCCTCCGTCCCGCAGAATTTCGGCTGGTTTTACGTTCTCGCGAGCGAGAAACTTGATAGTTATGCATTGTGCACCTCTTTCTCAGACATCGTGTGCCATACTAATGACTGAATCTGCCGAGGATGGCCGAACGCTGTCCCCACTCCTGATATCCCCACCCAACACTTGAGGCGGTCGCGCGCTCTAAAACAAAAGTCTCATCATTGATCAACCCTCGTGTATCTTTTTCTGATACACTTCTTTTTAAAAGTTTTTGTTAAAATTATGATGACCCGAGTATTACAAATATTTTTTTTTTAACATATTTATCAGGATACATTTATGATTGGTATTAGGCCAGCACTGCTTTTAATCTATGGTATGTCATCAATGACATAATGAACTTGTTTATCTGATTCAAATAATCTGATATATCTAATTTGATAATAAAATCCACAGAAGGGATGACTTTGTAGCAAAGGTTTGTGTGAACTGTTGTATTTACGGTAATTGGGTGCGGGCCATTGTGGGATGGGCTTTTTGGTCTGTTTGGAATGATGTAAGCATACAGGGTTTGACTCGCGTGATACGTACATGTAATGAAGTCTCACTGTTTATCAAGTTGATAAGAGCTTGCAACGGGATATTGTGTAATCAACAATCAGAAAAAGCATCAACTTATTTTTCCATGTTATATGTCCTCAGTACGATACAGACAGAAGCCTAGTTTACTGGGGACATGACAAATGAAAGGGAACTAACCCAGATACATATAAGTTGTGTGCCCACTTTGAATTACCTGTTGTTTTTTTCATAAATTATGTATTTATAAAATTTATTGTCATTTATTAATAAATAAAATAAATATACAGTATACAGGACCCTCCATTTATGTTATGTTGGGTGAATGGTTCCAGAAAAACAGTTCATAAATGGAAACTGCGTTGATGGAGCCATTACTATGTAAAATATGTGTTCTTTTACATTTTACAGATATTCTATTTGTACTTTGTTAAAAAGTTATTTTTTTTTAATAAGTAAATACTGATCGCTAATAAAACATATATTTTGAAAGGAAATATATGTTTTATTAGCGATCAAGAATTTACAATTTGATGCCCATATTCAAAATCACTCTCACTTAGTTAAAATTACAGAATTTACAATTTGATGCACATATTCAAAATCACTCTCGCCGGATGAATCTTACATTGTTACTGTTGGTTTTCTTACAGTTTTCTATAAAAATATTAATTTAGAATCCAAATTATTACTTAATAAATGTCAATATTATGTATGCGTTTAAAATTTCAAACAGAATAAACCGCATCAAAGTGAATTTGTATAAATCGGGGGATTATTGTATATATAATATAGTATAAAATACTTTGTATACAGCGTTGCAGTAGGCAGAAGATTGTCAGGTGTGAAGTAACTTGTCACCGTCGATCACCATTGGGACATGGCTAAGAAGAAAAAAGAAATGTATCATATTTAATTTTATAAATTGAATAGAGTAATGTTGATGGAGCAGTGCAAGTTGAGACGGCCATGGAGCAGGTAATTCCCGATCGATGGGACTCAACCCTTCTAGGAAGGAGAAGAGATTAGATGATGATCGTCGTACCATAACTGATTGTCGGCAGAGTATCAATCAAGCATAGCGCTGACCTAACATAGCTTGAATGCTTGGAATGACATATTTACCATGTTTCTTTATATAACACTTAGAAAGCTAAATATTAATTATGTCTGTATATTTTTGTATATTACCAGATTTATGTACATTTGAAATATTGTAAATAACAATTATTTAAACATTTACGTCCTGTTATTAATTGAAAGCTTGTGATAAAACATGTTTATATATATATAAAGTTTTTTTTTCTCTTTCTACTGTCACAGTATTTCTATTGTCGTTTTTTTTTTATTCCATATTTATATTAAAATTTATGTGTAAATAAAAGTAAATGCTTCAATTTTAGTTTTATTTAAAAAAATATCTCTGCTTCAGAAATTGTCTATGAGTGTATCCACAGGCATAAAAGATATGTGTGTCAATACTTAATATTTACATATATGATGGCTTCCTTATGTCTATGAGAGACAGTGGAATGTCATGGCAACTTCGACACATCCTGGCATCCACTGTAAACTTGGACAGAATTCTTCAAGACCTCATAAACATAATTTCTTTGTAGTTTCCTATACAGGTTATTTAAACAAGTCGGACACATTTCGGTTTTTGGCTTGTGTTTACCAATGCATAGTATCTAGGTCAAACGGCAAGATGTCTCTTCTGCAAGTTCAAATCTAAACTAAGGGCGTCCCTGAATCCTTTTGGCGTCTGATATTTTATCATACCTTACACGTTTTTGGGAAGTTGCCGAACCAGTATAGCATTTTAATTTGAAGGTATGCTTTATTGAGAACTTCACTTGTGGTTTTATTCTGCCACATAATGCTTGTGGCAGAATAAAACCACAAATGGTGATGAAAAATGTTTGAAGGGGATCTTCATGAATAATATGGTTTAAACAGTCCTCATCGAAGTCCACTGGTCGTCTGGAACGCTCCATGTCTTTCAGGTCGAAATTACTGTCTTTGAAACGCAAAAACCATCGACGAGCTGTCCTTTCATTCGAGCGAGCAGCTTTAGTAGCTTTATTCCCTCGATTAAATGCGAACAGAAGGTGTCGAAAATGCTCACATTCGTCTACTTGACATTCCATTTTGAAGGCTTGTAATCAAATAAAATAATATATGTAACGTAAAAGCAAACACAATATCTTGTAGAGCAGAAAATTTTCTTTCGAATGACGTATAACCTTTACCATTTTGTTTTACTTTTGGTGCTCATTTTTAAATTTGGAAAAAACGGACACAACTTATGTTAACACCCAATACAATTTACATCAATGTTGCTGCAATTATGGAAGTTCCACTGAGAAAACAAACTGATAAAAATATTACTTCTAAACCTGATTATTTTTAGCTGTACAACCCTGAGTAGGTTTTTTGCCTCCTCCAAAAAGTTTTCATTCTGGCAATTCTCATCACCCACATGTCAATACAAAATTCCTCTGTACTAGATATTTCTTTGACCATTATTGAATGAAGGTTGGACTAACCCTGTTTTCTTTTTTCTCGTAGTGCTTTTTAAGACATTACTCATATGATGACAGTGACCAGCCCATCTAAATCGACCAACTTTTATGCGGTTTTAAATGATAAGAGAAAATATTGATCCAAATAGCTCTTAAAGACAATGCAATAAGTACTAGCAATGAATATTAGAGCAAGTTAAGAAAATCTGCTATTTGGGTAGTATTTTCTCAGATAATTATAGAATTAGGAGGGATATTGATTAGCGTCTTGTAATAGGAAACAAAATCAATGGGAGACCAAAAAATATATCAGGTCTGTAAATATGAAACTGGATTTTTTTATAGAAAATACACATTTATTGTATGAAAATGGTAAAAAATATTTTATTCAAAGTATTGCCCATCGCTAGATACACATTTTTCCCATCTCTCTGGCAATTTGTGGATGCCACGCCAAAAAACCTCTCGCTCTTTTGAGGCAAACCAATCATCGAGCCATTTTCGTAAGAAGTGAAGCGCTGTTCAACAAGTGCGTGTCCCATTAATGCCAATAAGTAGTAATCGGATGGAGGCAAGTCTGGTGAGTAAGCCGCATGCGAAAGCATTTGCCAACTTAACGCCTCAATAGTTTCCTTGACCGGTTTTGCTGTGTGGGATGGTGCATTATCATGAAGCAAAATCACTTTGTGTTGCCTCTTTTGATATTCTGGTCGTTTTTCACGCAATTCTTTGTTCAAATCCATCATTTGTTGTCGTTAGCGTTCAGTACTAACTGTTTCGCCAGGTTTTAGCAGCTCATAATAGATAACACCCTTCTGATCCCACTAAACACAGAGCATTGTCTTCCGTCCATAGCAATTTGGCCTTGCAGTCGATGTCGCTGGTTTGCTTGGAGTTACCCGTGATCTTTTACCCTTAGGATTTTCGAAATGTATCCATTTTTCAACACCAGTCACAATTCGATATAGAAATGATTTTCTTTTGTACCTGGCGAGCAACATTTCGCAAGTGGTTTTTCGGTTTTCCTGCTGTCTTTCATTCAGTTCATGTGGAACCCATTTTCTCACCTTCTGGATCTTTCTCATGGCTTTCAAACATATGGAGACGGCTTCTGGTGTCACATTTAATTGATCCGCGAGTTGTTGTTGCATTTGAGCGTCATCCTCATCCAACAATGCTTGCATTCGGCGTCTTCAAACTTTCTCGGTGGTCTTCCACGTTCTTCATTTCTCACTTTTGAAACCACTCAAAGCACTGTTATTTACAAAGAGCATGCTCACCGTAAGCTTTGACAAGCATTCGATGCGATTCTGCAGCAGTTTTCTTCAAATGGTAACAGAAAATCAATGCTGTCCGCGAATCGTAGTTTTCAGGCACAAAAACAGACATGTTCAACGCTATGAAAACATATGTAGTTGTATTAAACTTGTATTGTTGTGAGTTAAAAGTCTTTGACAAATGTAAACACAAGAAAAAGGCGCCAATGACGCGGTTTGAAAAATCGAAAATGCGCTCCGTGACGATCGCAGATTGACTGTGGATGAACTTTCTGCGATGTTTCCGCAAATCTGCAGATCTCTACTACACGAAACCATCACAGAAACCCTCGGATATCGGAAACTGTCCGCGAGGTGGGTCCCAAAACAGCTGACAGACCAACACAAGTTGAATCGAGTGGAGGCCGGGCAAGAGTTTTTGAGGCACTGCAAACTCCATGGAGATGAATTTCTCCGCTCCATCGTTACTGGAGATGAAACTTGGGTTGCACACTACACGCCTGAAACCAAAAGGCAGTCTCAACAGTGGCGTCACACCTCTTCACCCTCCGCCAAAAAATTCAAAACCACAATTTCAGCCAAGAAAATCATGGCATCCGTGTTTTGGGACTGTCAAGGCATAATTTTAATTGAATATATGCCTTAAGGAGAGACTATCAACTCTGCAAGATACTGTGAGACCCTAAAAAAATTGTGGAGGGCGATTCAGAACAAAAGGAGAGGCATGCTGACAAAGGGAGTCTCCTGCTGCACGAAAATGCCAGACCACACACGGCCAACGCCACGAAGGAACTGCTCGCCTCATTTAAATGGGATGTCCTGAACCATCCCGCGCATTCCCCTGACCTAGCACCTTCAGATTACTATCTCTTTACCTCCCTAAAGCTGCACATGGGTGGAAAAAGGTTTTCAACCGACGAGGAGGTAAAGGAGGAGTTGGAGAAGTGGACGGAGGGGTTGGCGGGAAACTACTTCGAGGAAGGCATCAAAAAGTTGATACCCCGCTTCACCACCTGCATTGAGAGGAATGGCGACTATGTCGAAAAATAGCTTACATATGTACTACGGTAACCACGTAATTTTTTTGTTTAAATAAAAAAAATTGTAACCTACAAAAATTCAGTACACTTACTTTCTGGATATGCCTCGTATGTGCAATTTTGGAATGTATTTATATATGTACATACTATGTTGCTATCAATAAACCTATATTTATATATGTACATACTATGTTGCTATCAATAAACCTATATTTATTTATTATTTAAATAATTAATCTAAAAATAAAAGTCATTTAATGAAAATAAAAATAATTTATTATTCACATCTAATAACTTTAAGACTAAAGTGCTTATAAAGTTTTCGTAACATAAACACTCTTAATAATATAATAAAATGTGATATCACATGTGAAGTTATCTGGTACCCAGTGGTGGCCAGAAAATAGATATTTCATCGTGTGCTGATTCGGGTAACCATTTTTTATACGCGTCGAGGAGAACTGAAACAAGACAAAGAAATAAGATTATAAAAAAATTAAAAGATTTAATTTCGTGAACACGGCATGGATATGCAGTGTGCGTTTGCTTTTAATAGTATAAAATTGAAAACACCATGGCCCGAGCTAAGCTTTGTAATAAACCAAGGTCAGTCCGTCTAAAAAAAGCCACATGATAAGACATAGAAACATATGAACCAGTAATTAAGTGAAATAACAAAGTAATATCTGGTTATTGAACTGTGTATCCATCCTCTAGGATCTGTAGATCAAATAAAGGATGTCAATAGCATGCAGGACGAGAATATTGTAATACTTTGGACATGTCAATATTTGATGAAGACAGTTTGGAGAAGCTGATAGTTATTGGAAGTGTTAAGGAGCAGCGAACAAGGGGGCGGGTCTCCGGCAGCGCAAGGTGAATAGACCAAATTAAAGAAATAACCTGATCGAGTGTTGCACTCATCGTGAGAAAAATTGACATAAATCATCCGCTCAGTTCGAGATCATCACAGAACTACGGTCCTCAGTCATGAATAATACGACCAAGCAGATCTAGTTTAATATTCTTAACTGTATTACGTTTAAGTAGAGTAGAGCAACTGGAAGTGAGAATAGATGAAGCAATTTACATTATAAAAGTGTACTTCAATAATTAAAAGAGACTTCAAGATCTTCTTTTCGTTTCAAACGCACTACACTACTTCCGCCAAAAACCTGGATAGCACTGGACGTTCTAGAGACTTAGCGGCCCTGATGAAGCTGTGTCTGGATTTTAACCTAATTTTAGGCTGGTGATTACGAAAAGGATGTTTGGAGTCATTTGTCACACAACACAAGACTCAAATATACAATTGATTCATTATATGACAATTTTTCTGTAACACAACAGATAAAAACGAATGAAAATGTTACTGAGAAAAATTCATCCTGCAGTGAATAGACAATAGTTAGCAAATGATACTACACAATAGGGTATCTCTAATAAGTGGTACCAATTTGATCTAACACATCGATCAATAAGTCCCGGGACTAACCAACAGATGGCGCCTCTAATAACAAATCCATACCATTCTCAGTTAGTACCAACCTTTAGAAGTTACGTGTCAAACTTTCATGATATTCCGACAATGTGTCATTGAGTTACAGTGGTTTTAGTGACGCTACTTTTGCTATTTTCAAAACAATGGAAAAAACCGAATTTTGTGTGTTGATAAAACATTGCTTTTTAATGGGAAAAAATACCGTTCAAACTCAGCCTTCAAAGTTATGGCCTCCGTATTTTGGGATGCACATGGTATAATATTCATCGATCACCTTGAAAAGGGAAAAACCATCAATAGCGAATATTACATAGCGTTATTGAAGCGTTTGAAGGCAGGAATTGCAAAAAAACGGCCCCATATGAAGAAGAAAAAAGTTCTCTTTCATCAGGACAATGCACCGTGTCACAAGTCGATGGTAACGATGGCCAAATTGCATGAGTTGAACTATGAATTGCTTCCGCACCCACCGTATTCTCCAGATTTGGCCCCCAGCGACTATTGGCTGTTTTGAAACCAAAGATAAATCGTTCTAAACGGCTGGTATAGAAAAGTTAGGAATTAATGTATCCCTCTTGAAGGAGACTATGTTGATGAATAAAGAAGGATTTTGGCAAACAAATGTTGTTTTAGTAGTTAGTCCCGGGACTTATTGATCGATGTGTTATGTCACACATTTGAGCCAGTTGCTAATATAGCGATACAAAAACCTGAACGTGTCCAGTATTAGAAATGTCAAATAAAAAAATACTTACATATAGGATTCATATTCCACTTTTCAATAAGTGCTTTCTTAGATGATATTTGATGAGTAGCTAAAGATCTGTACATAACTTCCGTTCTAGGCTGTAACTTAGCCCAACTTTTAATCATAGTCGATGGAGGAGACAGTAGACTCTTCGTATATTTTTTTAACTTCTCTATAACTTTTCCTTCTAAGAGAGATAAAGCAAACCATCTGTAGATATCAGGCAGCTTGGGGAAATTTACTTCTACTGTTGGAAGTTGCCAACCACTTCGACCGAACGTAGCGTTTACATGACACATTAGGCGGTCACGCTGCGAATCATATCTTGGTGGAGGATTGGTAAGAGGCTCACCTGAAAAAAATAAAAATTTAATTCAAGCAAGTTAAAAAATATATTTACTTCGTACCAAATTGACGAATACATTTATTCCATGTTCGTTGTTAACTAATAAACTAAATACCTTGTTCATTCCATCAGGGAAACGGAGACTGTGATCCAGGCTACTCACAGGAATTTTAACATCTTGAATAAACTAAGTTTTAGAACATATACTTCTCAATTAGGTTTGTGTTATACGAGATTTGATGAAAAAAGAAAGAGAATTTTTGAATTTCGCAGGCTGTTTGTTTTTGATTGAGCCCATCTTTTTCTTCATTTTGGCGACACTGTCTGTGATGTACATTTCAATTTTCAGCCATATTGAACTGGCAGTTTGTGTTTGACAAACAAATATTTAAAATGCATTTTAGCACATCATGATGCCGCAGACACCGTATTTACCAGATATAGCCCCCTGTGCCTTTTTCTGTTCCCGAAGATAAAGAGGACATTAAAAAGACAATATTTTGCGACGGTAGAGGAAATAAAGACAAAATCGCTGGGTGAGCTATGACTATCCCAAAAAGTGAGTTCCACAAGTGTTTTGCGGATTGAAAAAAACGCAAAAGTGTCTTTTATCTTATGGGGACTACTTTGAAGGGAAAAATATTATTGATTTAATAAATACTTTTTCATGTTTTTTTAATTAATTTATTTATTTTACATTGTACATGACAAGAAATATACATAATTTGCGAAAAAACAACAGGTAATTTAATTCGGACACACAATTTTAATGGATCTGGGTTTGTTACCTTTCATTTGTCGTGTCCCCAGTAAACTAGGCTTTTGCCAGTATCTCACCGAGGACATATAGCATGAAAAAATATGATAAATCGATACTTCTTTCCGATTTTGGATTATATAGAACCCCGTTGCACATTCTCATCAAAATGACAAACCGTAACACTAAATTACATATGTATACATCAAGCGAAATCAAACTTCATAAAACAAAAAAAAAATACATATATATAAAACAACAAAAAATACCACACTCGAGAGCTCACACAAACCTCTTCCACAAGTCATTCCTCTTGGAAGCCCGAGCACTCAAACTCCTGTCGCAATAACAATGAGAAAAATGAAAATTCTTGTTCTTTTTTTATCATGCCATGTATATCTGTTTAGACACCTTTTATTACTCATTCATTCTACATAACCAAACCATTTCAGCAGGGATGCTGCAAGATGTACTAGGTACAACGGATAAAGGGGTAAGAATCTGTGTGCGAAAAATATGCCACTTTAAGTTAGAAATAGTAATTTAAAAAAAGAATAGCACGAGTTCAACGGTGGATACAAATCCCATGGATAATGGGAGACTACTATATACATCATTCATCTAATGATAAGCAACATGTCTTTATTTAGCAAGTAAAACAAATTAATGAATTTTTACTTACCCAGATTACACAGCTTAGTCACATAGATGGGTAACCATTCTGGTTCGATAGCTGTAACTCCCCTCATTATCATCTTGGCTTCTTCTCCTTCCCCAGCTTCGTAGATCTCCTGGTACACCACCCACTCAGGCAGTTGCTTCCTCAGAACTGAACCAGAGTGCATGAAGACTGGATCCTCCATATCAGCACAATGATAGGCATATTTGAATTTGATCTTATCTTGACCTATAAAACAAATAGGAAATAATAATAATAATGTGTAAAGGGGTTTAAAAAACCTAAAAGGTATATCGAATTCAATGCTGAAATATAAGTTTCTAAAACTGTTCTATTCTTTACAATTTTACAAATCTATTGTGATTGTTATGTAACCACTACCTGTACTAAGCCATTACTAATCTATTGTGATTGTTATACTGGTATAACCAATACCTGTGCTAAACCATTGCTAATATATTGCGATTGTTATGTAACCACTATCTGTACTAAACCATTGCTAATATATTGTGATTGTTATGTAAGCACTACCTGTGCTAAACCATTACTAATCTATTGTGATTGTTACGTAACTACTACTTGTCCTAAACCATTGCTAATCTATTGTGATTGTTGTGTAACCACTACCTATACTAAGCCATTACTAATCTATTGTGATTGTTATACTGGTATAATCAATACCTGTACTTAACCATTGCTAATATATTGCGATTGTTATACTGGTATAACCAATACCTGTGCAAATAGATTAGCAAAGAATTCTGCTATTTAAATAATATTTTCTCAGATTATGAAAGAATTACGAGGGATACTGAATGGTGTGTAGCCATAGGAAACAAAAAACAATGGGGCACTAAAACATCAAAATCTGCTAAGATGATAGTCCACAACAGTATTTTGGCACCAACTTTGATGTATGGTAGTGAAACGTGAACTTGATGTATGGAATATAAATACAATGTATGACGGAATACAAAATGAAGTTATAAGATATGAATTTGTATTTTAGGCTGATGTTTTAAGTATGATGGAAAAAAGCGCTCTGAGATGGTTTGAGCATGTGGAATTAATGAATGAAGAAAGACTAACAATACAAATATACACTTGTAGTGCAAATGTGGAAGACATGGTAAAGCCCTAGAAAAGTATGGTCGAATCAAGTGAACGATATTTTGAAAGAAGGAAACGTAAAAGTTAGAGAAATCGTTGGAAGTTGTATGAGGTGTATGAATATACAGAGGAGGTGAAGAATGTGTGTCGAGATAAGAAAGCAAGGAATCATTGTGATGATACGTATGTATGTATTATTGAATAATTATTTTTATGATGAACTTCTTCTCTGATGACCCCACACCGAAGTGAAAATAGGGTGTAGAAAAAAAATATATATATCGGGGAAAATTAATTATAAAATTTTTAATTAGCCAAGATCAGATTAGGTCATGATACAGATTTGTGTAACAGATAGAAATAATGGTATTGTTTTACTCACTCTGTTTTACATCATCTAATGACACCTTCCTGGCCACACAATCGCCCAGGCCCGCAAGCATTATCTGACGCAGAAGGCGAGCTAGGGTCCCCGGGGGCTTGGACGGGGCAGGTGGCGCACCCGCTCTCCCTGCGCCAGCCAACTGTGCCCTCAACAAGCGGATCTCTTTCAAGGCTCTGTGCCTCACTCCTTGGGAAAGACACCAGGCTTCCATGTCGTGGCCTGATAAAGCCGCATGTTCTAGAAAAAAGATAATAAGATAAATTAAAAATATCATGAACCATATTCCTTTTAGTAATTTATTTAAATATTTCTGGTTTTAATTTGTGAAACTCCATAATATTTGTCCCTCCGTGGCCTGGTGGTAAGACGCTTGTCTGCCGATCCGGAGGTTGCGGGTTCGATCCCCGCTGGAATCCAGATTTTTTTTTAATGGAATTCCAGTCTGGTTTTCACTTAGGGCCCATCAAAAAATATTTCTGGTTGGTTGGAAGAGATTGCCACATGGCAATAAACACGCCAGGTGAAATAAATAAAACAAAAATTTAAAAAAATATTACTTATGATAATATGTACTTTGTAAATTCCACTTAATCTTTCTTATAAGCTCTTTCAAATTGAGCGATTTTTAAATTCTTGGATGAAACACAGATGGCGTCGCAAACTTGCCTGGGTCTTGTGAGATTTGAGAAGTGTAATGTATGACATTTATAAAAATGGAGTCGTATACAATACAACGCGTTCAAATTGTTGAATTATTTTATGAATTGTAATCTCCGGAAACGATGGTGTTAATTGCCCACCAAGATCATGTGATTTGACACCGTTGGACTATTTTCTCTGGGGTTACGTGAGAAGCCAGGTCTATAAAAATGACCCCCGATCAATTCCTAAACTGAAGGATGAAATTATTCGCGTTATTGGTGAGTTAGAACTGCAATTATGCCAAAATGTCATAGAAAATTTTGACAAAAGAGTGGCTATCTGTGGACATTTGGCGGATATTGTTTTTTGTGTTTAAATGTCATACATTATACTTCAATGACCAATAAAAAGTTTTTGAAATCAAAGCAAATTGTGTGTTTTATTCAAGAATTAAAAAAAATTTTAATCAAACAACCGCTCAATTTGAAAGACCCTTTACAATGTTATGTCCTAGGACCCTTTACAATATATATCCAAGTGCTATAACTGGTGCAGAAGGTCGACATATTTCACATACATATTAGAGCAACACTTCTCAAACTATGGTGTGTGACCCACTGGTGGGTCGCAAGCAAATTTTTAGTGGATCATGAAAGTTTTTGAAATATGAAAGTATGGATAATAATATTATATAAAAGTATGGATCCCTCAATATATTATACTAGCAGTAAATATACCAATCTCACGAAGTAACTATGGGTGCCATCTAACCAACATGGACATGGACAATATAATGTGGACATGTGATTTACGGTACTTTATCTAGTGCAAATAATAAAACAGATTTCTCTTATTCTGTCTATTGAAGCTTTAAAGATACTACTTGCTTTCTCATCTTCGTACATGTGTGAAATTGCATTTTCGGCAATGGTGGGAATCAAAATAAAATTTAAAACTAAGCTTAAATTGTCGAACATCTTGAACCTGAAAATAACCAAGATTGATGTGGACAATAATGCCGTTATCAGCAGTAACCAGAAACAAGTGCAGACGTCTTATCATGAAAAATAAATTTATTTTTCATTGAATAGTAAAAAAAAAGCTGGATTATGCATTCTTTCATATCTGTAGTATAAACAGTGCTTTTTTTAAAAAAAAAAAAAAAAAGGGGGCCGGAGCTCACTTCTTGTCAAGCTTTTTGTAAACCGTAAAAAAGGTGGTGGAGCGCCGCTCCACCGCAAAAAAAGCACTGAGTATAAATATATGTCTTTAAATAAATCCACGTGTTATTATTATTTTATTTTAATATAATTGTATTTTTTACTATAAATAAAATATTTCATTCTAGGTCGTGATATAATTTGGGTCACGGTACTGAAAAAATTGGGAAGCACTGGACTAGACCAAAGCAGGGTTTTGGGATTATGGAATCCAGAGTCAGCAATATACGAGGCATATCCAGAAACTAAGTGTACTGAATTTTTGTAGGTTACAATTTTTTTTATTTAAACAAAAAATTTACGTGGTTACCGTAGTACATATGTAAGCTATTTTTCGACATAGTCGCCATTCCTCTCAATGCAGGTGGTGAAGCGGGGTATCAACTTTTTGATGCCTCCGTCCACTTCTCCACCTCCTCCTTTACCTCATCGTCGGTTGAAAACCTTTTTCCACCCATGTGTAGCTTCAGGGAGGTAAAGAGATAATAATCTGAAGGTACTAGGTCAGGGGAATGCGCGGGATGGTTCAGGACATCCCATTTAAACGAGGCGAGCAGTTCCTTCGTGGCGTTGGCCGTGTGTGGTCTTGCATTGTCGTGCAGCAGGCAGACTCCCTTTGTCAGCATGCCTCTCCTCTTGTTCTGAATCGCCCTCCGCAATTTTTTTAGGGTCTCACAGTATCTTGCAGAGTTGATGGTCTCCACTTGAGGCATATATTCAATTAAAATTATGCCTTGACAGTCCCAAAACACGGATGCCATGATTTTCTTGGCTGAAATTGTGGTTTTGAACTTTTTGGCGGTGGGTGAAGAGGTGTGACGCCACTGTTGAGACTGCCTTTTGGTTTAAGGCGTGTAGTGTGCAACCCAAGTTTCATCTCCAGTAACGATGGAGCGGAGAAATTCATCTCCATGGAGTTTGCAGCGCCTCAAAAACTCTTGCCTTTTTACAAAATTTCGCACTTGGCGGGAGATTGGTTTGACATTTTTCACGAAACGTGTTGTCGCGTCGACACTTCTCAACGTACTGACCTCGAACCAGTCTCGTTGCGGAGGGGAAGGGTCAGGCTACACGGAAGTGTAGCCAACATGTCGAAAATAAAATCCATCCGGTCGTGAGAGCCTCAGTACACTTACTTTCTGGATACGCCTCGTACAACAAGTATATACAACAGCTTAGAATATACAAGTTTTTGAAGATCAATGATTGAGAGTGACAATTCACTGAGGAAAAATTCACTGGCAAATTTAAGACATGGTTGAGATGTTGGAAAGAATTAAATTGGTAATATGTTGTAATGGATAATTAATGACTATGAAAAAAATTATCAATCAAGTAAAATAGTACAAAAAGCTGTGATATTCTAAACAAATATTACGTTAAAATGATGCTTCGAAGAACAATCGGTGTTATTTATTTTCGAGTGTTCGGGACTGGATGAAATAAATGACACATGCCAATTCATGATTATTCAAAGACACATGATTATTCAAAGAATGATCGATCAAGATTTCACTGTATTCAAAAAATTGTATATCAAATTAATATTGGTAATCATGACTTGATTTACAGCTTACCAGAAGCTCCGACTATGCTGAGTAATGCCCCTGGATCACCCAGTAATAATTCTTCACCAGTTGCTGTCCATTTCTTCTTTTTCCCAACGAGCACCTTTAAAATTAAATATCCATTTACTTATCAATAAATCCAATTTTTTTACAAAATAAAGTCCTTAGCCCGACTCACTAAGAAATATCTACACTCTACCACTGTGTTAGGCTCCGACTATAATTTGTATAAATGGGAAATATTTTATCATGCTAACTTCACTTCAAGTAAATGAGATGTAAATGGTCCTCGGATATACAGGCAGAAGCCTAGTTTACTGAGGACACAACAAATGAAATGATGGATGAGTTAAGGATATTGAATGACAAACAAAGTCAACAGGGCAATAAAACATATATACTCGAACTGGACAGTATAAAAATCTGCTGAGATGATAGTCCACAACAGTATTTTAGTACCAACTTTGATGTAGGAGGTGAAACGTAGACGTGGAACAAGGCTGAAAAGAGCCAAATAAATGCTATAGAAATGCGAAGTGATTAGGCATGAATGTGAACTTAAGACTGATGTGTAAAATAAGATGAAGAAGAGCACATTAAGATGGTTTGGGCATGTGGAACGAATGAATAAAGACTAACAAAACAAATAAACAGTGCAAATGTGAGTGGAAGGGATGGTAGAGGAAGACCAATGAAAGAATGGTTGAATCAAGTGTATTATATTTTGAAAGTAAGAAATGTAAAAAGCTGTATAAGAAGGTGTATGGATGTAGAAGAGGCAAAAGATGTGTGGCACTCTACGCAACAAACAAAATCACAGTTGATTATTGCCATAATATCAATGAGAAATATTTTATCATGCTAACTTCACTTCGACAAAATTTCAGTTAGCCTTAGTCAGATTGATTTAACATTAATTTATTTCTCTAATGCTATTTAACTGACTGAAGTCATTCCAAGGGCAGTATCTCATATCTCACAATATTCTTACCTTCTTCAATATTAATGAATAAATAATATTTCATACCTCTTGAACGCTAAGCGCAGCTACTATACAAATGGTGTATTCAAACAGTTTGTGTTGGTGGCTGAGAGCCAACATTTTTCCATATCTTGGCAACACTGGATATGCAGCAATCGCTTTTCCAAGAGGTGTTACTTTTAAAATCTACAAACAAATAACTTATATTAAATTTTTTTAAATAATAACACTTAAAAATCCATATGAGAGTCATTGTGGAGATTGTGTACATTAAACTTTCTTAATTTTCAATACATGATACAATCAATCTGCAAAAATATCAGGAACGTTATTTAGTCAAGTTCAGTTTGAACTAAGAGTAAATTACAGGTAACCCTCGCTGTATGTGATTAATTAGTTATAGGAAAAATCGCATAGCTCGAAAAACACGTAAAGCAAATTAATTTTAATGTAGGATAGGTTCCCAATTAAAAGAAAGTAACATAAAAATAGTGAAAAAAAAAACAATTATTATTTATTTCAATAAGAAAACCTACATACTTGTAGTTTATTCCTTTCAATCGAATAATGAATCAACTAGTTCTTATAAATCTGGCTCATCATTTTCCTGCTATCTTGAAGACTCTACATCGGTAGTAGAAGATTTTTAATGCTCTATGGATAAATTGAGGATTCAACTACTTAATTGTGGATAAATTGAGGATTCAACTTTGTATGTATTATAGCTGGGCCACTTTTCAGAGAAGCATGAGTATTATTGTTCCCGTTGCTTTTAATTTATATTTAGTCTTTAATATATTTTTTTCTGGTTATAGTTGGGTTTAACAAGCGAAGAGTTAAACTCATAAACCACTCAAGAGCCAAAAAGTACGTAACAATTTATAAGAAAAACACTGTGCGATATTTGAGTAAATTGCTTGTGGATATGTGGCCAATGACATCTTTGGTTGTAAAACAGAATCACTTTTAGTTTGATTTCACATATATGCCATTTATGGGTATATTGTCGCTTGTTGATAGACTGTTTTTCCATTAAAAAAAAATATAAATCAAAATATGGTAGTTATGTGGTTTATGAGTTTAACTCTTCAAGTATCAAATGTAAAATAAAAAAATTTACTTATATAAAAGTCATTGTTGCTATTAATATGCACTTCGAGGTATTGAAAATACAACACTTTCACAACTATCTTGTTATTTATACCTAACATCTATCTCCCAGATTTCAATGTCTTTTCTCTTGAATGTGTTTTCATTTCTTTTGCCATACCATGTGTGCGTGATTATATATTTGCATGCTTTTTTTTTAATCAGTGAACCTATTATTGTATTAACTGAATTGATTGTATTCACTGCTTATTGATATTTTTTTTATTTACATGTACAAAGGTATGGGCTGAAAAACATCTGATGTCTTCGTGGCCGGACTCGCCCTCTATTAGTCGGGGTGTATCTTGACTGAGGGGATGTTATGAGCCTAAACCTTTTGATAGGTTCTCTTTTAAATGTATTATCTTTTAATAAATATGTTATATATGCAATTTCAGGATATATATAACACATCGATCAATAAGTCCCGGGACTAACCAATAAATGGCGCCTCTAATAACAAATCCATACCCTCAGTTAGTACGAACCTTTAGAAGTTACGTGTCAAACTTTCATGACATTCCTACATTGTGTCATTGAGTTAAAGTGGTTTTAGTGATGATACTTTTGCTATTTTCAAAACAATGGAAAAAACCATGTGTTGATAAAACATTGCTTTTTAGTGGGAAAAAATACCGTTCAACCTCAGCGATGGCTTGAAAAGTGCTGAACGCTCTAGTCGTCCAAATGAGGCTATTACACCAGAAAACATAAAAAAAAACCTCAAAATCGTGATGGAAAATTGCAAAGTAAAATTGCGTGAGATAGCTGACATCCTTAAGATATCATTTGGTAGTGTTTACACTATTTTGCATGAACATTTGGTCATGAAAAAGCTTTTTTCGAAATAGTTGCCGCATTTGCTCACAATGGAACAGAAACAACAACGCATCGATGATTCAGAGCGCTGTTTGGCACTGTTTACGCGAAATAAACAAGAGTTTTTGCGTCAGTATGTGACAATGAATGAAACTTGGATCCACCACTATACTCCGGAATCAAATCGGCAGTCAGCTGAGTGGAGAGCAGCCGGTGAAAGTCGTCCGAAGCGACCAAAAACTCAACAGTCGGCCGGGAAGGTTATGGCCTCCGTATTTTGGGATGCGCATGGTATAATATCCATCGATCACCTTGAAAAGGGAAAAAACATCAATAGCGAATATTACATAGCGTTATTGGAGCGTTTGAAGGCAGAAATTTTAAAAAATTGGCCCCATGTCTAGAAAAAAAAGTTCTCTTTCATCAGGACAACGCACCGTGTCACAAGTCGATGGTAACAATGGCCAAATTGCATGAGTTGAACTTTGAACTGCTTCCGCACACACCGTATTTTCCAGATTTGGCCCCAAGCGACTATAGGCTGTTCGCAGACCTCAAAAAGATGCTCCAGGGAAAGAGATTTGGCTCCAATGAAGAAGTGATTGCCGAAACTAACGCCTATTTTGAAACCAAAAATAAAGCGTTCTACACGGCTGGCATAGAAAAGTTAGGAAAGCGTTGGAATGAATGTATCGCTCTTGAAGGAGACTATGTTGATGAATAAGGAAGAATTTTGGCAAACAAATGTTGTTTTTGTAGTTAGTCCCGGGCCTTAATGATCAATGTGTTACATATACTATGTTGCTATCAATAAACTTATATTTATTTACTAGGAATTGAGATACTCATGTATAGAACAAAAGTACTGAAATATTCAAAGTTATACCCAAAGACTTTATAATACCTATGTATATTTATGTTAAATAAATCTGCATTACCTCTTCAGTAATAACTCTTCTATTTTTATTGAAATCTTTATTCTGTATTACATTTGATTTACTCAATGCTCCTAGAATTTCAAGTCTCATTTCTGCTGTTTTCAGTTGAAGTATGTCTGGCGCAGTTGGAAATGGGAAATTAATAACCTAAAATGAAAAAAAAAGTTAGAAAAATGTTTAGAAAGCAAACTCTCCTCAAGGGGGATCTAACTCAAGCACTATTATTGAGTTACCAAAAAAGTGAGCAATAATTAATGTCCCTTGTGTGTACAAAATTACTCAAAAGTCCTTCTGTCAACATTGAAGGCTGAAACAGCAAGAGATTTAAAACCATGAAAAATTTTGCTGTAACGAAATGGAAGCACTTGTATTTTATTACACTTTTGTGGTATACATTTCTTTTAAATAAACCAAAAAATATTAATAAGTTTATTGTGAAACAGCTTTACTAATACACATTCTTTTTAAACTATCAAGAATAGAACTACTCACCAATTCAAGTTGGAAGATAAAAATTCTACCAACAAGGCAACGGAGATTGTCTAGAGTGACTTTGATAATTAAAGGGTGATATGGAAATTGATTGATTGATTTCTGAACACCTCAATTACAAAATTATTTTACCTTGTCAATTCCCATGCATTTCATTTGAAGCAAGAGATCATCAACGGGTCTGGCGCGTATTTCTGGCTCCCTGTCCTTGGGCATGTCATGCTGGAAGACAGCACTTGAGTATAGCCGGTAGCAGTGTCCCGGGGCACATCGGCCCGCCCTGCCTGCCCTCTGTTGTGCTGCTGCATGGGACGTCCACACCACACGCATTGCGCTCGCACCGGTCACTTTCTCGTATATCCTTATTAAATGAATTATACAAGTTAAAAGGGTTTCTAAAGCACTAACATGTCATTACCACAGACCAATCTGATAAGTAAATTGTATAAAATATATGAAGAAAAAGATCTTAGAATGAATGTTGCGAAATCCAAAGCCATGGTGATAAAAAAGTATAAAAGAAAAAGTAAATGCAATAAATGAGTGAACAAAGAAAGATTAGAGCAAGTTTAAGAATTCTGTTATCAAGGTAATATAGTACCCGGCGGTAAGTAATACACATTGGGCTTAAGAAAGAGACTGTCGCTTTGTAGAGTGTCGTCTCTGTCGCACGATACGCTAACAGTCCGTGCGACAGAGACGACACTCTACAAAGCGACAGCCTCTTTCTTAAGCCTGATGCGTATTACTTACCGCTGGGTACTATATTTTCTATGATAATAAAGAATAGTTACCTAGAGAGATATCAAATGGCGCACAGCGATAGAAAACAAAGTCAACGGGGCACTAAAACATATATATACTCGAACCGGAGAGTATCAAAATCTGATAAGATGTTAGCCCACAACAGTATACTAATACCAATTTTGATGTATGAAAGTGAAACTTGGACATAGATAATCGTCTGAAACTTGGACATAGAGTGAAACTTGGACATAGAGTCGAATAAATACTGTAGAAATGTGTGCACTGGGAAGAATATATGGGGTGACAATGTATGGCAAAATGTTTTGGGCATATACCATAGAATGAAGGAATTCATATTATATTATTTATAGTTAAGGCATTAACATTGAGGAGGTTTAAAGACATTGTAATTTATCACACACTGTTTATTTCACTTTTTGTAACGGTATAACCCTACCGGTTTCAAGGCTTTCACCTCATCATCAGGGAGCACAAACAAGACTGAATTCTGTTCGAACTGGTACCGAGATACACACTTCTAACGGTAAACATTCGGGTTGGGGACTGGGGGTTTGGGGAGGCATAGGACAACCTCGGCGAGCAGCGGAGAGATTCTTGGGATATACATGTTTGCCAGATGTTCACCTCGATGCACTGACTTAGAAATTTCTAAGGCCTCTAATCAGTCCAATTTATTTTCGTTACTACTGATATGTAAGAATTTGGCATCATCGATAGAAAATGTATGTTTTTCACGGTGACAATGATTAGCCATTGCAGAATAAATTAGAGGATTTGTTAGGAATTCCGGATTATGGACAGACCTGAACTTAAGTTTTTGAGACTACGTTCCTGATAGAACTAAGTAATTGTGAGATAGTTTGTAGTACTCTTGATTTCCTTAACATACCTTGCTTTCTGTTTCCCTGTATCCACAACATACTTGATATCTGGGATGGTAAGCGAAGTTTCTGCCACATTAGTGGCCACTACACAAAGTCTGCAACCCTCGGGAGCAGGTTGGAACACTTTGGCTTGTTCTGTAGGAGCCAGCATGGAGAACAAGGGCAACACCCACAGAGGATTACTGACTCCTGATGACCCCATGGCCAGGGTTTCCCATTCTGTTAGTAAGAAGAAATATATCAAATTTCACATATTATTAAATCTAGGAAAACAAATTAAACTTTAAAATTTCTTATCTTAAAGAATCATAACAAACACTCTATATCTCTATTGGGGTAGAAAGAAAAAATAAATCTCCACTTCATTCTATCCGGGCATACAGCTTTTGCTTGAGATGATGACATCAGATATAAATGCATGGATAAAATTGATGTTTTAAATAAAAAATAATAACTTATAAAAATAATTATAAAAAAATAAATATTTTGTTTGAAGTCATATCACAATCTTTTTCATAATTATCTGGGCTTTTGACATAATTTATTTTTTGACACAAACGGTATCTATCAAGACGCCGGGACAAGCGATTCAAAACTAGGATTGTCCCAGCCAAATCGGGACGTCTAGTCACTTAGAAATAATGTAGACTCTAAGAAATGGAGGTGTATCATTCTTTCTGCAGTGAGGTCAATTTGTTCGCAAGGTCAAGTCCAATGATCACAACTACTCTGTGAAGAGTAGGAGTACAAATGGGAAGAAGTTATTGGTTATTTTCAACCAGTTTTATAACAGTTATTTATTGGTGTTGTTCTTCTTGTCAAAAATGTTTAAATTAATTCCGGTTAACTAACACAACTGATAATATCTAAATTAATCGTGAGTGTGGGTCTCTTATTGTTGTTTTAATTTTGGTTGTTTTTGTATTTGTGTTTCTGTGTGTTTTTCTTTTTTTTTCTTCTTTTTTTTTTTTTTGTTTTGAATTTGTTTTGATTTTTATTCTTATGATTGTGTGCAGTATATTGTGGGATGAATATTTTTGGTCTTTCTGGAGCGATAATGTGTGAGGAGTTGAGTTTCGCAAGATGTTTCCAGTTGTAGTTGAGTGTCACTGTTTGTCAGGTTGATGAGAGCGTGCAACGGGGTTTTTTGTGTTATCAAAAATCGGAAAGAAGTATCGATTTATTTTTTCATGCTAAATATCCTCAGTGAGATACAGGCAAAAGCCTAGTTTACTGGGGATACGACAAATGAAAGGCAACAAACCCAGATCCATTAAAATTATACGTCCAAATCAAATTACCTGTTGTTTTTTCTCAAATTGTGTATATTTCTTGTCATGTGTAATAATAATAATAATAATAATCTCACCATTTTCTTCTTCACTGTCAATATATTCATCACTATCTTCTCCAGCCTGGTCTAAAAGGTCATCTTGAAACTCTTCATCAGGCACATCGAAGTCGTCTAAATTAAATTCTGGCAGTTTGACTACCTCTTTCTTTTTCTTTTCTCTTGCCAATTTCTTAGCCATTTTCAAGGTGCTCCTCATTTTGTTTTCATCCTCATCATCATTGTCATCATCAGAGAGTGATTCGTCTTTTATTGTTACATTCGTAGAATTTTTAGTATCCGCAATTTTAATATCGTCATTCTCGTTAGTAATGTCGATAATTGGTACTTCTGTTTGATTTTTTAGTTCTTCTGATGATCCTGCATTGTTCTTAGATTTTCTTTTTGTTTTCGGTTTTGATTTTTCAGTCATTTCCTTAGGTTCTTCCTTTTTTATGGATTTATTATAAGGAAATGCAGTTCTCAATCTTTTAACTAATGTATGAACCTGCATGAACATAAAAAAATTTAATGTACAGAAAAAGTTTTTATACATATGAAGTTTGATCAAAATTTATACGAGAATTTAAATTTTTATTCAAAATTATTTATTTAACCGGTTCACTGCCACGAGCGTGTTGACGCGCTCTCCGATTCAGTGCTCGCCTGGCCGGCCATACAAAATGAACGCGTAAACGCGCTCTCCTTTGAGCTTGTCGCAAGCCAATATCAAATACAATTGTAATAATTTATAAATTATAACACATAGTGACATCTATTGGGATGGTCAAGAAATACTTAAATATTACAATTTACCGATATTATCAAAGTTACAGTCATCTTTCTAGAAGCTTTCACTGACAGTTAATACGTGTCTCTGATACAGGGTTACCGACTCCAGTTTTTTTGCGACGTAATTGTGATGATTTATAGTTTTGTTCAGTGGTTGATTTTTAACTTTTGTGCGTTATTTTTGTTAATTTTTCAAAGTATTTATTTACAAAGTGTGTTTTCATGTATTCTTTGGTTATTGGCGGTAGTTTTGCGGCATAATACGACGTTTATATAGACTTTTTACGGTTTTATTTTATAGTTTATTTACCTTTTGCGCTTTATTATACATCATACAGATAATTTGTTGATTTTAGTTTACAAAGTATATTATATTTCACTATATTTATAAGTAAACGTGTTTTCTGTGTCAAGTTGTGACAACCCTGACATTTTGTGAATATTTAAACTGTGTTTTTCTGAGTGAACGGCAGCTCAAACGCCACACGGTGTATATATTTAGTAAGTTTTCATAATATCTTTATATCTGTATATAAAAAATAGAATTTTTTTAGGTTTTATTTTTGTTGAAAAAATCCCGGCCTGCTGGGCACGGCCATACTAATAACTTCCGGCACTTAAAGGGTTAATTATTAATATCAATATTGTCCCCTTCAAAGTAGTCCCCATAGGATAAAATCAACATTTTTTCCAAACCGCAAAACATTTGTGGAACGCACTTTTTGAAATAGCCTTTAGCTCACCCAGCGATTTTGTCTTTATCTCCCAGAAGGTATAAGAAGTTTGGAAATAATAAGAAGAGCTCAAAAGTTCTACTTAAGCCTTTGATTCCAAAATACAGCCATACACCTCATACAGCTCCTACGATTTCTGACTTTTTACATACGACACCTGAAAACCAACACAATACAAATCTTCTTCCATGCACTCAAAAATGTAGGTAGTATTTGAGGTATGAAACAAATAATAAATAACATACCTCTTGCTGGCCCGTTACAAATACTAAAATACCTCCTTCAGGTAATTTAGTGTGAATTTTGATAGCCTTTGAGAAAGCTGCTTTCAAGTAGTCATCTTCAGTCTTTTTGTTAAAGTGTACTGTAACAGGAAATTGTCTTGTCTCTATCTGAAATTAACGTTTCAACTTTGTTAATTTTAAAGAAGAAAAAGGCAGAAATAATTCCAATCATACATATAGTAAGTAAATCCCACTGAATCCAATAGTATGATTGGACAAATTAAACAAATTTTAGGAGATGTGTCCTCGAGGGAGAGATGATGATGATTTGTTGATAAATAAAACACGTTTTCGATCGCAATGCGGAAAGAGATAAATTTTATTGGTAACGTAGGTATTTATACTATTCCCGCGTGTGTGCGGGAATGCGAGCAAGATATCTCGCCGCCTCGTTTCTGAATCCGCAAAACGATTAATGTCGTATGTAGGTGATAATTTATTTACGGAACTGGCGAGATAGATGTGGTGCGTTCTCGCTCCAGCATGGAATGCGCTCCGCTCCCGGCAATGAGTTGAATGACTGGCACGTGGACTTGGTACTTGTTTGTTTTGCATTGCTAAGGAATGCAAAGGTCATTTCATCGGTCATTGACCGCGTGTGCGACCGCCACAAAATGTTGAGATTTTTTTCATTCAATTGTGAGAAATGAGCTTACATTTTCAAATAACAGAAGTACCGATTAAGTAGGCCTCCTTTGTAAATAACTGCTGTTCACAAAACAGTATTTAATAAAAGTTATCATGATGTAAACCAGTACAGTAAAATTCTCTTGAAATGTAATTTTTTGACAATTTTTAGTTGACATAATTCATGAAATCTGCTGATTCGTAATTCCTCAGTATTTTGATACTCAAAGGACAAATAAAATCTCTTCTGACTGCAAAAATCCACATTTGCGACAACACATTTGTGCCTTGATACATAGTGTAAACATCTGTGACTAGCGCCGTCCGCTAGCCAATCACAACTCCCCTACTTATCTCCCTAATAGTTAGCTTTTACAGCTAAATTACCAGATCTAGCTTTGATCTCTCCATCTACCTAAATGTTCATACTATCTACAGTGTACTTTATAAGGATTAACTAAAAAAAATCAGATTGTCTCCATCTACCTAAATGTCCATACTATCTACAGTGTACTTTATAAGGATTAATTTTAAAAAATCAGATTGTCTCCATCTACCTAAATGTCCATACTAGCTACAGTGTACTTTATAAGGATTAATTAAAAAAAATCAGATTGTCTCCATCTACCTAAATGTCCATACTATCTACAGTGTACTTTATAAGGATTCATTGAAAAAAATCAGATTGTCTCCATCTAACTAAATGTCCATACTATCTACAGTGTACTTTATCAGGATTAATTTAAAAAAATCAGATTGTCTCCATCTACCTAAATGTCCATACTATCTACAGTGTACTTTATAAGGATTAATTAAAAAAAATCAGATTGTCTCCATCTACCTAAATGTCCATACTATCTACAGTGTACTTTATAAGGATAAATTGAAAAAAATCAGATTGTCTCCATCTAACTAAATGTCCATACTATCTACAGTGTACTTTATAAGGATTAATTAAAAAAAATCAGATTGTCTCCATCTACCTAAATGTCCATACTATCTACAGTGTACTTTATAAGGATTAATTGAAAAAAATCAGATTGTCTCCATCTAACTAAATGTCCATACTATCTACAGTGTACTTTATAACGATTAATTAAAAAAAATCAGATTGTCTCCATCTACCTAAATGTCCATACTATCTACAGTGTACTTTATAACGATTAATTAAAAAAAATCAGATTGTCTCCATCTACCTAAATGTCCATACTATCTACAGTGTACTTTATAAGGATTAATTTAAAAAAATCAGATTGTCGCTACTTTCCAAGTGTTATGAATATGTGAAAATGCTACAATATTATAAGCGTGCACTGAAGTTATAGTTATCCTTATAACCCGAATACTAGGTGGAAAAAATGCCTGTATCATTCGAGGGGAGTAGCACAGTGTGGGGTTAGAACCGGTAATCTTCCGTACGGAAGTCCAAAGCGATACCGTGCAGCCATGCACCTCAATTTTCTAATTCAATTTCGTATTTTAAAATAATTTGTACATATATAATCATTTTTATATTGTAAATTAAATTCAATATATACTATGTATATCTTATTGCTAATTTGTGGACTACTTAATTGTGTATTTTAGTCTTGTTCATTTTGTACGTCATCGTAAGATTCGAATTTTTGTGATGACAGTTTCGAAGTTTTTAAAAATCGACACATCACATATTCAGTAGAAATTCATAATTTGGGAGACAGTTCAACACGGTATTAAAAAAAGCTGAAAACTGGTGATTTATGACTAAAATTGGGGATGTGAAACTATTTTATTTTTATATTTTCTTAAAACTTTCACTGTAATGTTGAAAAATTTCACTGTAATTCGAATTTTATTTTCAAATTCAGTCCTATGAATTACAAATTAACCGAGTTTTACTGTATAACCCTTTCTGGTTCCCTTCTTGGTTTTACGGTATAACCCTTTCTGGTTCATAATTTGGGAGACAGTTCAACACTGTGTAGGGAATACCGACATCCCTAAATATTGTCAACATGCACGGTCAACGACCGATGAATCAACCTTTGAATATGTACAAAGATCACATACTAGAACGTCAATAATGTTTACACCCAAATAATATTTACGTCGCATTCCACGGTAGAGAGAGAACGCATCACGTTGTCTCGCCGTTTCGGCAATAAATATTCTACCCACTATATCATTGGCAACGTCTGCGACCACCTCGGTACGCACAGGAGTGAGATCAAGATATACCGCGGACGCATTCACGCGCC
The DNA here is from genome assembly GCA_949825065.1 of Odontocerum albicorne. Lineage (NCBI taxonomy): Eukaryota > Metazoa > Arthropoda > Insecta > Trichoptera > Odontoceridae > Odontocerum > Odontocerum albicorne. The sequence goes on from OX463858.1 coordinate 9,291,787, forward strand.
CCGTTCTGAAATTGTATATATACCTACTTATCGACAAATAAATAGCACTTGTTATTATTCGCTTGACCATTCATTTCTGTTTACTATTTATTGATTATTCACTCTCACTTTTTCGCATTCCTGAATCGACGTATTTTATTTTAAATACAAAACAAATCAAAATCATCACGACCTACCAATTTAGCGGGATGCTTAATTGATAGGTCGTGATGATTTTGATTTGTTTTGTATTTCAAATAAAATACGTCGATTCAGGAATGCGAAAAAGTGAGAGTGAATAATCAATAAATAGTTAACAGAAATGAATGGTCAAGCGAATAATAACAAGTGCTCTTTATTTGTCGATAAGTAGGTATATATACAATTTCAGAACGGGGCGCGTGAATGCGTCCGCGGTATATCTTGATCTCACTCCTGTGCGTACCGAGGTGGTCGCAGACGTTGCCAATGATATAGTGGGTAGAATATTTATTGCCGAAACGGCGAGACAACGTGATGCGTTCTCTCTCTACCGTGGAATGCGACGTAAATATTATTTGGGTGTAAACATTATTGACGTTCTGGTATGTGATCTTTGTACATATTCAAAGGTTGATTCATCGGTCGTTGACCGTGCATGTTGACAATATTTAGGGATGTCGGTATTCCCTACAACTGTATTAAAAAAAGCTGCAAACTTGTGATTTATGACTAAAATTGGGGATATGAAACTATTTTATTTGAATATTTTCTTAAAACTTTCACTGTAATGTTGAAAAATTTCACTGTAATTCGAATTTTATTTTCAAATTCAGTCCTATGAATTACAAATTAACCGAGTTTTACTGTATAACCCTTTCTGGTTCGTAAATCAACAGTTTATAGAAAGATAACAGTAATAGCAAAACCAATACTCTCCTATTGTTATGTAAAGCGTACATGTTGTACACTTTGTCTTAAAAGTAGCTGTAAAGTAGCGCCATTACTAATTTTCACTTAGCATGCTACTTTATATTGAACACTAACTGGAGCAGTGTTACTTCTGCAAAGTAGCTGTAAACTCACTGATTTCATAAAATAACAAATGTATTACAAATAAAAACGAAAGCCAATATTAAAAAAGGTGAAATTCTACAATATTATAGTTCATATCTTTAATCATAAAAAAATATTTTGTTCAATTTGTAATATCATGTTAATTGATTTTTTAGAATAATAAAACAAATTTAACACTAGTTTTCTTTGTAATTTATTTTTATCAAACACTGTTTATTCCACTTTTTTGTAACGGTATAACCCTACCGGTTTCAAGGCTTTCACCTCATCTTCAGGGGAGAACAAACACTCACCGCTGTTTTATTGAGTTCACTACCGGTTTCAAAGACCTCTGTTTTCTTTGTCAGGTAATAAACTCAATCACATATGATTTTGTTATATTAAAGTACACATAAGTAGTACAGAATGTTTAGATATTTAATATAAAATAATAAAACAGACCTTAACGACAGGTGGAGGTACCCTAAACAGCCTTGTATTTTCAGTAAAGTCCTCAATCCTAAGTGTAGCAGACATAACGACCAGACGCAAAGGGTCACCGCGTTTACATCTCAAGGGAACAATTCGAGACAGTAAGCCAATCAATATATCAGTAAATACACTTCGCTCGTGAGCCTCATCGATGATTATCACGGAATATTTTGATAAGACAAAATCAGACTCAATCTCCTTTAAAAGGACACCTGAAAAAAAGAAGAAAAACTATATTAATAATTGTTACAAATGGTAATAAATTTGTTCAAATGATCTTTATGCATGATTTAAATAATTTTTTTTGAATAATCAAAGGCAAACGTTTTTCGAAACGTATTTACTAAATTATAAAATAAAATACGACTGATACCTAATTACACACAATATTGCTTTTAATTTAGTGTCTCACAAATATAGCTATGCTAAAATACTACCTTGATCAAAAAGTTTTAGGACCGGCCACCGTGTGGTGCTGTTAGTCACCCGATTGGAATTCTTTTTTTTTTGTTAGGTTACCACATCTATCATTGACACTTCCCTCCGAATTTCAGCGTCATAGCTTGACATTTGTAAAAGTTATGATGTACTGAGTGCATCTACCTTTGTGCGTGTTTTCGATTTTTTACAAGTTTGAAAATGGCATCAACGAGTTTGCATTAAATTTTGTGTGAAAAACGGATTTAACGGTCCGCAGACCTTGAAAATGTTGGAGAAGTGTTTTTCGGTGGCACGTACGCTTCAGAAGTGGTCGTGAGTCAGTCGAGGATGACGAACGCAGTGGCAGTCGAAAACCGATAAAACCATCGATAAAATCATCAGAGCCACAAATTCATCAGAGAGCTGGCAGAGGACTTGAACATCGCTTATGGATCCGCTCAAGACATTTTGGTTGATGATTTGGGCCTCAGACGTGTCGCTGCAAAACTGGTGCCGAAAGACCTCAATTTCATGCAAAAAAAGGACCGTGTTGAAATCGCGAAAGACATGATTTCCATGAGTTTTTGACCAAAAACAACACGACTACTATCCAGCAGCCTTCGAATTCACATGAGCTGGCTCCCTGCGACTTTTTCCTGTTCAACCGACTTAAAAAACCGCTTCGCGGAACGCGTTACAGCATCCGAGAGGGTGTCATGAAAAAATCGAAGACAGCTCTGATGGACATACCGAAAACTGAGTACCAGCGGTGTTTCAAGCATTGTATCAAGCTCTGGCGTAAGTGCGTTGCAGTCGATGGGGAATACTTTGAAGGGGACCATATCGATTTTGATGAATAAACTTGTATTTTCGATTTTATGAATAAAAACTTTTTGATCAAGGTAGTATATTACATACTAAAAAATATTAGTTATATTGCATAGAATAGTAGTTAACTTAAGGTATGTGCATGTGTTTAATAAATTTTTCCGAAATATCCGGTGGTGAATTTTTTTTTTATATACAGTGGAACCTCGGTTCTCGAACATCTCTCGTCTCAAACATATTATTTTAATTCGGTTTGTGAACACTTACTGTATAACATTTTCAATGACAATGTCATGTCTCACTTCAGAAAAATTTCAAACGCAGGCAAACAAATCTCTCATTGGACAGGTTTTTTTGTGAAAAAGGACAGTCAACTGATGTATTTATGCAAATAATAACATCTCACCATCCTACCCACCTGCCTTGCCACTTTAGGGACTTGTGTTTCGCATAGAAGGATGAGGTTGTTTTAATAAAAGTCGTCAAGATCGAGATAAGCAAAGAGAGAAAGTTTATTGAAAGCGTCTGTATTTATAAGGTATAGAACGGCGCAGAACATGTCGCCGTCTCGCTTCACCGGACACATACTTATTGTCACACGTTCCATATACATTTCATACTACGGTCTGCAGGAGAGGCAAGAGATATGTCGGCGTCTTGCTCTCGCTGGTCGTTACTAGTGAGTTCAATGACCGCGCGGCGACCTTCGCCCAGTGCTGTCTCACATTCCTTACAGAGCGAGTTCAATGAACGAGCGGCTAAAGATCGCCTCAGTGGGTTCAGTGACCGCATGCACGGTCGCTACACCACCTTCCACTTTCGACATCAGCTCTCCTCAGTAATAGATAAAGTGCAGCAGTTAAATTTTCATTTATTTAATCCATTTATTGTGTTGCTGCTCTGTGTATTTTTGAGGGTCTGGAATGGATCAATCTAATCGAAGTTACTTCTTATGGGAAAAATTGATTCGTCTTTCGAACATCCTTCTGGAATGGATTACGTTCGAAAACCGAGGTTCCATTCCACATATAATATTTTTTTATCTAATTTTAATTTTCGATATGTTTTTGTTCCTATTATTTCAATTCATTTAGATTTATCAGCTATAGCCTCATTTACTTCATTGACTATAAATTCAATTAGCTGCATTGATATTTAAAAAAGGTATTGTAAACCGGTAAAAGAGTCACTTGAAGCATGGAAATGCAATCTTTCAGTCACTTATTTGGCGCTACTTACAAAACTTGCATTGCAACTCATAAAGAAGTTAAGTTTAGCAGATACCCCAAATCATAATTTTTATCTGAAAACATTCATTATTCGATTCACTATTATTTTCATATAATCATCTTGACAAAAGTTGAGAAAAAAATTGTAGCATTATTCATGTGAACATTTCCCACATCGCTCTCCGCGAGTTACTCAAACCCCCGCTCTAGTCAGTCACTGCCTTTTTTTCAAATTTGAAAGAAGAGTAACAGCAATAGAATGAATGCTGGGGTATACAATGGCATGACCAACCGGAACATCAAGAGAAACAAACAAATAGAATGGTTGGTCCCGATATTCGCATGGAAAAAATATGTAATGTATAAATATAAGTAATCAGGACATGAAAAGAATGTAGATTGATAGAAAATGCAATGCTTAAAAGGAAGAAAAGAGCACAGAGATGGTTCGGCTTTATAGAAAGAATAAATGACGAAAGATTTAAAACAATAATCTACACGAGTAGTATACAAGATACGCGAAGTTTGGGAAGACCTAGAAAACGTGGTACAAACAAATTAATCAAATTCTGAAAGAAGGAAGAGTGAAAATCCTATATCATAGGAAAGTGTGCATAGTGAAGTGTATGGACAAAGAAGAAGAGAAAGATATGTTTCAGGATAGATTGAAGTGAAGAACTGTTCTCTCTGCATATCCCAATAGGACATAGTGTGATGGTGATGATGATATTTTGCATAATATTATCAAATTCGCTATATCTGAGAGAAAAAAACATGCAATACTATCACCATCAAATTCTATAAATTTTAATTCAATATCTATTTCTGGTTTATTTCAAATAAACTGAAACAAGAGGTCAATAGTTACCGTCTGTCATGAACTTGATTTGTGTATCCTCAGTCACGTTTCCTTCATACCTCATGAGGTAGGATACTTCTCTAGAAGAAAGACCCATCTCAGTGGCAACCCGGTCTGCCATAGCAACTGCAGCCACTCTCCTGGGCTCCGTGATACCGATCATCTTTTTGTTACGAGCATAACCAGCCTCGTATAAAAATTGAGGAACTTGAGTCGTTTTACCACTACCTGAAAATAAATAAAAATGATTATTGTTAAGACACCGGTCTTCCCTCTAGAGGTTTCGGGTTCAATTCCCGATGATACCAAAAAAAAAAGAATAAAAAATATACTTATCATACAAAGAACAGTTCATGCTTTATTCATTATGGTATCCGTCAACATATCTGAATAAATTATATGGACATGTTGAAGAGTATGTCCGGAAGACAATATTGTTTTCGGTTCCGGTGATCGAGCCTTTGGGTTAAAAACTTAGTTTTTCCACGTGTACTATCGCACATGGATAGACAACAATACTCACATAGTCTAGCGAGTGAAAGTATTTTTATTAAACAAACTCTTTTAGCAGATTTGTACTATATTGTACACTCTTTTTCTACAAGGTTTGTAAAAAAAGAGAGTTCAATCTCAATCTCTGGAAAATCATGAAATAAAGTCATTCTGTATGTGAATAGGGATGCTTTCAAAAGTTCGCTTAATATGCGTAGTTGTCTTTTTTTTAAAAGGCAATCCAGCCACATTAGGATGATTTGTAATACCACAGTCAATCCAAAAATGCTATTTTAAGAGTCAATAAATGAAATTTAAAAAAAAATTGTTTAAGACAATTTAAAACTTCAACTGATTAAACTCAAGAAATATATCTAAAAGTTGAAAAGTTCTTAACGCAAAATTCATTGGACCACGCTCTGCTAGTTTATTTTACCGGACTTCACGCCGAACAGCGAGAAGAAACCCTACAACACCACATCTTTGCTTGGACCGTGAAGTTCTATAAAAGTCAACAAAATCACAGCAATCCCTTAGTCGCTGCCCTGGGGGCTTACGAGAGTAAATCCGACCTACCCTTCCGTTATAAGCACAGGCTCCCGAAGCATTATCTGTTGCCTGACTAGTCCACCTACAGTATTAGCTGGGACGACCAAGGTCTGAGTGAATGTGATGGAATACAAGTAGCCTGATCGTGTGGACTTGTTCTTGCTAAATAATTAGTTGTAAGAATTGTTATCTAGTTATAAATAGTATGTAGGTGTTAATTATTTCTAAGAAATCATATATTAAGATTGTAAAAAATAAAAATAAAATTACATGTAGGAAAATAAGATTAAGTAAGTTCATAAATTATAACATATAAATAAGATAGTTAAGTAATAAATTTGTATATACGTATAGCCTTGACAAATATTTGTACAATATATTACTTTGTAAATAAAAAAAAAAAGATTCATAGGACACGGCATTTAGTAAAAGACAACTATGTTTCGAAAACATTGAAAAAATAACATTACCTGTCTCTCCAACAACAAGAACAATTGCGTTTTCATTAATACATTCAACAACAGCTTGCTCTTCCCCCAAAATTGGCAATTTCAACCGAGAAGCCTGTATTTTAGGATCACGGTTCACTTCAATGTAAACCGTTTCCCTCTTTTCCAATGGAATAAGTGTGTTTGACATTTTCTCGTTCTCTTTACTTTTAAACTTGTCCCTTTTTTTTTTATTTCTATTCGATAATTTCTGTGCCCTTTCTACCAGTTCTACTTCATCCAAAATTTCGATTGGTTCTTCTTCAACATTTTGAGATTCGTCTTGTTTACTGTCTATATTTTCATCAATTTTATTATTTCCATTTGGAATGGTGTCATCTTTTTCTTCTTCCTCATCTTCAATATCTTCTGAATCTGATGAGGACTCATCGAGACCAACAACATTGTAATCTCTTTTGAGTTTCCTTTTCTTTCCATCAGCTTCTAATGATAAAAGATGTTTTCGTTTCTTAGCACCTAAAATTAAAATCCTCATTTATTTTAATATGTAGTATAAAATCCAAAAATATGGATATCAGTGAGAGAGTTTGAACTTAAAATCAAGAATATGAAGCAGATAGTGAATGTAAAGTATCACTGTTTTGTACACCTTCACTTTAGTAATCAGTGAATGTGCACTACAGGGTTATTTGGTCAAATTCACTTGTAATAGTGTACTTCCACAGCTCGACATTAGTGAACTAAAATACAAACATCCGTGTACAGCTGTGATTTATATATTCACAAAAAACTACATTAATGGTCATAGCGTTTATAAATGCCATATTGAATTTAAAGTTTCGTATGAGAAATGCTCAAAATTTGTAGGTAAAATGAAACTTAAGCAAGAAAATATGTTTGGTTTAGAAGTTGAAAAAACCTTTAGATAAAGGAGATCAAAAAAGCAATTAGTATTTTTCACTTTTCTACTGACCTTATTTCCTCTACCTCCCATTCTATAATGCAATATGTTTAAGCATAAAACAAAACATGGTACTAAAAATATCGACCTATTTAAAATTATTAAAATTTGGTGACATGTTAAAATAAAATAATATTAACATAAACTTTTCAAAACAAATTTTGATCATTTCCTAAACAAAATTTTAAGCTCAATACAGTTTCCGTCAATGGCGTTTTAAAAGGAACAATATGGGAGATTCCTTCTGTTAAAAAGTCATAGTTTCAAAATAAGGATCACACAGAATATGTGACATACACTGGTATGCTCGTAACACTGGAAATGTGAGCTCTTAATCTGTTGGATGTAAGTAAAAGAGGAATATCCAGTGTCAATAAAGACTGAACATAGCATTAATCGTAAATAGGAAATGGTCAACTATTCTGAAGATGAAAACAACAAGAAAATTATAATATTTATAATACCTGAAATACTTTTTATTTTGACTGGGTGTGAGCATTCATTTTGCACAGTATGAATATCTGCAATATGATTGACATCTTCAACATCAATGTGGCGTAAATTTTTTTTCAAACCAACGGACTGAACTGTTGAGATTGAGGTCATATGACTTAATTCCTCCGGTTTGATTTGAACTTTTGCCAAAGCTTCAAGTAACGCAGCCCTCTGAAAAATACATTTTAGAAATAAAATACTAACGAGAATCTTTCATTGCATTGTACTATACTTTCATTACATACAGTTGTCGTCACCATCGTTGCCGGGCCTCCTCTCGCTACTCCAACGTCAATCTTGAATTGCTCTTCCAAGTCGATCGTGTAATCTTCTATGAGAAAACAGACCGATCCTAGATGCGCCCTCTCTCCCGCAGATGTCACAGACATGTGGACCCCGCTGAGCCGCCTGGCAATGCTGACACATGTTCGCAGTGCTCTGATTGTTTCTCACACATCTAGCCATTGAGATGCCATCAGCCCGATAACATATGGCTCTCCACCCCTCACGGTCCCGAGCCACCACATTATATACAGTACAACCTGGTGGGCTTATTGCAATGTGTCAATCTTTCCAATCAACCAGAATGATGTTAAAGAGTTTTTAAATGAAAACTAGACAGAATTATTTAAAAAAAAAACTGGTTTCCAACAGAAATTGAACCCACAGATTGATTATGATATATGACATAGATAATCAGCAATCAGCAATCCCGATAATCTAATTGATACACTTATCATCCACTTCGGAGTTTCGGGTTTAATTTCTAATGACCCAAAAAAGAAAACAAAAGTGTTCGAGTCTGGCTAAGAGTTTGTCCCCAAAATTATTGTTCTCTCTTAATGTGCAATAGCATTACTAACACAAACACAAATGCAATTTCAGTTTCAGTGAAACGGGTATTCAATCGACATATGATAAGTTGATTGACTTAAAACAGGAACTCCTTGTTAGTCGGCCAGCAGGTCTACATTATCTGAGCATAGAAATCAAGCATGATAAGGGATGGGAATATTTTTATTTCCATGATTATTGAAATTGTCTTTAAACGCTGCTTTTTTATTATTGTATCTTTCATTGTCATGCAAAATAAAACAAATTTAAAAAAATCGAAACCTGAACGCTTAATTAAGGGGGCCAATGACAATATTGCCTCCTGGCTACATTCTTTAACATTTTCCCAGTTTCTTCGCTGTCTGAATCTACTCAAGGGTCATGGTTTTGCTATAAAGAGACTGCACACATCTTATAAGTATTTCCATTTTTTCCTAGTTCTATTGTAAAATTTTAATATGACGTGCCACTTAGGTTTATAAAACCACACTGATAGTCGCCTAGATTCAGTTCAGCATAGGAAGTAATGCAAATGAGACGAACTTGTGATAAACACGCAATCTTAATACAATGTTTATTTGTATTTCCTTATAGATTCTAAATTCGTTAAATGCCAGTAAAACCTGGGAATTAAATCAGATAGGTTTCGTTAAGAAGAAATATTAAACAATTATAAAAATTGTACAGATTTCTTGGTGTGACACCTCGGTGTTTGAGATACGATTAAAGCAAGAAATTCTGAGTTCCCCAATGAATTCACATTTTTAAACCTTTATTATTAAGTAGAGATAAAAAGATAATCCACCGTGATCGAATATGTTTGTTAACGATCTTATGTATGGAAGAAGAAGCCGCACTTCAGCAAGTCCACAGTCTTGACAGAAAAAACTCAAAGTTCCGATAGCAAGGAGTTCCAAAACGGTCAGCAGATATCTACTGTGTATTTTGTTGGGCAAAGTTTTCTTTTTATAGTACTATAAAAATTTATGATAAACAGCATATAAGCAACAGTAAAAAATTGATACAGTTATAAAATGTTCTAAGAGTCCAGAAGGGAATCCGCCAGTAGTCAAACCAGAAGCGTCTACTTGCATAGCGTGAATACTAACTTTTAGACTACAGCGACTGACTTTTAACATTATTTTGTGTATAACACATCGATCAATAAGTCCAGGGACTAACTACTAAAACAACATTTGTTTGCCAAAATTCTTCTTTACTCATCAACATAGTCTCCTTCAAGAGTGATATATTAATTTCAACACTTTTCTATGTCAGCCGTGTAGAACGATTTATCTTTGGTCGATGCGGTGTTGTTTCTGTTCCATTGTGAGCAAACGCGGCACCCATTTCGAAAAAAGCTTTTTCATGACCAAATGTTCATGCGAAATAGTGTAAACACTACCAAATGATATCTTCAGGATGTCAGCTATAACACGCAACTTTTCTTTGCGATTTTCCATCACGATTTTGAGGGTTTTTTTTATGTTTTCTGGTGTAACAGTCTCATTTGGACAACCAGAGCATTCAGCATCATTTGTGTCTGTACGACCGCGTTTGAAATCAGCATACCACCGACAAATGGTTGTTTTCAACGGAGCAAAGCCCGGATAACACTTTTCAAGCCATCGCAGAGTTTGAACGGTATTTTTTCTCATTAAAAAGCAATGTTTTATCAACACACGAAATTCGGTTTTTTCCATTGTTTTGAAAATAGCAAAAGTAGCATCACTAAAACCACTGTAACTCAATGACACAATGTCGGAATGTCATTAAAGTTTGACACGTAACTTCTAAAGGTTGGTACTAACTGAGAATGGTATGGATTTGTTATTAAAGGCGCCATCTGTTGGTTAGTCCCGGGAATTATTGATCGATGTGTTAGTACATCTGGCGGGCTAATTGCTATATAGCAAATGCTTTTGACTATATCAGAATTCTTGCTATATAAACAATTATTCCGACTAATCCGGCTTTTCATGGAATGTACAAATAGACATGTACCCAAATCTTTCATCTGGATATTTGCTGAATAAGTTCAAATTTTATAAATAATAAATCTAAATAGAAAAACATACTTACGTTTTCTTTTTTCTGTTTCTTATCTACAATTTTCTCGAGTTTCTTCCTCTGTTGTTTGGAAAGAATACGAATGTTTTTAGTTGATTCCTTCTTGACTTTAGTTTTACGCTTTGATGATGGTAAAACGAGCGCATTGCTTTCATCTTCCCCTCCATATTCCTTGACTGGGAGCTCAATGTGAATCTAAAATAATATATAATTATTTTGATCAACTTGAAATACAAAATTCGAATGATGACTGAAAGTAGTGTGCACATTAATACAAATTACCTTCTGTGTTTCAGAGTCATCAACTTTTGTGTCATAACACTGTCGAGCTTTCCAATTAAAACCCTTTTTCCCCATTTTGCCAATAAATTTTAAGCAATCCAGTTGACATTTATAGGTTATATTCACAGTTCACATGCTGTCAAGCACACTGTCAACTTAAAAACCAGAAACGATATTTTTCTTGAATATTGACAATGAACTCCTGTGAAGAAGATTGTCTCTGGTTTTCAAGTTGACAGTGTACTTCTCTCTCTCTCTCTTTGAAAAATGGCCGTGAACTCCTATATATGAAGGAGTATACGCCAACAGTGTACTTGACAGCTTGTGATAATGCTCTTCTTCTTGAATAATGGCCGTGAACTCCTATATATGAAGGAGTATACGCCAGTGTCAAATGATGATGTGAAAATGAGAAATGTCAAAACGGCGTGTGCTGTCATATTATAACAAAATTCGAAATTACGATAAATATTTTTTTCAGGAATTAAATTATTGTTTCCTATCTCGTAATATTAAAAGTAAAAAAAAAAAAAAAAACAAATTTCTAAACATGATTGGATTTTTTTTAATAAAATGTATTATTATATTAATTAAAGTTACAATTATATTTTAATTTAGATACTTTCACGCCATCTTTCTCGGGATTGGCATAAAAGTATGTAGGGGGGAACAGAACGCCAAACTTTCCTATCTCAAAACACATTCTTCACTTCTTCCACATCAATGCACTGTCTCATACAATTTCTCTCAATTTCTATTTTATTTTAATTTCTTGTCTAATTTTAATTTAAGACGGGGAAATAATTGAAGAATTTAAATTTCAAAGTATTAAAATTTCAAAGGTTCTTTTTTCGTATTTATTTATCGCAAAATAATGCTGGAGAACACTCTTGATGGGTGAATGACAAGAAGTTAACAAAATAGAAGAAAATGAATTATAATTGATGAATAATTTGTTAAAATTAAAATTGACCGTAAATTTATAATAATTATTAACAATACTCCGTGTCCTGGTAGCATAACTCCTTTCAGACAGGTGCTTCGAGATCTATTTCGAATATCACCCAAAAACGGGTCCCAATCTGATTTAAACACGAAAACCTTCTTAAACAATTTTGGTTGGAAAATAAAAATCATGTCGCAGTATCTCATCTGATTTATATTTTACACTTATACACAGTACAACCTGGCAGGTTTATTGCAATGTGGTAAACTCTTCCAACTAACCAGAAAAATGCCTTCAATCAAAATCAGACTCAATTCCTTTTTTATAAAAATCAGGTGTCATTAAATATCAAATATGTAACTTCCGAATTGGATGACAAGCGTCGTCAAGGTACATTTTAAAGGCTACCAAAAAAACTACCAGAAATGGGAAAATTATTTATTGGCAAAAAAAAATAAATAATAGGCTATGCAATTTTTAGGACGGGCGTAGTAAGATAACTATTTTGAAACAAAATTTAGTAGCTTTTAATTTTAGTAAATAATATAATATAACGAGACTAAAACAAGAACAATAAATGGGGTCAAAATGTATTAAATAAATGGCAAGAGAATGCATCACTTCTAATCGCAACCTCGGTGATGATTCCATGATCACAGAATAATCTCATCGGAAGGCTTCGTTAGGATGAACCATATTAAACATAGGGTGCAAAAACAGATAATGATGAAACCTTTTGAATTTGTTCATGAAGTTAGGTTGATACGCAATAAGTGATTATTTTACATTTAAACCGAATATATCTATCTAAATGTTATGAAATAAACACATATATTATATGGATGGCTCAGATCCGATGAATCGAGGAGATTTGCCCACAGAAGAGAAATCTCTTATCATGATTATCATATTTGCCCATAATGTATGGACTAAGAGAGTTGAATAAAAAAAACTGTATTATCTTAGTTATTAATACATTATACTGAACAAAATGACTTGCTGGAAGAATAAAATCGTGTTACATATGTACATATATGTTAGACTGGAAGCGGGTGATCAATGAACATAAAACAATAGATAAGTATTCACTTAAGTAATGAGTGAATGTCTTCTTTAGTGTTAACTGTTCATTCCCTTATGAAAATGTATTTACACTGCTAGTTGTTAGTGAACATTTTAGAATATGAACGTGTATGCGCAGCTGTGGATCGTTTTACGCAACCCAGTTAATAAACGTTTATAACCCCTAAATATGGTAAACAATCACTAATGAATATGGATTTACTATTTTCAAATGATTTCCTCCATATTCACTAATACTTTAGTGAAGATATATATTTAGAAGTAATAGTTTATATTCAATATAAAATCCACCATACATAATATATGTAGCAGTCTGTAAAATACACATTATGTAAATTCTGAAATTATTTTCATCGTTGTGTTCATGGAAACAAATAACAATACATTTTAATAGAAATATTGATTTATAATTTTATTTGGTCGATTATTGTTACCTTATCAATATACTATCTCCAAAATGATATCGAATCTACATAAATAACCAAAAGAAAACATTTTAAGTTTTGGACACACCATCTCATTTATAGAAATTACACATTTAAAATTATTTAAGAAATATTCATTTATTTTATGTTTACTTGAAAATCAAATGGATATTCCATATTTTCATGAATTTCATATTTATATAATATGTTGGCAAGACTGCATTTTTTATTATTTTAATGTTGGCTAAACTGTTTTTGTACACTTTAACTCTGTTTTATGATTTATGATGACAAAACTATCGCTATGTCAATTATTTTTGTCTTAATATTGATTCATGAATTATTTTGATTATACATTTTAATTAATGAGGTAGGCAAAGAAGAAAGGCCTAAAAGGTTATTATTAAAAATGATGCGCCCATAGGTGTCACCTGTCTACCAGTCACCCGTCGTGATGAGATTATCGATTCCAGTTGCGACCGTAAGGGAAACGGGATAATATCAACAAGTCGGGCAAATTCTTGACACGATAGGCGGACCAGTTATGCTGTCCAAAAATATATTGTGGTCGCTATAAAAAAAGTGGACCCGGATCAGCAGGATTCGATTCTCCACCTGACTGCCGTGCTGAAAAAAAAACTCTGATTATCTACCTACAAGATTGATCTTCACTTCGCCAGGGACCCACTCCTGACTACGCAAACTACTTCACCCTGGAGAGGAAGAGTGAACCGCCTCCCAGCTGGTATAAAATAACTGCCAGCTCCATCCAAGGATCAATCAACAGTCGACCAGCCAAGACGTTTCCACTACAGCCCTCCAGCTTTCTTCACGGGGCTGACTTCCCCGGCTGCCTTCATCCTACCTGGACCTGCGTTGTCACCTGCTAGAGCGGCCTTGCCGTCCTGCCCGGACCAGCTTTGCCGCCTACTAGAGCAGACCTGCCGTCCTACCCGAACCAGCAATGCCACCCACCTCGAGCTGTCCTAGTGTCATTCTCGGGCCAACGCAGCTAACCTATCTGAACCGCTACAAGCCTTCTGTATCGCCTTTATATTCAAAATAAATTTTATTTTGTTGAGTTGTCATTGTCGCCCTGAGCCCCTTGAATACACTTCTTCAGTCACGGTAGTAGTACCATAAATAAATTTTTATTATCTGGAGAGGGTGTCAAAAATATTTCAGTTTTTGTAATAAATCATCATCATCACACTATGTCCCTATCGGGGTAGGCAGATAGAAAATATCTCAAATTCATTATATCCTGACATGCATACTACTATATATATATATATATATATCACTTCTGCCACGTCCATATATTTCGTCATGCATACTCTTCTAGTCTGAATGCTTGCATTCTTCCTCTTTTCAGAATTTGATTCATTTTATTGTGCCATTAGGCCCTCCCAAATGTTTCTCATAATAAACAAACGTGAAAAAATATGCAAAACTTTCGAATGTAAGTAAAATTATAACAAAAGTTATATCAAACTCGCACTCAAAAATTATATTAGTTTTGAAATTTTAATCATATCCTCAAACTAAAATTTAAGCGATGTAGATCTTCGATCGTCTTTAGAATATGGGTTTAATTGAAAAAGATAGGAAGAGGATATATAATATAAATAAATAAATATAGGTTTATTGATACCGACATAGTGTGTACATATATACATTCCAAAATCTCACATATACTCGTATCCCAAGATAAACAGCATAAAATACTTTGAAAGAGAAGCTATCAAAAGGTCTGGGCTCACCCCACCAAAATAGGGGGAGCCCGGCCGCGAGGACATCAATTTTTTTCAGCCTATATCATGTAAACATAAAATACAATAAAAGGTTAATAAATACTCTATAATTAAAATGAAAAAAATGTTAAGTATTCAAAAATAAAAGTCATAAAACGTGGTTTGATTGTAATATTTATATCTTTCTCATATGATTGTATATATTTATCTCGTTCACCAAAATTCATCACCTGGGTCCGAAAACCGTCAAAATTTCCTCTTTCTCATTTGACATTTACGTAGAGTATGCGTTGGGCTAGATCATGGCTTTGAAAAGTTTCGTATTAAAAATTACTTCAACCAACAAGGCGGTCAGATTAATAAGTGCAGCCTGCAATAAGAATTATTCAGTATTTTCCGGAGATGCGGACAGAAAAACTCATTTCGGTTTCGAAACAGTCAACGAAAATGAAAAAGCTGGCAAAGGTTACATTTTTTTCATGCTGTTCTGTTGTTATTTAGTATTTTTTATTCGTTCTTATTACACGATTTCTTTTTTCTTTTTTTAGTTCATGAAGTGTTCGAAAGTGTTGCGGAGAACTACGACGTGATGAACGATGCCATGTCTTTGGGAATTCATCGTATTTGGAAAGATCAGTTTGTTGAGAAACTTGCTCCAATGCATGGGACTAAGTTATTGGACGTAGCTGGAGGCACAGGTAAGAATTGACAACTCTTTATTACGTCGATTATATCAACAGTTTTTAACGGATTTATGAAATATATGTCGAGTTTAATCAATTAACTAAGGTTAAAATTTAATTGTACTGTTTATGTTTCCGACTTTCATATAATATTATCAAATTCTGTGTCACTCAACATTTATAAAATCGCTTTATTCACATAGATCATATTGCCCAAATCTATAAAGATTAAAATTATACATATATACCGTCAAGCCATTTCCCTCTCTGGGTAGGCAGAGAACACAGCGCCAGACTTTCTTATCACGACACACATCCTTAGTCTCCTCTACATCCATACACCTGTTCATACAACTTCTAGGATTTCTCTGACTTTCTAGATTTCCTTCTTTCAAAATATAATTCACTTGATCCGACCATACTTTCCCTGGTCTTCCTCTCACATGTTTTCACTATATCTGTTTTTAATTTTTAATATTTCTTTCATTTATTCCACATTCCAAAACCATCTCAGCGTGCTCTTGTTTATTTATCTTACTCAACACAGTCTTAAGTTCACATTCATCCCTAAATACTTCATTTCGTATTCTGTCATACATTGTCACCCTGTGCATTCTTCTCAATGCACACATTTCTACAGCATTTATTCGGCTTCTTTCAGTAACTGATACACGTTTCACTCGCATAGATCAAAGTTGGCACTAAAATACTATTTTAAACTATTATCTTAGCAGATTTTGATACTGTTCAGCTAGAATATATATGTCTCAGTGCCCAATTGACTTTGTTTCCTATCGCTACACACCGTTTGATATTCTTCTTAACTCCTTCCATCATCTGAGAATTTATGGTATAGAAATATAGTCTTTATTGCTAGGTAGGTACTTTTCTTATATTACTTAGAGAGAGTTTACTTATTTCTTTGTAATGATGGCGAGCCCTCTTGACAGGAAAAACAATCGTCCCACGGCAAATTCAAAATTCTTCACCCATCGCACTAAATAACTTCTTTCTACTTTAAGAATAACACCATCCTGACACAAATGGCATCTAAAAAAACAAAAATCAACCACCTAACACAAAAAAAAAAGATCTTCAAAACTACAATGAAAATACCGACCCGTTCCACCAATAGGCACCCCATCACTTAATATGTCAAATATGTTGATCAGTATTTATCTCAAAATTATTCATTAGATAATGAATATCCAGCGTTCAAAACTAAATTGTAATATTGTTGTTTTGTTTTACTAAGAATTTTACTAAGAATACTCATGTATGTTGAAAGATGAAAATAATTTCAATAAGAGAAGGCAAAAATATAGTTTTCATCATTTAAGTTAACTGATGATTGCAATAATTCCGAATCAATCAAGTTATGCTACTCAAGTTTAATATATATCAAATAAAAAAATTAGTCCACAACAGTATTTGAGTACCAATTTTGATCTATGGAAGTGAAACGTGGATGTGGAATAAGATTGAAAAAAAGCCAAATAGGAGAAAAGGTGACAATGTATGACAGAAAATGGAATGAAGTGATTAGAGATGAATGTGAACTTAAGTCTGATATGTTGAGTAAGATGAGGAAGAACACTGATATAGTTTGGGCACAAGTAATAAATTAATAAAGAAAGACTAACAAAACAAATATACAGTGCAAATGTGAGTGGAAAGGAAATGTCAGACCATGGAAGGTAAAGTTGGATAAGTGAATGATATTTTGAAACAAGGAGAAGTAAGTAAGAGAAATTGTAGGAGCTGAATGAGGTGTATGGATGTAGAAGAGACAAAAGATATGTGTCGAAATGACAGGGAAATGGTGTTATAGTATGAATGTAAGACTGGATTAATTAATTAATTTATTCAGAATTCTGGATTGTGTTTTTTTTATTTTATGTGTTTATATACTCAACCAAAAAAGTACTTTAGTAAGATCCTTGTTTCTGTACCTCATAGTTAAGGATCCCTTCGCCATTCCAATGTCAATCTCAAGCTGCTCTTCCATGTCGATCGACTGATTTTTTGTGAGAGAACAGCCCATTCCTAGATATGTACATCCTTCCGCAGATCTCATAGACATGTGGATCCCGCTGATCCATCTGATCACGTTTACACATATTTGTTCCCAATTCGCTCATTATTTCTCATGCAGTCTAGCCATTAAAGCACCATCAATTCGAGAACTTCACATCTCAAAATCTTGTGCCACCTGATTCCAGTCTTCAGGTGCCCAACTCTAAAGTCTGAAATGCGTCACAATCGAAATTCTACAATATTTATAACAGTTCAAAAAAATAAAATTCTTTAAATCTGCAGACCGTAGTTTGAGAATCACTTGACTATTTACTATCTACAAATTAGTCAAACTGAAATTTGAATTGTTTTGATGCCATGCAAAGATATATTTTATATAAATATTTAAGTATATTGTTTTGTGATTTTGAACATTCAGGATATGCATAAAGGACAAACATCTGTATGATTAGTATGTGTTTGTTGGTATCTTATGCTTTCAACAATATTATGTTATATGCCTTGTTTCTATGTGCTCAACCTTTCTATAAATACGTACCACCGAAACCAAAATTTATAAATTGAAATACCACCAAATGTCTTATATACAAATAAGAAGTCAAGACAATCCTAGTAATTAAGTTATTGTCACATATTTTTTTGACATGAAATTTTTTAAAAACAATATGTCCTTGTTTGACTTAATTAGTGTCTTTATATCTGGTTTTATTTTTACTTAATTTTAAACGTAAATTTGACTCAAAGTCGAGTTTTCTTCTACATTTGTTTTTTAAGTGCAGCATTGTAGAATATTCAGCTTCACATAAATGTGTCGAACAAAATAGAATTTTAAATATAAATATTCTGTCTATAAATAATCGCTTCTTTTCGATGATAAAACTTTTATACTGTATATTGCACTAATTATCCACGTATCACCAGTCGATTGAATACTGCCTCCTTTTATTGTGAATTGTTGTATATTATCAGGATCAATATTTTTTCACATTGTTTTACCACTCTCTGAAACCTCTGGATTTAACCAATACCAAATTTTGCTAAAACATCTTTCTGGACTCGACCGACAACCATGTCAAGTTTAGTTGCAATATCTGCTACAGTATCCAAATGCACAATGGAAAATCAAACAAAATTGAATTGCACATATATAATAGATACATTACTCAATATTGACTCTGAAAATATTTATAACAAATGTTTTATCCAAAAATAATAGGAGAATAATTAAATAAAACTACTTAATTAGATGAGGGAAAAGTTTATATTTCTTTTCTATCTACATTACGTTTCTTAAAAAGCAACAAGTCAAAAATGATCATTCTTCAGTTTTTATATAGGTTTGAACCCAAAGATGTACATCTTTTATAAAAAAAAACTTGTAAAAATGAATGCTGAAAAGCACTTGTTACATTAAACTGATAAAAATGCATTTTAAAATTATGTAATTTTTTTAGTTCGCTGTCTGTCAGTTTTATCTGTCAGTTTTGTGTACTTATTGGCTGAATAATTATCATGTTCGCGGTAATTATGTTTAATGTATATTTAAAATAATTCAATACAAACTTGATATGTCTCAAGAGTTACAAAATCATTACTTAATATTTAAACCGTGTATCTCTGTAACTAGGCGATAGTTTTTATTCAGTGATTACAACATTTTTATAATTAAGTCTATTTATCAAATGCTGATTCAGTGGTTTTGCCTTCAAGGGCTCAATATTAATGCAAAGAAAAAACATAGCTAAAAGAAAAGAAAAAACAATTATTTTCTCTGTATGTTATCATTATCAGGCTTTGGATAAATATCTGAAGATGGCAGAATGAATTCATCGGAAATGACTACATACATACAAACCATTTCCCTCCTGGACTTTCCTACCGTGACATATCTTTCGCTTCTTCTATTACATCCATACACCTAATACAACTTTTACGATTTCTCCAATTTTACATTTCCTTCTTTCAAAATATTTACTTGATCCAACTATACTTTCCTTGATTCACTCACATTTGCGCTGTATACTTATTTTATTATATTTCCTCATGTATTTGTTCTAGATGCCCAAACCATCTCAGAGTGATCTTCTTCATCTTACTAAAGACATCAGCCTTAAGTTCACATTCATCTCGAATCACTTCATTCCATATTCTATTATAAATTATTATCTCATGTATTTTTCTTAGTACACACATTTCTACAACATTTATTCAGTTTTAGCAAATTTTGATATTGTTCAGTTCGAGTATATATGTTTTGATGTCTCATTGACTTTGTCTCCTATTGCTACATATTATTCGATATCTCTCAAGAATTGAATGCATGGATAAAATAGATGTTTTAAGTAAGATATAGAAAGGGGTGTTAAGACGGGACATCTGGAGAGAAAGAGTGACTAAGCGAGTAGAAGTGTAAGGTGTGGTGCATGGAAGAGGTAGACCAAAAAAAATATAGCTATAATAGATCAATGGGACCAGATTTTGAATGAAGGTAAAGTATGAATAAAAGAAGATTGTGTTATGTTGTCTCTACCTGCCCTTCAAGGGACACGGCGTGATATGTATGTATGTAGGATAAATATTTGAATATCTAAAATTAGGTGAAAGGTCAATAAGCAATGGGAATTGAACAACATAAATGAGTCATTTAAAGCCTTGGTATTTCAACTCAATTAGTCTCTGTTGACTCAGCGAGAATATGTACATCATCACTATCTCGTTATCTCCGTATTAGGGTAGGCAAAGAGAATAGATATCTACCTCTTTATATCCAAGCATACATCTTTCTTACACATCATGTTTACTGTCCTATTTTTAAAACACTCCACTCTTCCCTTTTTCAAAATTTGATTAATTTGATCTTGCCACATTTTTCTCAATCTTAAACCTCTCACACCTTTTATATTAATTATGTTGCTCTCACACCTTTTATATTTTAATATTAATTTTATATATATATGTTGGTCTATAACTGTCTTCCAACCTGGGGGTTGCGGATTCAATTCCCATTGAAACTTAGATTTTTTAAACAGTATTCCAGTCTGATTATCACTAAAGGCCTCTGAGTCAACATCTTTTTGGTCGTTTGAAAGAAATTGTTTCGTGGCAATTAGGTAGCCACCATATAGAACAAAAGTATAATACAATACAATATTGTAATCTGTTTTATCAAACACTGTTTATTCCTTTTTTTTGTAACGGTATAACCCTACCGGTTTCAAGACTTTCACCTCATCATCACGGGAGCATAGTCTTGTTTGTGCTCGCCTAATGATGAGGTGAAAGTCTTGAAACCAGTAGGGTTATACCGTTACAAAAAGTGGAATAAACAGTGTTTGATTAAACAAATTACAATATCTTTAAAACCATATAGAACAAAAGTATAAAACAATACAATATTTATTAAATAGATTTTATTCGTGTGTCACTAACTTTTATATTGACTAAACTATTTCAGTCCTCGTTTCTTCATCTTGAACATTACATTTTCCTTCCAATCAATTTTTCAGATTTTTTTAAACTTTGTTGATGAAGATTTCTATATTTTATTTTAAAATTAAATATTGCTGATATAAAAATGGTGAGCTTATCTTAAGAAAGATACATTTGAACATTCCACAGAGTAAACTCATCTTCCCCGAATATAGGAAAAGAGCAGACTTTTAATTACGTAACCATTGGAAATTGTACCCAAAATCTCCAATCTTTTGATTAATACCCCACGGAGGCATCTGAACTAATTTAAACCTAAATATTCATACAATTACAAAATAATTCATTAATATGGTGATATCGTTCTTTTATGTGCACTTGCAATGCAAATTCGATTCTTATTATTGTGCTAACTGTAATCACAATGCAAACTTGACCCTATTGTTCAGAAACTAGCACAGACTAGTTAAATTACACACTGACTTGATTTTTTCTCTGTTAATTGAAAAGGAGACTGTCAGCTTTAGACTATAAAAATCATTTTACAAATTCCTTGCATTAATGCAAATAATTTTATATAATAACAGTTCAGTTCTTAAATGTTCCATTTACAAATATAACAATTCATACAGAACTGAAAGATAAGAATTGCGTACAAAACGAAATGTCAAATATATAGTCAGCATAACAAAGTCAAAATTGCGGAGACTTGATGTGTTATACTCGTATAAGATCGCAGATATGCATCAGTCAATCGGTATTCTTTGATTTACTTTTGTATTGTTTTTTTAATTGTCCGTTAAATTTAGTGTTATTCGTTTGTTTTATAAATTTAAACTTAAAAGCTGCTGAAGCATGCCGTAAGATATGTATGGTATTTGGAGATGTGATAAAAGAACATACTAAAGTTTTCTTGAAGATTCACGGCGTTTAACCTTAACACCTTGCGTTATTGATAATGAAGAATAACATGTTGTTCCCAATTCTATTTTGCAAATATACTAATCATTACTGGCTTGAAACATTTTAGCAAGTTCTTGACATATTATTTTCGAACTATTTTCAATACTGGCACATAATTCTTCATTTGTTGCAGCAAACTCGACCGAAAACCGCACAAACTTTTTTGGTTACATAATACATTGAAATTTGCATTGTTTACTGAAAACACGGTCATTTTACCTTTTTCGGCCATCTTATGGTTGTCGTAATAAAAATAAAGTCCAAGTGCACGTCGGCTTTTTAGCGTATCGAAGTGGAGTCGACAGATCAGCCTGTTCGGGCTAGAAGGCTTAATATTGTCTCGAACCTTTGTTTATTTTATAATTTTTACATTTCCTATTTTTTTTTCATGAACATACGACAGTTAAACTTGATATAAACAGCATTTATGCTGCCTGTCTATAATGATAAATATAATATTATAATAAATGTAAGATTAAAATAAATTAACTATTAAATTGTATTGATTACAATAATTATAAAATGATTAAATATTAATTAAAACCAAGTTTTCCTGTTGATCAAAAATAATCTAGCCAACAACTAATGAATTCAATACGTATTGTACAAACTCAGGAATGTGAGAAACACATAATTAACAACCTTTAGGAATGGAACTGGTTCGTAAACTGCGAGTTTATTGTATTTATAACTGTGCCCCGAGTAATGTAACAAGATCAAGAATTACTTTACACCCATAATTATAGTAATCTCTTACTAGTGTAAACAAATAAATAAATACATTGGTAATTATTAGAAAATGTAGAATGTGTGCACAAATAATGTATGACGTACTAAGAAAGAGCATTAAGAATGAAAGAAGATGAAGAAAAAAGTATTGAAATGGTCCCGCCACGTAGAAAGAATGACTGATGAAAGGTTTATAGACATTATCTATTAGTAGTATAGAATGTGTACCGGACGGGCACAAAGACTGTAGATAGGCACGTTGGTTGCCGCATAGCGCTCAGAGAATCGAGGTAGCGAATTCCATAGTGAAGATCCAGTAGAAGAAGAAGAAGAAGAGCAGGGAGAGATTTCTCTCAGGCAGTCGAAGTAGGGTAGCGGGTCTCAAATAAAACGCAGTATAGTCGGTTGTTACTGAGAAGTATTATATTTAAAAAATCAGGGGGCCCTCTATATTAATGGTCAGTCGGCCGTCACAAGCGCCCATTGCCTGCGAAATACAACTTTCGGGGTTTGGGCCCTGCTTACGCCGACTGGGCTCCGACCTACTCCGATCGCCCCGCCTCGCAAGTCACTTATTTTCAGTGCGGTCGCGAACGCGATCGGAGTCAAACAAACATACATTTTACATATAAACATTCTACATATTATTATAACAAAATAGCATAGAATTACATGACAGTTATACATATAAAAGGTTCATACACAGATGAAATAGACAAATACAAGTTTACATCAATTTTATATATATACAGATCTACACATAAATGTCTTTTCCCTTATACCACATACACACACACAAGGGTGACGGCCCACGTCCGATACAGAATGTACAAGAGATTTGGAAAATTCTCAGAAAATGTGGTATGACCAAATAAATTAAATTCTGATTAAGGAACATTTGAAAAGCTCTTACAACAGGAGGGTATTCATAATGAGGTGTATGGACTGGTAGAATTAAAATATGTATATGTCAGGATGTTATGTTTTTATAACCGCAGTATTAAAAGTTATCTATATTAAAATGTAAACCAAAGTAAAAATGGGTACTATTCTGGTTTAAGAGTTTGTCTGGTAATAATATATTATTACACCACTAGTGATAGCATGAATGTGATGAACTACGAATTACATACCTACTTCAGTAGTTCTTAACCTGAAGGCACGGTTAATGGTGCTGAAGACAACATATCCTCATTACCAATTAGATTAAGTTGAAGGGATGAATGAATCGACCATAAATTCTGGATTTTTTAATTTGAATTTTCATAGTCATTTTTTGGAAAAAACTAGGGTGGTTTTTAGCTTTCTCTAAGAATTTTCTTGACTCTTCTGTGTTGTGTCAAGCTTGTCTAGCTAGAGGTATAGCATTCTGATGATCTCTTACAGGTGATATTGCCTTCCGTTACATTAAATACCTGAAGAGTCTGCCGCAATACCTGGACAAAAGGGAGGTGGAGCAGAGTCATGTCACAATCCTGGACATCAACCAAGCCATGCTGGACCAGGGAATGAAGAAAGCTGAAAAGTAAGTATTCGGTGCCTTCTAAGTTCTGGTATATTATTCCTATGATAAAATATAGTCTATCGGTTGCAAAGTATTGTAATGTTTCTTTGTTGTTGCTGTTCTGATATTTCAGACTTGAGTGCGCGAGATTAGGCTGGTGGTTGAAGAATCACACTGAAATCTTCTCATACAAAAGCTCTAAATCTCTTGTTAGCAGGCCTGCATATATTGAGAGACCTTTCTGCATTGTTGGACTTTTAGGACTAAAATGCACTTAAATTTCGAGTATCTTTCAAAAATTTAATCTAAGCTCATTTCAGTTTCCTTTATTTTTCAATATAATATAATACATTTTTGTATCTTCTATCAAATTTGCAAAATATGCTGCAGATTGCAGTTTCAATTAATAACATGAAATAAAATATGTTAATAATATTTTATCTCTCACAGACTTGGCCTGTTATCGGATAAGAGCATTGACATCAAATTTGTATGTGGTGATGCTGAAAACCTTCCGTTCCCTGATGAGAGCTTCTCTGCATACACCATTGCATTTGGCATAAGAAACTGCACACACCCCATGAAAGTAAGAATAATTACACATTTATTTTATTATTTTACATCTTTTAGTAATTCGACTAAACATGGTAATTTTTTTAAACGTCTTCACAATGGTTATCGTATTTCTGATGTTTCTAAAGTTGCTGGCTAAGTATGCTTTTTAAACTATTTAAAATGAACCACGGCCTTCTCAGTAGAGGGAATCCCAAAGGTTCTAAAATTATGTTGGATACAATGATACAAATCCGAAAGGTGTCCTATTTGGGTCATGTACTTAGAGGAGCAAAGTACAAATGACTGCACCTGATCATCCAAGGCAAAATAGAAGGTCGAAGAGGTGTTGGCAGGAGGCAAATCTCCTGGCTCTGCAATATACGTGATTGGACTGGGATAAGGGGTGTTGGGGATCTTTTTCGGGGTGCCGGGGACAAAGATGTCTACTCTCAGGTGATATTCAACGTTGGGGGGACCTGACATGACACTGGGAAGAAGGATAAAATGTTTGCCTGTGAAGGGTTCATAAGTTTTTATTTATAATTATTTCTATTATACTTATTAATTTATTGAACCTGCAGGACATAATTAAAAATGACTCCCCAAAAGAATAAGTGCTTCTAATGGTGCCTTTAACAATACGGAGGCCATACAGGGTTCCTTTGCTTTACTCTGAAGACAAAATGTAGGCTATTTAGCACCTGCATTCTGCTTTTATTCGTACTACTTTAATACTTGGCATGTTACCAAGACCCAAGAATAAGGACTTTTCAGTTTTGAGAACAGGTGTCTTTGAAGGATGATAGTGAGGTGCTAGAGGTTATTGGATTATATAATATATTGAGGATGCTGCTTGGTAGCTAGTAAAGAGCTGCACAGTTCACCTGCAAGGGACTTGAGGAATCAGATGTCTATTATACATCATATATCAATGTTATGATAGGAAAATTCAGTCTTGGCCTAGTTTTAAAAGACATGGAGTAGAAACCACGCAGCGTAAGGAAAGAATCTGTGACTGTATTGTACTATAGCGTAGGTACACAGAGCGTGTGATTGTGTTAGTCAACTCCTGTGTGCTGATTGGTCAGTTTCTAGTATTAGTGTGTCATCGTGTCAAAAAAATAGTGTCACCATGATTTCTAGTAATAATTCACGGCGAGGTCTGTTTATTGTTATTTTTTATTTCTGCGTATGTCTACGTACGTATAGTATTTGTAAATAAAATATAAGGTTTGTTAGAAATAAATAAATCTTCTTGTTTCTTCCAAACGTTCTTTTTCTGTATCAATAAACAAATAAAAAAAATTTAAAAAAATCCACTTCTGAATTTTTAAATGAATAATAAATAAATAAACTAAATAATCTGAATATGTAATAAATAAAAAATCATGGTCACCCTTCTACACTATTCTTTCCTTACGGCGCACGGACTCGACCAGGCTGCGAACTGGTCTATATGGAAGCATTTTATAGCAACCCTGTATTCTTGATAGAATTATAGGATCATAATGATAATGATATGTTCATTGTTGGCAACACTACTGGCTAGTCCGATTCGTTAGCGTCCCCGTCGCGAACCCTGGGCAATGTGGTCACACTATGTGGATCATAGCAGATAGCGGAAGGATGAAAGGTGAGTCTCTGGCGCCTAAAAACCAGACCCCACCAGCTAAGGGAAGGAAAACCCTAACAGAAAACCAGGGCAGGGTCTCAGGCCTTAAGGTGGCAGCCCCACCAGGAACCTAAGATACGATGGGTTAATCACCTGTCTATCTGAAACCACACGATTATGAAACCAAAAGCAAAAGAAGCCGGACTGACCCCGAAGGGGGGAATGGCAGCGACTGCTGGAGGAGGCCGGGGCCCACAATGGGCTGTAGCGCCATTGATGATGATGATGTTCATTGTTGATAGGTTTTAAGGTGAATCTTTAAATTCAGGATACAAAATGATATCTTTCTTTCTCTTTTTTGCTACCAATATTTTCTCTGATAGCATGTCAGTGAAGTTTTGTATTAATATAATTATCACTATTTTACATGATTTGTATCTTCTCAGGTAATAGATGAAGCATACCGAGTGCTGGAGCCAGGCGGCAGATTCATGTGCTTAGAGTTTAGCAGAGTCCAGCCGGAGAAACTGAGATGGTTTGTCTTTTTTTTTATCTTCGCTAATCTTCTTAAACCCCAGATAATGACAAGACAAGACAACTCCCCTGATGGTCAGACAACACTCCAAGAACTTGAGCCTCCTTAGTAATGCCTATACTATATATCTCGAACAATCCATCTATTGATGATGAGACGTAGTAAAAAAAAAACAATTTCATCTCTTTTGTACTTTTTGATTATCCGATATAAGAAAGAAGAAGAAGCTGAGTTTAAATTTAAAAAAAAATTGATTAATGAATATAAGAACTGTGCTGCTGTGACCTGGCAACAATTTTCAACATGTCCGAAACACCAATGCGAATATGTTGAAGAGTATCATACAAATGAATAAAAGTACCAATAATTATGAAGCATATGAAATGTACTCGTATAATAATGCTTGATTGATTTCTTCTAGGGCATACGACAAGTATTCGTTCCAAGTGATACCCGTAATGGGCCAGTTGATTGCTGGGCAGTACAAACCGTACAAATACTTGGTCGAGAGCATACGGAAATTCCCTAGTCAGGTGAGTTTTATTTATAGCTTATTTTAAAAGGTTTAAATTAATTTAGTGTTTCCTATTGTGGTATAAATTCATTCACCCAATGAAAACTCATGTTCCAAATAGATATCTTTTTTATAGTCGAAATCCTCAACAAACATTGATGAAAATGATCTTAGAGCATATTTGAGCCAGAGAGTTGTATAGTACAGTGCTATCCAGATTTAACGCTTCCAAGAGAAAACTATAAATGGTGTGGAAAATAAAGTAACAGGAATTGAAAGGATATATCTTAATTTTATTAGGAATCTAGTCATATTATGTTACAATGCTTCATTTAATTTTAACTAGTTCAAATCCATTTTGTATTAGACTATGCTTTTTATTAATTATTTCTTAAAAATGTGGAATGTTTAAAGTGTCAATATCTAACAGGATTGACCATAAATATCACAATTTCTCGAAAACATCCCAAGAATTTTGTTTAAACATTACATTTAAGGTAAAAATATCTCAAATTTGAGATATTCTTGTAAAAAAAAAAGTGTTAACGCTGCGACCCAAGGGAAATTTGTATGAAAACTAATTTGATCAAAATATTTTAATCAATTACCAGTATTTTTCACAGCTTTTATTTGGCTGGTTGATTGCATAAAAAAAATAAAAAGTAGCGTGTGCTTTAAAAAATGTTCTATTTGGCGATTTCTACAATTTTACATATAAAACACCCTAAACATATGTTTAGAAAGACAAAAGCAAGTTTTGTTTAATAATAGATGCACACCCAATTAAAATTAAACACCCAAACTAGGGTGATTTGTGCCAGGAAGTTTTTGAAATACGAGTGGAAGGCAAGACCAAAGAAAATATGGTTGGATTATTGGACTATGGTTGGATTATTAAAATTATGGTTGGATTATTAAAATATGGTTGGCTATGATACTTAAAGAAGGTAATATAAAGTCAGAAAAATTGTGAAAAATGGCAGAAATCGTAGGAGCTGCATGAGAAGGTTAATGGATGTAGAAGAGGCGAGATGTGTATTACGATAGGAAAGTCTGGCGCTCTCCTCTCTGCCTCTCCTGACAGGGAGACGGCATGATGGTATATACATTTTTTTATGAATATTTTGCTTTATATATAGCAGGGACGGCCAACTTGTTTGTTGTCGCAATCAACTTTTTACGTAATAAAATTGTCGCGATCGACTTTTTTCATAAAAAAATTGTTACGATTTACCTAACAAATTCGCGAGATTTAACACATAACACATATGTCAAAAAAGGACGACTAATAACTAAAAGTTTATAAATAAGTATGAGCGGAATTTACTTAGCTAAAAAAAAATATTAAGGAAAAAAAAACTTAAACATATGTTCATGTTAAATAATATTCATACATTTATTTGGAGTGTACATATCTACACATTAAAAAAGGATAACTAATTGACTGCGTTGGCAAGTGCATGCGCGTAATAAGATTTGGCAACATCGTATTCCATATTGTAAGTTACTAAGACGGGCGCGATCGACCTGTTGGCCATCCCTGATATATATAGTATTATTGTTAAGAAGCAATATAAATAATTGAATATTTTTTTATGCTTCATAGGACACATTCAAGGTGATGATAGAAAATTCTGGTTTTCGAGTCGTTCAATATGAAAATTTAACTTTTGGGGTCTGCTCCATACACTCAGGGTACAAACTATAGTACTGTATAAGCATATTTTTAAATGATATAATAATATGCTATTTTTTGCATTATAATATCTCAAATCATGGACAAATTTATGTAAAGTAGTATAATTCTCTTTCCATGTTTTGGTGATTTTAATATATAATTAAAAATTATTAATTTGTATTCATATACTATCAATTTTATTCAATTACTTTTTATTTTCAAACAATTTTTGATAATAATCAACCGATCGGAATTTGTTTTAATGAGATATTTATGTTTTTCATTTTGTATGACTGAATTTTTTGTGTATCATTTTCAGTCCAGTTTTTCTCAACCCAACTGAATATTTGAAAGAAGTAAATTAGTTTTTTTTA
This sequence comes from Odontocerum albicorne, assembly GCA_949825065.1. Lineage (NCBI taxonomy): Eukaryota > Metazoa > Arthropoda > Insecta > Trichoptera > Odontoceridae > Odontocerum > Odontocerum albicorne. The sequence continues at coordinate 9,321,582 of OX463858.1, forward strand.
TTAAGATTGTTTGTTTATTTTGCCATATTTGAATTGATATTTAAACAAGTTTATGCAATAACTTTTGAATGCCCAAAAACATTGAATATTAGAGACACAAATGGGAATTCATATTTTAATTTCATATCAAAACTAAGCAATTTTATTGTTTTATGTTGTGTTCAAATTTATATCATAAAACACAATTGTATTTAAATGGCATTTTGTATTTAAATTTTCGCACTTCACAAGTTGAGAAATACGGTTCGTATTAAGAAATATTAACTTTTTACACGTAATTTTAGATAATACGTGGGTCATCCAGAAAGTAAAGAACGTTTTGGCATAGCTAAATAAAAATGAAAGATATCAACACAAAACTTTATTTACAAAGTCACAGTACCTTACTCTATTTTTCAATGTAGTCGCCATAGCTGTCAAGGTACTTATTGTAACGTGGAACCAATTTTTCAATTCCGATGTTATACTCTTCTACCACCAAAGATTTGAGCCAGGATGTCACTTCTTGTTTGAGGTCTTCAACGTTTCCGAACTGTTTTCCACCCAAAAATTCCTTTAGTTTCGGGAATAAGTGAAAATCACTCGGTGCCAAGTCAGGGCTGTAAGGAGGATGTTCAAAAATTTTCCACTTAAGACGTTGAAGTTCTCGCTGTGTTCGTGCTGATGCATGAGGCCGCGCATTGTCATGAATCAAAACACCTTTCCCAACAACATTCCATGTCTCTTGTTTTGGATGACGCGTCTAAGTCGTTTCACAATAGGCCTCTGAGTTTATTGTGTGTCCTCTTGGCATAAACTCCACGTGGATCAAAGACTTTCGGTCCCAAAAAACTGTTGCCATCACTTTTCTGGTGTTGAGATTCGGTTTTTCTTTCCCGAGCACACATTTTTTTGTAGCCAAGGTGCTCTGTCACTGTTTCATGTAGGAGCGATCGTGAAATTTGTGGGAAAGATTCATGTACTGTGCCTATAAATTTCGATAGGCCGAAAATTTTGCGCATTCAGAAAATGAATGAGACTACGCACTTTACATTTGGCGGGATTTTCGATGGGCGCAGCCATTTTGAAAGGTAACAGAACATTCAGCAACAAAACTCGGCTCGCACTAAAGCGAAGGAAGGAGCTAACTGGCGCGCATACGATCGCGGTGGGGGGGGGGGGGGGGGGGGGGGGGGATCGGCGCATGGCGTGGTGCGCAATCGTTCTTTACTTTCTGGACGCGCCTAGTAGTAGACTAAGTTTTTCAAGTATACAAAGGGTCTGAGAACTTGCGTTGATTGCAACTTTTTTCTACAGCTAGAATGCTGAGAACCTTTATGTATAACTAATCAAAAACTTTTCTTCTGCTCTACTTTAGTCTAGTTTTTATATTTTTTTATACCTACTTCCATCTTCAGGATCAGATATTATAACAGAATATGAGATCAAATGAAACAAAATTATTGTATACTGTATAATGAAAATCATTTTAAAAACGTACTATTGATAAAAAAAAACAAAATTAATTTGTTTACAATACTCGTTACAAAATTATAATAAATTAGAAAGCTCAGACAAAAAAAAACTATTCAGCATTTACACCCAAAGATTTTTTTGTAGCTGTCATATTTGTAAAATTTATATATTTATTTTTAACTGTTAAGTTATACAACTATAAGAAAATTTTCAATCACAATACAGTAATCCTTCTATTTATGCAGATAATTGGTTCCAGAAAATCAGTGTGTAAATAGAACCATTGAATAGGTGATCTTTTACACATTTCCAAATATTCCTTTCTTACTTAGTTAAAAAAGGTTGATTGTTTTTTTAAATTAGTCAACATTTTAATTAGATTACTGACAACTTAAAAAAGCACACTTTTTGATGAGAGCTAAACAAAGAAAAATATTGCAGAACAATTTGCTGTACTTATTCATTGAAAATTACTATTGCTGGATGCATCTTCCATTGTTACTGTTTTCTCTAAGGCCTCGGCCACCCAGGTAGGAGACTCGCTTGGTGCTTAGCGCTACGCTACTAGGTGACTATAATAGTCACGTAGCGTGGCGCGATGCGTGCAGTGTTCGCTAGGATGTCACCTAACTCGCAGCGTAGCTCTAAGCACCAAGCGAGGCTCCTTCCTGTATGGCCGAGGCCTAAGAGTTGTAAATGTTGATGGCATAAAGATTGTATCTAGTCTGCTGTTTGGCTATTCTTTTCCGTTTCTCTAGTTCCAAACAAAATCAATTAGGTTCAAGTTGAAATCGTGTAAATGGAGGGATTACTGTACAATCTTTTTTATACATTGTTGACATTTGAATAGTTTAAAAATTGGAACAATAATTTTTCCCTGGATTGGAATTTGTTTTATAAAAAGTGGATTTTTTATATTTAATACATATAATTTATTTGTAATTCAAAATTAAAAGAATTTCTTGGTAGCTAGTTTAAAATATATTCGGAAACCCCAGAGTTAGATATTTTGTTCTTATTTTTCATAATGTATTTTTTGGCACCCATTCCTTAATAAATTTTATCTTCCAATACTCAATAAAAATAGAGCTTGAAATTATCGGCTATCGCAATGTATAATTAATGTTTCTTAGTTGAAACTTAAATTTAATAATGTGAGTGTGAATAGGTCTTAAGCTGTTCATGCGTTATATTTTTATGCAATGTAAATAATAAATGAAAAAAATATATAAAATGCATGAATTTTAAATATTATTTTATTTGTCTCTCGCCGAGTATCACTATATAATATTTAATGTTTGACAAAAATTTTGATTAACTGAGGTAAATAAAATATATGATAGTAAAATAAATAATCCAAGTAAAAATAAATAAATAAAACAAACAAACTCTTAAGACTAATATTTTTAACATCACTAAGATGTTTTCTGTAAATAACAAATATCTGTTTATTTATAATATATTTTGTTTGTAATTTTTTCCGTGTTCAATGTAAAATTTATTTTAAAATAAGGATTAAATCAATTCTTACATTGTTATTGGCACTAATTTTCTCAAGATGAATTCCACATAAATTGAAGAAGTAAACCATTGTGGCCTAGTCAAAGACGCACCGTTTGAACCCTTGAATTTTTAAAAAGCATTTCAATCTGGTTTTCACTTAAGGCCTATTTGACATCTTTCTGGTTAGTTGGACGAGATTTTCACACATGGCAATAAGCCCGCCAAGCCGTACTAATATATAGTAGTTTGTTTACAATACAAAAAGTTTTTTTATTGGTATATAAGTTTTAGGTGAACTAATACTTTGAGAGCAACAAACTCATGTTAACATTTTGCCTTATAAAAACTTAAAAAATTATTATATAATACAATAAAATGTAATTTAAAATGTTAAATAGATGTATCAGATAAAGTAGTTTTTCTAAATTAATTTTTTTTTTAAATTAGCAAATTCACATGTAATTTGAAGATTGTCTTATTGTAAAATTAGATATTTTCAATAAATTTACTATCATTCTGCTTGTCAGTATCACAGTAGCAAATTTCTAATGATAGTTGGATAATCTTTAAGTTAACCTTTAATCAAATGTGAATTTATCTTAATTGCACACTTCTTGTCACCGATGAGCCGGTTTCCCTATTGACTGCTAGCTTGTGTGCGTGAACTGCATAATGTACAATGTTCAAAAGTGCTGCAGGCTGGCGATCTAAAAATGTGATTCCACACAACATCAAACAAAATTGCAACAGAAATGGTATTGTGAGAAGCTCGCTGATTTACTGCAGTCAAGTGTGAATCCGTCTTTAAGTTCTAAAATATTTCTTTCCGTCCATTACTATGTAATAATATCATTCTCATGCAACATCTAGAGCTTCTGTGAAGTTCTATCATTGTAATATTTCATATTCGCAACATGACTTCAATACCAATTCATGCCTTCATTGTATAATACAAATTGTGATCAAGATTTACTTAATTTATGACTATCTGATGTTTCATTTATACTCATAATATAGGTGTAAGTTCCTGAATCTTTGGAAATCATTTTGAAATATATATTTTACCTTATAAATGTTTTTTTTATTTCATCCTTTATAGCAACGGTTTGCAAACTATAGTACGTGAGCCAGTCTAGTGGTAAGCGAGCAAGTGAGCATCAAAAAACTTAAACGAAACTTTTCAACATAAGTTACAACATATTAAGGCCGGCTTGCACTAACGATATTTATCGAGATAACCTAGGGTTACTCAGTTAAAAGAATAAAATGTAATGCATCACAAAAATCTGCTCCGCTAACCCAGGTTTACACTTATATTTTTGATTAAACCATATTATTCATGAAGTTCCCCTTCAAACCACCGTAGAATTGGCTGAGCAGATGAATTGTAGTCACATAACTGTATACCGCCATCTTAAATCAATGGGAAAAGTCCAGAAGTTCGGCGCTTGGGTTCCACACGTTTTGAGTGAAAACAAAAATCAACGTTCGACAATTTCTGCTGGTTTGCTCGCGCGTCATCGAGCTACGCATGGTCACAAGCAAAGGTTCCTTTACCATATCATTACTGGTGATGAAAAATGGTTTGAAAATGGTGATGAAAAATGTTTGAAGGGGATCTTCATGAATAATATGGTTTAAGCGGTCCTCATCGAAGTCCACTGGTCGTTCGGAACGCTCCATGTATTTCAGGTCGAAATTACCGTCTTTCAAACGCAAAAACCATCGACGAGCTGTCCTTTCATTCATAGCATCTTCACTGTACACTTATCGCGAGCAGCTTTGGAAGCTTTATTCCCACGATTGAACGCGAACAGAAGGAGGTGTCGAAAATGCTCACTTTCGTCTACTTGACATTCCATTTTGAAGGCTTGTAATCAAATAAAATAATATATGTAGGGTAAAAGCAAACAATATCTTGTAGAGCAGAATTTTTTCTTTCGAATGACGTATAATCATGACTATTTTGTTTTACTTTTGGTGCTCATTTTTAAATTGGAAAAAAACGGACACAACTTATGTTAACACCCAATACAATGAGTAAAGAAGGTAGGTATAGGTACATTATGAAAATTTACTTAAGATAGGGCCAAAAAGGACATTGGTGTTACGCCATTCTGTAACTTTCATTAGGTGGTACATTTAAAAAAATATTGTGAACCTCTTTTATATCATTAATAAATTTCTTCTAAATCTTCTACAGTAAGGTCCCACTGATAAGGCTGGTTAAGGGACAGATCTCTGCTGAAAATTGCCTAGATAAACACACCAATTTTTCACTTTGTTAACAATTCTGGAATTTCTACTACTATCTACTCTGATCACCAAAAGTCTCGGACATCTGACCCCACATATTGGACTGGGAGCGCAAGAGATAACAGTTTTAAATTAAGGTTTTTATTTTTGAATATGTTTATACAGTCATTTAAAAATTTCCCCTCATATCTCATTGAAAATGTTCAGCGACTCTCCGATCATGGTCTCGCGCTATACTCCAGCAGATATTGTCTTTTCCAATTCAATACTCTTCATTTTTTATGTTGCCTTTTACAGTCTATTCTGTTAGACTCTTGAACCAGCTAATCTAAGCTTACCACCATCATTGACGTGTTTCAAAATTTAAATTAAAAAACATTACTTTTGCCTGGTATTCCATTACCTTTCTTTCCAATCTCTCCTTCTTCTGGCCATCGATGATGACCTTATTAAATTTGTATTTTTATTATTGTATGTTTTTTTTATCTCTACATCAAAAATTCAAATCCTACACTTTGAACTCAAAATTTTGTAAAAAAATTGTATGGCTGGTTGAAAGAAATTGCTACATGGCAATAAACCAGCGATAGTGTTAACTGTGCTATAAAGAATTAAATAAATAAGAATGGACGAGAGTACTTGTATATCGTTCACCTAATCTCTTGTAGGATTGATGCATTCGTTCACCAAAATGTCCTGTCGATTCATAAATTGTTCAATTATAACAATAGCTTTCAACAATAGTTCAATAGCTTTTAAAATATTGTAAAAAATGATGTACATCTATGCAGATTCCATACTTTGTATTTTTGTAAAAGAAAATATATTGTACTTCTACTACTTCTCGTACTTCCATTTCAAAAAAATGTATTTCTTTGATGCAATTGAATCTTCACCAGAATCTTGGGGTGCACATCCAAATGTCTTACGAGGGTTGGCTTTTTGTTACTTAGTTGGCAAATATGTCAGCCCAATATGGAGCATATATGCCCATGCAAAGCATATAGACATAACATTAAACAAAACATGACTAATCACTGGATATCTCAGACCAATCCCAATGGAAAATATTAATATACTTGCTAGGATATTTCCTTCCGCTACTATATTGCATACAGGAGTAAGATTCATTAACTTAATGATCCCGAACACGTTATGTATAGCCAAATATCAACACAGCCAAGATCGAGGTCACGCAGGAGTGTTATGATCACCCACAACCCCCATACTAAGTTTGAGGATATGGATACAGCCATCAGAGTGCTTGCATATGGAGATCTCTTAATTACCTATGCAGCCATGTGAGTGGATCAAAAGAGAACCTCGGGCAAAGGATTGACGCAGAGGACCCACCACCATGTATGTACAATGTTGCACCTCATGATTTACCCGCTGTGCCCCGTGAGCTGCTTGGAAGAAGACCTGCAAAAGGAAAGCTCTACTTTCTGAGTTGATGGGATGTATTATAGATCCGGTGTTGCTGACACTATTGGAACGCAATGCATAGAAAAAGCCACACTGAGATATTCACCTCTAAGAAGTCATTTTTTGTACTGAAATATTCTCTATACTGCCCTCTTAAGAAGTATTAATAGTCTGGTCTCTTGAAAGATATCTCGAATAAATAAAGCCCGCCAGATGTATCCTGTTTATCCATGTACACAAAAAGATTAAAATAAAATTATCTTGAATCTTAAAAAAGACATTTGTTTCACTTTGTGGTGACATATTTGATTTTTAATAAAATAAATAACACTTATTTTGTATTCACCACTTTTATTTTTACGACTAGGAAGTCGGGTGAAGATGAACTCTTGAATGAAGTTTATCTTCACCTGAAGAAGATGGAGGTTTTTGAAACCAATAGTGAATAAAATGGCGAGTACAAAAGATAAAAATAAAAATAACAAATATTTTATTAAAAATTGATAAAACAAATAAAAAGACAGACATCTTTCAATCATATGACAACCAGAAATTCTGAGACATCCTCAGATCATTCCAATTAATGCTTGGCCACCGTTACAAATTTGAAAGTATAAAGCAAACAGTTGGACATTGTTTGCAAGACTGGAACCATGGTGTGTTACTCGCCACATTTTGAATTCTTTCCTTGAAGATTTCGATTTACAAACTTTTTTATTTTTTAAATGTAATATTTAGCTATATCCTGGGAACTTTTCAAAGTTTACAGCCTGCCGAAACTTATTAAAAAAAGTAACTATAAAATAGAAAAAAATATGAATAAGTTATTATGTACATAAATTTTTATTTGGCATTTTTTTATATATTAAAAACATACGGTCCTCGGTCCAATTCAAACTAGTTAATGTGACCCGTGGGTGTACGAAACGAGTTCAACATACAGGATTAAGGTGTACTACATTTAATAAACTTAAACAAACTGTAATCTCTATGGTATACTTAGTGAAATGTTTGTCTACCATCATTGGGTTTCTAGTGAGATTCCAGATTGTACTAAAAAAAAAAGGTTCTGGGTCTAACAATAATACTCACACGTACTTAATGTTTATAAGTATTATTGCCTCTTCACGTACGGTAGTACAGTAGCCAATTACCCATGGTAATTGGGGCACACTTAAGTCCGAGAAATTGAAAAACACGGCTAATCCAATTTATTTTTTATTGAGTTAAACATTTTAAGAGTTAAATAAAATACTAGATAAATTAACCTAGCTCAGTGTTTGACAGATACAATCGTTAAACGCCAATATTTTACTGATATTTTCGTATCAGTGTGGAAGCGGGGAAACACGCAACTTACTAGCGATACTCAAATGGTATAATGTAAACCATAGATTGTATAATAGTTTAAGTCCAGTCCATTTAAAAATTTGGAAAAAATATTTTTCGGAATTACTAATAAAAAAATTTGCACTACAGAGGACAACGGTTAATTCAACTCACGGAAAATTCAGCCCCGTATAATCTAGTGTATTTCCAATATGTACGATGACTAACTGTGAGTTAAAAGTACATGCCTACTTCAAGGGTCCTAATCTCAAAGACTTCTTGGCAATGATGATCTAGCTGACCAGCTTTGCTCTTCATCATATCCATATCACTAATTCCGTTAACAGGCGTATGAACAAAAAAAGTATTTTTTATGTTTGACATTATTTGCATACATAACATTGGATTCAATACTTGACAAAGTAATTGTTACGTGTAAATTATCACTTAGCAAATATTTTTTACTCAGTCTACTACTTGTCACATGTAAACAAAACATTAAGGATACTTACAGTAGAGGATCGATTATCCGAAACAATTCAGGACTGGGGTGTTCGGATAACTGATTTTTCAGATAACCGATCGTCACAAGTGAAGACTCGCATGCCACTAACGACGTGAGGCTGCTCACGTAGGCCGGTTGGCAGGGAGGGATAAATCGCTGCAGCGCCACAGCAATTTGAAATTCTATGCATACTATAAAACACGATAAGTTTTCATAAAATTAAATTTTTACACTAGTGGCCGTTTTTAACCGATGTTTCGGTTGATCGGTATTCGGAAAATCGATGCTCAACTGTAACTTAAAATTAGATTATTGATGTTATTCTATTAATTACAGTTAGTCTCTACGACACTTGTTTCAACGGCCTGTCCCGGGGATCTCTTTAGGTAGACTGATGTTGGTTTATTACGAGAACATGGCTTTGGTCTAATAATAATTGGTGTCATATTTCAAGATTGTGGGGCCCAAAGAAAATATTATTAAAAGGGGTGCCGCAATCAGTTGCATTCCATTGTTATTCACGTTGTCTTTGTTTAATGGCTTGAAATATTTCTAATGTTTTTAAATTGACGATCAATTTTCATAACTCTTATTCATTAATTTGTCTCGCATCTGGATTATTGTGGTTTACAAATTACTAGACTCTAGCCTGTTCTGAATGTAGCTGCTAGGTTGATATATAGTAGTCATAAATATTGCCACATTGACCTGCTTCTAAAAAGTATCGTGAACAGATTGATTTCAAACTTTGTCCATTTATATTCAAGTCCATTAATGGGATATTACATTGTATCTTTCAAATCTGTCTAAGCCTTAAGACAGATTTGAAAGATGTTCCTTCAGAGAGAAGTAAAACTTTGAGAATGACTTCTTTTTCATCTAATAAATTGGTTATTCCAATTAAATCTAATAAGGTGGGGTTTTATGAGATTTTGCCATTGCTGATCCTGTGGTGTAGAATGGTCTGCCTCCTAGTGTCAGAGATATGGGTGGCATGTGCAGCTTTAGAAAGCACGTAGACAATAATTTTTGGGAGGTCTTGTCAAAATTTATGAGTGGAATCCTAAGTTAGACCACCTTTAAGGAGAGTTTGGTCTGTAAACAACACTTTATAAATTGTCATTATTATTAAACCATGATTAGTTTCTATAATGACCTTTTCAACTACGATTTCTTATTCAATTTCACCGCTTTCATAAACCCTCTGATAGATTATACTCAATTTTATTTTTCTATACAAGTTCATTTATAATAATGATAATAACCCCAATATATTGGCACAACATTTTCCACATTCCTGCTAGAAACCTTTTACAATTCAAACATGTCAAAAGTCATTTGTAATTCTTCAATTGTACATACATACCATCACTCCATTTTCCTGATGGTGTAGGCGGAAGGACAGAGCGCCATATTTTCCTACCTCGATGCACATCTTTGGCCTCTTCTACATCTATACACTTCATATAACTTCTACAATTTCTTGGACTTCTTTCAGAATATAATTCACTTGATCCAACTATATTTTCCTTAGTTTTCCTCTCACATTTGCACTATATATATCTATTTTGTTAGTCTTTCTTCATTCATTCGTTCCACATGCCCAAACCATCTCAACCTACTTATCTTCATCTTACTTAACACATAAGTTCACATTCATCCCGTATTCTGTCATATTTCTCTCCATGTATTTTCAATGCATGCATTTCTACAGCAGTTATTTGAGTTCTATCACCGTTCACTCCCATACATCATAATTGGCACCAAAATACTATTTAGGACAGCTTATCCTAGAATACAATATTTGGTTTGGTGGATATTTTTACACAATCTAGAGTTTCAAGTATTTTTGTATAACTTGCCCTTATAATTTTGTATTCTTATTGCCCTTGATTTTATTTTATAATCAAGTCCTGTATTGTTAATTAGATTTGTTACTTCCTGTGATGTACTATACATTGGTACAGTAGAGTACCGATTATTCGTGGTAATTGGGGCACACTCGAGCTCGGATAGTTGAAAAACACGGTTAATCCAAATAAAGTTTTTATTGAGTTAAACATTTTAAGAGTTGAAATAATAGATAAACTTTTCTACACAAGAATACATTAACAACCTTTCTCAATGTTTGACAGATACAACCGCTAAACGCCGGTATAATACTGCGGAAATTGCATTGCGAAACCCCGGATCCACATATTTTCGTGTCGGTGTGGAAGCAGGGAAACACCGCCAACTTACTATAGCGTTAATCAATTGGTATAATGTAAATCATAGTTTTTATAACAGTTTCAAGTCCTTGCTTTGTAATTTTTAAAACGTGGATGTTTTGTTAAAAATTGGGAATAAATCATTTTTCGAGATTATAATTTTTTTTTTTACTATTTATCATAGTCAATCCAACATACGGATAATCAGTGCTAAGCTGTAGTTTCATGCATCATACGAGGCGTATCCAGAAAGTAAGTGTACTGAGGCTCTCACGACCGGATGGATTTTATTTTCGACATGTTGGCTACACTTCCGTGTAGCCTGACCCTTCCCCGGGAGGTCAGTACGTTGAGAAGTGTCGACGCGACAACACGTTTCGTGAAAAATGTTAAACCAATCTCCCGCCAAGTGCGAAATTTTGTAAAAAGGCAAGTTTTTGAGGCGCTGTTAACTCCATGGAGATGAATTTCTCCGCTCCATCGTTACTGGAGATGAAACTTGGGTTGCACACTACACGCCTGAAACCAAAAGGCAGTCTCAACAGTGACGTCACACCTCTTCACCCTCCGCCAAAAAGTTCAAAACCACAATTTCAGCCAAGAAAACATGGCATCCGTGTTTTGGGACTGTCAAGGCATAATTTTAATTGAATATATGCCTCAAGGGGAGACCATCAACTCTGCAAGATACTGTGAGACCCTAAAAAAATTGCGGAGGGCGATTCAGAACAAGAGGAGAGGCATGCTGACAAAGGGAGTCTGCCTGCTGCACGACAATGCCAGACCACACACGGCCAACGCCACGAAGGAACTGCTCGCCTCGTTTAAATGGGATGTCCTGAACCATCCCGCGCATTCCCTTGACCTAGCACCTTCAGATTACTATCTCTTTACCTCCCTGAAGCTGTACATGGGTGGAAAAAGGTTTTCAACCAACGAGGAGCTAAAGGAGGAGGTGAAGAAGTGGACGGAGGGGTTGGCGGGAAACTACTTCGAGGAAGGCATCAAAAAGTTGATACCCCGCTTCACCACCTGCATTGAGAGGAATGGCGACTATGTCGAAAAATAGCTTACATACGTACTACGGTAACCACGTAATTTTTTTGTTTAAATAAAAAAAATTGTTACCTACAAAAATTCAGTACACTTAGTTTCTGGATATGCCTCGTATTTTGAAATATGTGAGATTTCCTTGGAATATGTTGATATTACCTTCTATGGTTTATAGTTGTTAATGTAATATATAAAAGACACTTAAGTGTTATTTATATTGTTAATAAATAAATAATGTGGTTTGAGATTTTGAAAAGCTATTGGATCGAAAATTTTCATTCTAGTAAATATCAATGTTTTTCTGCCATTCTCAGAATAAGCGGTAGAAAAATGTGTTGAGATGGTTAAGTATAATTATAATTAATGAAATAAGAAAATAATTATAAATTTGGTGTCTTAACAAGGAAAGACTATAGTTTCACTTTGTGGTGCCATGTTTTATGTAAAAGGGAAAATAAGTAAATATAACACTTATTTTATATTTTTGTGTTCACCAACGGTTTATTTGTGGGTTTACTACCGGTTTCGAAGACCACCGTCTTCATCATCAGGTGAAGATAAACTAAATTGCTAAAAATACATTTCCTGTATAAATGTAAATATAAGAGGAATGAGGTAGGGGAGAGAAGTGATTCAATGGTAAATGGGGTAGGGAAAAAATTAAAATGACTTAATTTTATACATTCTGACGATGAAGACAATGGTCTTCGAAACCGGTAGTAAACCCAAAAATAAACCAGAACACAAAAATATACAATTAGTGTTTTATTTACTTATTTTTCCTTTTACATCTTAACAAGGAGTTCAACAACTGTGAAATCTTGGATGAATGAAGGCATTTAGGGTTTAAGGATTGCCAGTGTGAGGTATGTATTAATAAACAGTTTTCAAAGAGAACTTATTTATTGCCACAAATAAAAACCAAGGTGTGTGGCCAACATTGTGACAATCAGGACATATGCCTAAATATTAAAGGAATAAGATAAATTTTTGAAACATAACTTAAAACAAAGATAATATTATAAATTTATCAAAACAATCTTTCTTTTCTGTCCAATTAAGTACACGTCAAAAACAAAACCTGCAAATGATAATACTTTTAAACCATTGAATGTCCTCAGAATGATAAATACTTAAATAACTTTTTTTCAAAAACATCAATTATAGACGACAAATATAGTTTTAGTATATCATGCATCAGATACTAATAATATTGGATATTTTACCAAAATTCAGGCAGACTGGGGAAAGGAACAACTAAGGAAATTAATAACTTAAATGTTTGAAAATCAATTAATTGTATCTTACCAAAACTGTAAATGTTTGAAAATCAATTAATTGTATCTTACCAAAACTGTAACCAAAATATGAATAGTTTAGTTCCAAATATTGATTATATAAAAATATTATTAGTATATTTTCAGTATAGAACAGTGGGTGATTATCCAAAATATGTAAATCATATTGAACTTTTGATGGTATGCAATTATAGAAGCCTCGAAACAAGAATGCAAGAGTCCATACTGTTATTCTTATTAAAAGTACTGCGGTGTAATTTCAACTGTTCCGCAATATAAGAGGCACTTAATTTTTACGTCCCCAAATAATTACAAATGAACAAGAAATCATTTTCCATTTACGTACCAACTTGGAGAACTAACATGATGGCTAAACACTTAGTGACGCGGTGTTTAGACATATTGGACCAATTGAGTGACACAGAATATATTCTCGGCACCGCCTAGCAGTATGAGAAGAATCCTCCTTAGTAGGTTTCTATATGGATACATTAATTAGAGCCACATCGCATTACGTAATAGGATAAATCTGTATAATGTGGAATATAAAAAAAAATGTATTCATCTAGTTTCGAAGATATATTTTAGTTTTAAATTTAACATCTCCCAACTAAAATAAAGTAACAACCTAAAAAAAAGGAATTTATAAAAATTTCACACAAAGCAATGTAAAAGTGTTATAATTAAAAAGTAAAAAATATGTAAATTATCAATTTTTGGAACTAAATGACTGATATATGGATTGTTAACCATAGATAATTATGCTAGTTTTATATCAAATATGTCTGTTAAAAGGTTTTTCCATACGTTTTGTACAACACTTATGTGAGTAATTTGCTTTACTATATTCTTTTGATTTTAAGTATGGCAAATTGCAAGTACAAAATGTCTGAAAATATTATATCGACTATATCTGAAAAGAACCTGTTTGTTATCTTTGTATAATAAAATAAAACAACTATGAGAAATGCTTACAATTAATCATAGTTTAAATAAATATTCTTTCAAAATACCACCTCTGTCAAAATTCAATTTTTTTGCGTAAGAGTGCAAAAATCGAGAAAGCCAGGTAAATTTTTTATTTACTTTCAAAAACCAGTTCTTGTTCATTTAGACAAAATATGAGATTAGTGAGTATACCTTGAATGGGATTTGGCAGACTTTAGATGCAAAATAGACTAAATCGGTTTTAGATTTAATTAGTTCATTTGCTTCTTCCGTCTTTTGCAAATCAACAAGGTTATCAAATCCTACTCAGTTTTCAAATTACATACAAGACACATTATTAACATAACTTAAGTAATCGTGAGAAGGTATTTCAGATAGTTGTTAAACAAATTAAAGAAGACAGCTTATATGAAGCAAAGAGAAGTCTGCCCGAAAATGGTAAGGAAGGATTTGTACAATGTGATTATGCGGAGGTAACAAACATCTATGCCTAAGTGAATAAAGGATATCAATAATAATATTAGTCATCTAATCATAAATAATTTGTGCTTATCAACCGTAAAAGCAAATATTTTAAGGGGAGATTCAAAATGGTGAAGTTATAAAATCTCACACTCCATTCTCTCTTTCGCTTATCTCTAAAGGACTTAGGGAATAGATATTAATAGATTATTAATGGACAGTTAACGTTATATACCCAAATATGTATACAAAAGTTAAATAAAATACTGGGCAAATGTTGAAACCGACTTTCATAACAAAATCTTTTCAAATCCTCCATTTCTTAATACACTTAATTGACATTAAAAAACTCAAATGATTCACATTGGAATTTTATAACCACACGTGTTTTGATACCTTAATGAATAAGTAAATTATTTATGATTTTTTTGGTTGTATTCCGAATACAACCGAGTCAGCTTCTATTCCGTTTCAAGACTGGGTAAGTAAAAAGAATCAAATTCTCTTAATTTAGCCAAACCTGTTGAAAATATGACATTTTGATAATCAATAACATTTTATAACTTTGTGCTCACTAAATTAATCAATTTTATATCTAGGTATATGTACATGTCTTAAATCACAAAAAAAATAGATGTCTAGGGTCAATTCTCGCTGGCCGAGGGAGCAAGGATCACTTGCTCGTTTGACCAGTGATAGTAGTTCTCTTGCGCAGAATTGTTCCTTGTACCACTCAGTAATAATCAGAATACTGACGTGAGCAAACTGCTCCAGTTGTTGGATTTTCCATCAAGTCTAGATCATCATTCTGAAAGAGTGTCTGCCTGTTTGTGCAGTAGAAACACCGGCGGAGTCTGCTCAAAAGATCTTTAGAATTTATGACCAAACGTTTTCAACATTTTGCTCAACCAGTACTTTACGAGTTTATTAATTAATTCGTACGTTTCTATTCAGCATATCCGCATTTGTGAGGCAGACATGTTGAAGTACGTGACTTCCTTCATTCTTAAGTATCGCTGGAGTAGCTACGTAACTCGCAGTTTATCATCAGACCTGTTGGTTATATTATCACACACAGAAAGATCGATAGACTAAACCGGACTAGCGACACTTTTTTTCGTAACATCGGGAATCGAACTTAAAACACCTGGGTGGAAGACAAGTGTCTCGCAAACTAGGCCACAGAGGTTGTGGATAGACTTGGTTAACATATGGTACAAAGTTATAATATGTATTGATTGTTTAATAATCAACAAACTAAATAAATTCACTAAAAGTTGCAAAACTCCATAATTGCATTCATTATTCAGTTTAAGTATTGAATAGATAATTAAATTTGCTGAATTAAGATATTTTTATCAAATGCAACTGACTTATTTTCTCCTTTCTTACGTAATATATTTTTATTAAAATTTAAAATGACTTATTCAGAAAGTTTTTTTCTCTATTTTTTTAAGGATTATTTTACCCGATTCCCGTCTTTAATTAAAAACTGCCAAACGATAAGGTCACATAAATTCACTTATTTTTTAATCATTTAAAAAAATCACAGATCACTTAAAGTGATAGTTGTTTGTTTAAACATAATTGTGGAAAAGAGATAAATATTTCAAGACTCCATCAAATACTCAGTTTCATTTCATTTCATTTCCATCTTTCATTTATTTTATTTTATTCTTTCCTTCAAATAAAATTTTCCTATCGACACCTCTTGGATAAAACAACTAATTTTAAAATTATTTAATTTTTAGATTCTTATTCAGAAAATTATTTCATTTTTAGATTCTTATTCAGAAAAGTAAACATATATTAAAAAAAAATCTTGTCTTAGGAAAACGGTTCATAAATGTTAGTATGAGAATTTTTTCATTTTGTTAGTATGAGAGGTGTTTTAAATGAATAATTGAGAATTTCTGAAGAATATATTGAATAGTTCTCATTGCATATTATGGAACGAATAAATGCTTTTTAAAATGCTCCCTTTCACTCTGAACATTAATCGATAATTCAAAACCACATTTACAATTTTTTAGCCACAATACAAAGTTATTTTTTCAATTTGTTACATTACTCACCGTCAATCTACTGAAAATTTTATTTTATCCTGTCCAAGTTGGCTGTATTCAACTAAATGTATCTTTTTCTTTAGCGAACAATGGTTCTTTCAATTATACATTTTGAATATTTAATGAAATTGTTATATTAATTTATTTTTAAAATAAAACTCATTTTTGCGAGTTTTTTTAATTGATATTAAAATGTTTTGACACACATTCATATATTTATACGCCTATGAGTAGTAAAAAACTCTACGCTACTTTTAACTGCTCAAGAATTTATTTTCATACCAGTGCAAACTTAAAAAACACGATTCGTGGAGTGCCCTTAAACATTATTTCTCATTATGACAATATTTATAGCTACTCCGCACGACTAGAGTCAATAAGTAGGATGACAAATCTTCCATTTTAATAACAAAGGCAAAAATAAAGGAGTTTTTGCTTTAATAATAAGACTTTATTTATACTCAAATCACAAATGTCACTATTAGAAGTTGTATTAAGAGTATAAATGACAGTTTTTTTTCAGAATGGTACCCCTTCAACACATTCAAATCGGTGATTCAGACATATTGAAGAGCGTACCCAGAAGACATTATCTCCGGCCCCAGTAATCAAATCTTTGGATTCAGAATCACTGGAGTAGGCACGGAACTCAGTTTGGCGTTGCACGTGTTGATAAGACTACCAAACATGAAGAGACAACAACACGAGCA
Source organism: Odontocerum albicorne (assembly GCA_949825065.1). Taxonomy (NCBI): domain Eukaryota; kingdom Metazoa; phylum Arthropoda; class Insecta; order Trichoptera; family Odontoceridae; genus Odontocerum; species Odontocerum albicorne. The sequence continues at coordinate 9,338,802 of OX463858.1, forward strand.
TTGTTACCTGACAAACTTTTTTACCAGACTGGGATCCTTTATTTTGAATACCATCAGAAACCAAACCCGAAAACCCAGGGTGGAAGTCAAGCGTGTTACTAACTAGACCACGAAAGTCGTCATAGCCTATAAATGCCAATAGAATAATAAATAATCTAAAAAAGACAACTTCGTATCCGTAGAAAATTTAACCCGGAATGTTCGAAGGCTCGACTATTGACAGTTTATTTTCAAATGAAAGATTTGTGTTTCCAGATCAGACAAAAAGAAACATTTAAAAGTCATTGCCAATTTATACACACATTACCTAATTTAACTTTTTCTTTTAACAGCTCCGAAGAATTGTCAAAAATATTAAATAAATATAATTAATAAAAACTACATTGAAATGACTAAGGGTTGTATTATTAAGACTTTTTTATAAATGGCCAGATTAACACTCGAGAATATGTTATGAAAGCGAAAGAAAATATTCTGAAAAGTTAATAAAAATTTGTGCCAGGATTGTGAGTCGGTTAATAAATAAAAATGTTGTCTTCATCTTGCATGAAACTAGATAAGGTAAAAACCGTTTTAATGGAAAAAGATTACATTTCTCACTATTGGAAATTACCAAATTATCACACCGTACATTCATTAATAAATTTAAATTAAATGCAAGCATTATTATCTAACATTGTTATAAAAGAAATGCAAAGAGATCAGAAATTTTACAAAATTCTGAAAAAAAAAAAAAAAAACAAAACAAAGAAGATTGGCAAAGATACCTTTCTCGAAGTTAAGATTAAAAATAAAATATTAAAACAAAGTTTGTTTTTTAACTCAATTTAATACATAAATTTGAACAAATTAAATAATAATCTATCAAACTGAAACGTCTGATTTTATATGCGTTGTAAAAAAAAAACTAAAATACAATTTACTAACAAATTCTAATTATTTTTTTAAATATATTCGAGCCAAAATGGGAGGAAAAAGTAAACATACCATTGAAGTCTCGAGAATACAGAACATGTCTAAAAATTCTTTCATATTGACAAACCTTTCAATCTGTTTGTATGGAAGAGAATTTTACAATTTAACGTAACTCTCAAAGAAGTCAATTTTTCGGACATTAAAAAATGTAATCAGTCACATTTTTTACAAACTAATTAACAACCATGCACTTTTATTTTTTATAGAGAATCTTAGAAACAATTCAAAGATTCTCGTCAAGAGTATGTGAATAAAATGTAACTGAGAACACTTTTCGAATGCCTAAATACGAGAAAGTCATAACGTATTACATACATTTTGAGATTCATACTGAATATGAAAAAAAAATATACAAATGTTCATTCTCACGAATGTTTACAATTTACAAGCAACTAGATACTTGAAAAAAGATAATGTAGTAAAATGAATAAACCCAATATATGTCTATATATATTATTTGAAATTATAATAACATCAATATTATTTCATTACGTCGTGCCATTGGAAAAGGACGTAACAACCCTTAAACTAATAATTTACCGTAATATTTTTTGTTTTACCCTTCAATTTATCTAATATATAATGATTCAACACAGTCACGCATAGAAACAATGGAATAACAGGAAGAATCCATTACACATTCTTAGGATCTGTCAAACTGAGATATAGAAAGAGCGGAATTCTCAAATACAGCCACGAGAATATAAGTACAACTAGATCTTTAACGTGGTAAGATCACCTTGGGAACACAAGGATGGAGTACGGTAGACAAAACAAAGATTGGGGAGGGGGGAACACAAATCGATTTCGTAGCTGTAGTTGAGAAATCTTTGAGGGGAGTAACTAAAGTAGACGGGTTACAATTTGGGGATACGGGATCGAATTACGCTGTGACCCTTTTAACCACTCTTGAAGAGCAGAATAGCCACTTGTCCCAGATAGAAGTAGATGAAGTGACGTGTCTCGTGCGTGACATAGGAGCCGAAGTTTCGGCCGACTATGCAATGCCATGTTGGGTTGTATTTTTTGTCAAATTCTTTTTTTATGTACGCTGCAATGTCCTGGAAAGAAAAGATAAAGAATGGTAAATAACAAATATAAAGTATTCATTAATTAGTGTTCAAAATAAATTGCACGGTCTGTTTAAATATTTCAGTAACTTGTAAATTAATTTTATAGGAAAAATGCAGTGTGTCAAGATTTTGATTGAAACTTATAAAATAGTTTTTGTAATTATTGTGTACCATATTCAATTGCAACCATAATTTGGACATTTTGAACTCTCCGGTATTTCCTCAATGTAAGGTTTTGACTGGAATACTAGACTAGGTTAGATTTACATTTCCTCAATGTAAGGTTTTGACTGGAAGACTAGACTAGGTTAGGTTTACATTTCCTCAATGTAAGGTTTTGACTGGAAGACTAGACTAGGTTAGATTTACATTTCCTCAATGTAAGGTTTTGACTGGAATACTAGACTAGGTTAGATTTACATTTCCTCAATGTAAGGTTTTGACTGGAAGACTAGACTAGGTTAGATTTACATTTCCTCAATGTAAGGTTTTGACTGGAAGACTAGACTAGGTTAGATTTACATTTCCTCAATGTAAGGTTTTGACTGGAAGACTAGACTAGGTTAGATTTACATTTCCTCAATGTAAGGTTTTGACTGGAAGACTAGACTAGGTTAGATTTACATTTCCTCAATGTAAGGTTTTGACTGGAAGACTAGACTAGGTTAGATTTACATTTCCTCAATGTAAGGTTTTGACTGGAAGACTAGACTAGGTTAGATTTACATTTCCTCAATGTAAGGTTTTGACTGGAAGACTAGACTAGGTTAGGTTTACATTTCCTCAATGTAAGGTTTTGACTGGAAGACTAGACTAGGTTAGATTTACATTTCCTCAATGTAAGGTTTTGACTGGAAGACTAGACTAGGTTAGATTTACATTTCCTCAATGTAAGGTTTTGACTGGAAGACTAGACTAGGTTAGATTTACATTTCCTCAATGTAAGGTTTTGACTGGAAGACTAGACCAGGTTAGATTTACATTTCCTCAATGTAAGGTTTTGACTGGAAGACTAGACTAGGTTAGATTTACATTTCCTCAATGTAAGGTTTTGACTGGAAGACTAGACTAGGTTAGATTTACATTTCCTCAATGTAAGGTTTTGACTGGAAGACTAGACTAGGTTAGATTTACATTTCCTCAATGTAAGGTTTTGACTGAAAGACTAGACTAGGTTAGATTTACATTTCCTCAATGTAAGGTTTTGACTGGAAGACTAGACTAGGTTAGATTTACATTTCTTCAATGTAAGGTTTTGACTGGAAGACTAGACTAGGTTAGATTTACATTTCCTCAATGTAAGGTTTTGACTGGAAGACTAGACTAGGTTAGATTTACATTTCCTCAATGTAAGGTTTTGACTGGAAGACTAGACTAGGTTAGATTTACATTTCCTCAATGTAAGGTTTTGACTGGAAGACTAGACTAGGTTAGATTTACATTTCTTCAATGTAAGGTTTTGACTGGAAGACCAGACTAGGCTAGATTTACATTTCATCTTGTTTTTTATCCATAAATTAATTTCGTATCAGCGTTGATTTTTCATTCCAGTGTTTTAGGGCATTGTTTCTTAACCTTTTCAACCTTGCGATCTCCGAAAGATAAAAAAATTAAGACTTGCAAAAACTTGATAACTTGTCGATACAAAATATTTCAAGTATAGAAAAGGAAAACAACACATTTTCTCGAAAAATATGTTATTTTCCTGTTGTACACATAAGTTATTTTATTTTATCCCCAAGGGGGTCGCAACACACAGGTTGAGAAACGATGCATTAGTGATTTCGTACAAGATAGGTTTCTGAATTACGTTGATATTATATTTTATGTTTTGTTAATTAAACATTGCTATTATTTGTCAAGCATCTTTAAGTATTCGTTATATTTAATGTTTTGTTAGTTAAATATTGCTATTATTTGTCAAGGATCCTTAAGTAATCGTTATATTTAATATTTTGTTAATTAAACATTGCTATTATTTATCAAGGATTCTTAAGTATTCGTTATATTTAATGTTTTGTTAATTAAATATTGCTATTATTTGTCAAGGATTCTTAAGTATTCGTTATATTTAATGTTTTGTTAATTAAACATTGCTATTATTTATCAAGGATCCTTAAGTACTCGTTATATTTAATGTTTTGTTAATTAAACATTGCTATTATTTATCAAGGATTCTTAAGTACTCGTTATATTTAATGTTTTGTTAATTAAATATTGCTATTATTTGTCAAGGATTCTTAAGTATTCGTTATATTTACTGTTTTGTTAATTAAACATTGCTATTATTTATCAAGGATCCTTAAGTATTCGTTATATTTAATGTTTTGTTAATTAAACATTGCTATTATTTATCAAGGATCCTTAAGTATTCGTTATATTTAATGTTTTGTTAATTAAATATTGCTATTATTTGTCAAGGATCTTTAAGTATTTGTTATATTTAATGTTTTGTTAATTAAATATTGCTATTATTTGTCAAGGATTCTTAAGTATTCGTTATATTTACTGTTTTGTTAATTAAACATTGCTAGTATTTATCAAATATCCTTAAGTATTCGTTATATTTAATGTTTTGTTAATTAAACATTGCTATTATTTATCAAGGATCCTTAAGTATTCGTTATATTTAATGTTTTGTTAATTAAATATTGCTATTATTTGTCAAGGATTCTTAAGTATTTGTTATATTTACTGTTTTGTTAATTAAACATTGCTATTATTTATCAAGGATCCTTAAGTATTCGTTATATTTAATGTTTTGTTAATTAAACATTGCTATTATTTATCAAGGATCCTTAAGTATTCGTTATATTTAATGTTTTGTTAATTAAATATTGCTATTATTTGTCAAGGATCTTTAAGTATTTGTTATATTTAATGTTTTGTTAATTAAACATTACTATTATTTGTCAAGGATCCTTAAGTATTCGTTATATTTCATGTTTTGTCAATTAAATATTGCTATTACTTGTCAAGTATTCGTTATATTTAAAGTTTTGTTAATTAAACATTGCTATTATTTGTCAAGGATCCTTAAGTATTTGTTATATTTAATGTTTTGTTAATTAAATATTGCTATTATTTGTCAAGGATTCTTAAGTATTAGTTATATTTAATGTTTTGTTAATTAAACATTGCTATTATTTATCAAGGATTCTTAAGTATTCGTTATATTTAATGTTTTGTTAATTAAACATTGCTATTATTTATCAAGGATCCTTAAGTATTATATTTAATGTTTTGTTAATTAAACATTGCTATTATTTATCAAGGATCCTTAAGTATTCGTTATATTTAATGTTTTGTCAATTAAACATTGCTATTATTTGTCAAGGATTCTTAAGTATTCGTTATATTTAACGTTTTGTTAATTAAATATTGCTATTATTTGTCAAGTATTCGTTATATTTAAAGTTTTGTTAATTAAACATTGCTAATATTTGTCAAGGATCCTTAAGTATTCGTTATATTTAATGTTTTGTTAATTAAACATTGCTATTATTTATCAAGGATCCTTAAGTATTCGTTATATTTAATGTTTTGTCAATTAAACATTGCTATTATTTGTCAAGGATCCTTAAGTATTTGTTATATTTAATGTTTTGTCAATTAAACATTGCTATTATTTGTCAAGGATTCTTAAGTATTCGTTATATTTAATGTTTTGTTAATTAAATATTGCTATTATTTGTCAAGTATTCGTTATATTTAAAGTTTTGTTAATTAAACATTGCTATTATTTGTCAAGGATCTTTAAGTATTCGTTATATTTTCAATAAATAAATAAAATTTAAGATTTGGAATAAAAAACAGATTTGAAAAATTTCAGAAATATTAATATGAAAATATTCAATGTTAATGTAAGTTGAGATACCATTAGAAATGTTGATATCACAAAAATGTGCTATTAAAAGTTTCCATCAGTGCCGAATTTTGCATACTCTATTATTTTATTCAATGATTTCATCCTACTTATTCTCACTACAACCCACGTGGTCGTTCGGTAGACTGTACAATTGGACATACACAGAATGTTCCAAAGGAAATGTACACACTTTGAGGAGTTAAATTAAATGTTTACCGCGTTTTCTCACAATGGAACAGAAACAACAACGCATCGATGATTCAGAATGCTGTTTGGTACTGTTAACGCGAAATAAACAGGAGTATTTGCGTCGGTATGTGAAAATGGATGAATCTTGGATCCACCACTATACTTAAGTATTCGTTATATTTAATGTTTTGTTAATTAAATATTGCTATTATTTGTCAAGGATCTTTAAGTATTTGTTATATTTAATGTTTTGTTAATTAAATATTGCTATTATTTGTCAAGGATTCTTAAGTATTCGTTATATTTACTGTTTTGTTAATTAAACATTGCTAGTATTTATCAAATATCCTTAAGTATTCGTTATATTTAATGTTTTGTTAATTAAACATTGCTATTATTTATCAAGGATCCTTAAGTATTCGTTATATTTAATGTTTTGTTAATTAAATATTGCTATTATTTGTCAAGGATTCTTAAGTATTTGTTATATTTACTGTTTTGTTAATTAAACATTGCTATTATTTATCAAGGATCCTTAAGTATTCGTTATATTTAATGTTTTGTTAATTAAACATTGCTATTATTTATCAAGGATCCTTAAGTATTCGTTATATTTAATGTTTTGTTAATTAAATATTGCTATTATTTGTCAAGGATCTTTAAGTATTTGTTATATTTAATGTTTTGTTAATTAAACATTACTATTATTTGTCAAGGATCCTTAAGTATTCGTTATATTTCATGTTTTGTCAATTAAATATTGCTATTACTTGTCAAGTATTCGTTATATTTAAAGTTTTGTTAATTAAACATTGCTATTATTTGTCAAGGATCCTTAAGTATTTGTTATATTTAATGTTTTGTTAATTAAATATTGCTATTATTTGTCAAGGATTCTTAAGTATTAGTTATATTTAATGTTTTGTTAATTAAACATTGCTATTATTTATCAAGGATTCTTAAGTATTCGTTATATTTAATGTTTTGTTAATTAAACATTGCTATTATTTATCAAGGATCCTTAAGTATTCGTTATATTTAATGTTTTGTTAATTAAACATTGCTATTATTTATCAAGGATCCTTAAGTATTCGTTATATTTAATGTTTTGTCAATTAAACATTGCTATTATTTGTCAAGGATTCTTAAGTATTCGTTATATTTAACGTTTTGTTAATTAAATATTGCTATTATTTGTCAAGTATTCGTTATATTTAAAGTTTTGTTAATTAAACATTGCTAATATTTGTCAAGGATCCTTAAGTATTCGTTATATTTAATGTTTTGTTAATTAAACATTGCTATTATTTATCAAGGATCCTTAAGTATTCGTTATATTTAATGTTTTGTCAATTAAACATTGCTATTATTTGTCAAGGATCCTTAAGTATTTGTTATATTTAATGTTTTGTCAATTAAACATTGCTATTATTTGTCAAGGATTCTTAAGTATTCGTTATATTTAATGTTTTGTTAATTAAATATTGCTATTATTTGTCAAGTATTCGTTATATTTAAAGTTTTGTTAATTAAACATTGCTATTATTTGTCAAGGATCTTTAAGTATTCGTTATATTTTCAATAAATAAATAAAATTTAAGATTTGGAATAAAAAACAGATTTGAAAAATTTCAGAAATATTAATATGAAAATATTCAATGTTAATGTAAGTTGAGATACCATTAGAAATGTTGATATCACAAAAATGTGCTATTAAAAGTTTCCATCAGTGCCGAATTTTGCATACTCTATTATTTTATTCAATGATTTCATCCTACTTATTCTCACTACAACCCACGTGGTCGTTCGGTAGACTGTACAATTGGACATACACAGAATGTTCCAAAGGAAATGTACACACTTTGAGGAGTTAAATTAAATGTTTACCGCGTTTTCTCACAATGGAACAGAAACAACAACGCATCGATGATTCAGAATGCTGTTTGGTACTGTTAACGCGAAATAAACAGGAGTATTTGCGTCGGTATGTGAAAATGGATGAATCTTGGATCCACCACTATACTTCGGAATCAAATCGGCAGTCAGATGAGTGGAGTAGCCGGTGAGTCGTCTGAAGCGACCAAAAACTCAACAGTCGGCCGAGAAGGTTATGGCTTCCGTATTTTGGGATGCGCATGGTATAATATTCATCGATCACCTTGAAAAGGGAAAAAGCATCAATACCGAATATTACATAGCGTTATTGGAGCGTTTGAAGGCAGGAATTGCAGCAAGAAAAATGTTCTCTTTCATCAGGACAATGCACCGTGTCACAAGTCGATGGTAACGATAGCTAAATTGCATGAGTTGAACTACGAATTGCTTCCGCACTCACCGTATTCTCCAGATTTGACACCCAGCGACTATTGGCTGTTCGCCGAAACTAACGCCTATTTTGAAACCAAAGATAAATCGTTCTACACGGCTGGCATAGAAAAGTTAGGAAAGCGTTGGAATGAATGTATCGCTCTTAAAGGAGACTATGTTGATGAATAAAGAAGAATTTTGGCAAACAAATGTTGTTTTAGTAGTTAATCCCATGACTTATTGATTGAATGTGTTATAAGAGACAGAAAAGCATAGATCTATCCACTCTGTCTTAGCCCAAAAGAGATATAGCGTGATAGTATGTATTGTAAGTAAAATATATTCCACTTCTAATGGCATTAATTTTCCTACAATATTGATACATTCCGTGATGTTATTATAACACATTTATTTAATAATGTTGGATTTATTTTATTGTATTGTTTATTTAAGATTGTTGGATTCTTTTTTATTGGATATTGAACTGCGCTAATGAGGATGTGTAGTCTAGCTGAATTTTATTTATCATAAATAAGGAAAATTAACAGTCGGCAGATATCACATTATACGAGGCATATCCAGAAAGTAAGTGTACTGAATTTTTGTAGGTTACAATTTTTTTTATTTAAACAAAAAAAATACGTGGTTACCGTAGTACATATATAAGATATTTTTCGACATAGTCGCCATTCCTCTCAATGCAGGTGGTGAAGCGGGGTATCAACTTTTTGATGCCTTCCTCGAAATAGTTTCCCGCCAACCCCTCCGCCCACTTCTCCACCTCCTCCTTTACCTCCTCGTCGGTTGAAAACCTTTTTCCACCCATGTGCAGCTTCAGGGAGGTTAAGAGATAGTAATCTGAAGATGCTAGGTCAAGGGAATGCGCGGGATGGTTCAGGACATCCCATTTAAATGAGGCGAGCAGTTCCTTCGTGGCGTTGGCCGTGTGTGGTCTGGCATTGTCGTGCAGCAGGCAGACTCCCTTTGTCAGCATGCCTCTCCTCTTGTTTTGAATCGCCCCCCGCAACTTTTTTAGGGTCTCACAGTATCTTGCAGAGTTGATGGTCTCCCCTTGAGGCATATATTCAATTAAAATTATGCCTTGACAGTCCCAAAACACGGATGCCATGATTTTCTTGGCTGAAATTGTGGTTTTGAACTTTTTGGTGGAGGGTGAAGAGGTGTGACGCCACTGTTGAGACTGCCTTTTGGTTTCAGACGTGTAGTGTGCAACCCAAGTTGCATCTCCAGTAACGGATGACGCCGCGTATTTCGCACTTGGCGGGAGATTGGATAGACATTTTTCACGAAACGTGTTGTTGCGTCGACACTTCTCAACGTACTGACCTCGAACCGGTCTCGTTGCGGAGGGGAAGGGTCAGGCTACACGGAAGTGTAGCCAACATGTCGAAAATAAAATCCATCCGGTCGTGAGAGCCTCAGTACACATACTTTCTGGATACGCCTCGTATACCAATAACTAAACTATAAATACAACAAAAATATCCTCCTTTACAGCAACCTGATTAACCCACTACTGGACATAAAGACTCGGCGGTTCTTCAAAACAATCTCTCCATTGCCATTTGCTGTCATATAATGCCTCCATTTTAAGTATATCATATATCCAGCATACCTTTAGTAGACAGTGCGCTTCGGCCTATACTTTACTAAAATGTTGCATGGTCCCTGTGACGTTTGAAATTTCACGTCTCAAAGGGATGGGGGTTAAAATCGTTTTTTTTTGCAAATCGAATAGTTTTTTTTATAAACCGAAAAAATGTTTTTCTCCAAACTGGCGCTTTAATTCCTTATTTTCATTATACTGACTTTCTAATGTATTGTATGATTTGTAGTATCTATCTTTAAATAGGCCAAGATCCACTATGAATTAATACTAATTACGAACATTTAATTTCATGTATAAAAATAAATCGAAAATCCCATTATCGTATACCCCATCCCTAGCCAATGCAAACTAACGTAATCACTTTTGACGAACGTCGCCAAATATTATTTGATTTTAACAAATTGACATATTTTTGCTAAATTTGTAACAAGATGTATTAATTTGTCATTATTGTTAGTTTTATGTAATGTATTTACCTAAATAACTTGCTATTTATTAGAATCGAGGCTTGTATTAAAGTTGATAAAATAATTAAAATTACTGAACATCGTTACAAGGTATTGGGGAAAATTTGTAAAACGTCACAGGGACCATGCTGCATTTTCTTTAGTTCAGTTGGTAAAATGCCTGTATTTCAACCCGAGGGTTGCAGATTAGATTCCTGTTTGAACTCAATTTTTTTAAATAAATATTCCAGTCTGGTTTTACCTTAAGACCTGTTGAACATCTTTCTGTTTGGTTGGAAGAGATTGTCACATAGCAGGTTGTACATAAAAGTGCCTACCATTTTGATTGCTATCTAAAAAACACTTACCATTTTGATTGCTATCTAAGCCTAAAACACCTTTAAATACCACTAGCCCACCCTATAACAATTGCTTATTGTTCGATATTCGATCAAAGGAGTCAAAGACAATATCATTTAACAAATTTATAATGTAAGCGAGTGGAAGTCGTGGTAGAGTAAAGACCAGCAAAAGTGTGGTTGGATCAAATGAATTAAATTTTGATAGAAAGAAGAGTAAGGAGTGAAACAGAAGGAATGGTATGGATATGAAGGAAGTGAAGAATGTTGTGATAGCAAAGTTTGATGAGTTGTCCTCTCTCCTTACCATGACAGGGAAATGACAAGGTAGTATAGGGTGTCCCAATAAGAGTGCCAAATTTAAATTGCTGATTTGAGTTCTTGGATCAGTTGGATCTTGTAGGCATGCAGATCTAGATCTTTCGCGAGAATTCGCTGTAAGGTGCTTCTTGAAACGTCTAATTCTTGTGAACGGTGACGAATTGATGTCCCTAGGGTTTCAGTAACACTTTCTCTCACTGCAGCTATGCTTTTCGAGTAAATACCCGCTATGAGGACGCACGGGTGACTATTGTTCAGAATCGAACCAGTTTTCTCAAATTATTTAATTAATCTTCAAATCGATGACTCGTTTGAACCGAAAATTCCACGAAGTTTACCAACTGTTTCAGCAAAACTTTCCCCATTTTTATAATGAGTTTTAACAATAATAACACGTTTTTCTTTCGTGTAACGTTCCATATTTACTAATCGCAAGATTGACAAATGGCACAAAAAAAATTCCAGCTACCGACCTTATAAATAAAAAATGGCACGAAATTTAAATCACTCGTTTCTTATCGGGACATGTAAATTATGTATTATATTTTTAAACCCTGACATAGCAGCACATGTGATATTTGTTTAATGTCTATGATCATGAAATAATTTAGTTGTTGCCTTAACGTCATGTTCCCATGCAAGCTATATATTCTATGAATACAAAATTAATTCACTGGTAAGAAAAGAAAAACTCAGTTTTGTATATATAGAGTAATATTGCTATACAAAATCATTCACTCAGTGATTGATGCAGCTCACTTACTCGCAAGTATTTCATTTTGTATTCCCACTAGATCCACAAGACGGCTCAATCCCTTTTATACCGAAAATTGTTATACTAACTATAAAATCAACTCCTCTATAATTCGTATGCAAAGACTTGGAAACGAGTTTTGCAACAATTTAGATATTTTTAAAACAAGAATATATAGTATTCGCCAGAATATTACAACAATATTTAGAAATAGCTACTAACTTTGTGCTCTCCTTTAGTAATATAAATAATGTAATATAAACCAAATATTAAGGAGAATATTTTGCCTCTGGAGTTGAGTAACCCTGCATCAACATGTATGAAGCTTTTAATTCTGCAAAGCAACTTGCATATCGTTCTACTAATGAGGCCATGTATTTTCTATATCTCAATATACGAGTATATCCATAAAATTCCCACAAAATTCTCAAAGATTATTAAATAATTTTAAAACGATGACTGTAATTTATTATTACTACTGCTTTTTGTATATTCATGTTAGTTTAAGATAAAGTTTTGTATTATTTGTCAATAATTTTAAGTACTTGTATAACCTGTCACATGTTCATTTGTATATAAAGACACTGTTGTGTCGTTAATTAAATAAAATAAATAAATAAATATTACATACCTTTTCAATATTGTATTTTTCAAGTGCCTGCGTTGCACAGTCCACAGCATCCTGCTGCATCTCATCTCCCATATCAGCATTCTTGATCACTGCCTTTCTGTCACACATTTTGTCTCCTGTTCTGCGAGACAAATAAAAAAATATGCTGGTAAATGTATGGTTTATCTATTACGCGAGTTCAAGAAAAAGAGAACAAAAATAATGCATTATCTTGATAAATGGTAAAATTCATTGAATCAAAAGTAAATTTTGCATACAGCACGAGCAAACTGTGAGAATCGACCTACTAAAACTTTTGTTGGCTGCAAATTAGAGGTGAAATTTTTTTCTAGAGCATATGTTTAATTACAGTAGAGATTGTCTAGGTGAAAAGTAAGTTGATATTTCTATTGCAATAGAAGTGGTTTCTATACTTCATCCTATTAATCTTTCAATTAGATGTATTTTTGCAAAAGATTTGTAAAATCCTATTTCGATTCAAATGTAACAGCTGCAAATTGTATGGCCTCCTTGCCATAAGAACCTTAGGCCACAACTGTGTGCTATACATAAATGAAACAATTTGTACAACAAAACGAGCATCATCTGTTGATTATACGAGGGTGGTCCCAGAAGTACCCGACCTGACGTATAGATGGCGGTTGTAGCTTTAAAAAATTACTATGGTAGAAAGTACTAAACTTATAAAGCTTAAGTTTTAAGACGCTACGTTGTTTAGTATTTGTTTGGCAGCCATCGATAGTCAACACTCTCAGTGAATTTGTAAACATGGAAAAAATTGGTCATCGTTATGTGATACAATACTTTCATTTGAAAGGTCCAAGTCCAACCAATATCAAAGCCGAGCTAGATTCTACTCTGGGAAAGTATTATGCGAACTTATTGCAGCGTTTGAGTGATGAAAACAAGAAAAAACGGCCGCATTTGGCGAAAAAGAAAGTGTTGTTTTATCAAGACAATGTACCAGTTCACACATCCGTTATCGCGGTGGCCAAAATTAATGAATTAAAGTTCGAATTGCTTCCTCACGCACCCTATTCGCCAGATTTAGCCCCCTCGGATTATTTTCTTTTTCCAAACTTGAAAAAAGGGATTTGCGGTAAAAGATTTGCCAACAATGAAGAGGTGGAATCTGCGGTTGATGGCTATTTTGAGGCGCTCAACGGTTCTCACTATAAACAGGGTATCGAAGCTATTGAACATCACTGGGAAAAGTGTGTCGAGCTGAAAGGAGACTGTTGAGAAATAAAATATTTTTTCCCAAATTTTTTGTGTTTTCTTTGTTAGGTTGGGTACTTTTGGGACTAACCTCGTATGACTGAATATCATAAATCTTCCTTAAAAGCGAGGGATTGCCTTGCATCACCGTTAAAAATAAATTATAAATAATTTTTTTTTTTAATTTCACTTCATTTCTTCGACACGTGTTTCTATCTGCTATCCCAAGGCTCTATTCAGATGGAATGATCTTTAGATTATGTAACAAGAGCAATGCTTCAGTCTAACTGATATATTTCATCACTAGTGTATGGTCTACCGGGCCAAAGGAAATATCTTCAACAGGGGCGACATTTTCACATTCCTTGTCTAGTTATTAATGATTCATTTGTGCTTTATGTATTTCTAATGTTTCCATTTATTATTCTTAATTATATTACGCCCAACGAAATAAGTAGTGGTGTACATCTGTATTGCCAGCAAAAAAAAAACAACATAGTAGTGTTTCTGTCAAATCTAATGAAATCGCACGTCTTATATGTAGATTATTCTACCAATAATAGCAAAATATTATTATTTATCTGTTTATTGACGTTTATGAGACAAAATTCAACATCTATAGTTTTATAAATTATATTTTCAAAATTCCTACTGGCAAACACCTGCAATGACAGCAACCAACATTACACAACATTAACAGATGTAAGTATTTCGAACGTGTATTTAGATTACTATTGAATTTTTTTTTTAAACGTTTCAATAACAGTTATGTATTTTTATATTGCAATACTCAAATATATATCCAACTTGAAATACTAAATACTGCTGACCTCTATTCACAGATGTCTGAAAAACACTAAGTGAATATTGTTTTCTTTCCTGATTATCTTTTATAGCGAGGGTGGCTAACTTTGTTGTCGCAATTGACTTAATAAGTAAAAAAAAATAATCACGATCGACTTTTTACATAAAAAAATATCTACCTATCAAATTCATGAAATTTAACACATAAAACACATGTTAAAAAAGGATAACTAATAACTAAAAGTGTATAAATAAGTATGAGCGGAATTTACTTCGCTACAAAAAATTATTAAGGAAAAGAAAAATTATAGATAAATAACATACATATTATATATTTGGAGTAGACATATCTGCATATTAAAAAGGATAACTTATTGACTGCCTTAATGAGTGCAGGTGCGTAATGAGATTAGGTAACATCGCACGCCATATTGTAAGTTACGAAGACAGCAATCGACCTGTTGACCATGTCTGTTTTAAAGTAGAAATGTGTTTAACACATCGATCAATAAGTCCCGGGATTAATCAACAGATGGCGCCTCTAATAACAAATCCATACCATTTTCAGTTAGCACTATATCAGCCTTAAGAAGTTACGTGTCAAACTTTCATGACATTCCGACATTGTGTCATTGAATTACAGTGGTTTTCGTGACGCTACTTTTGCTATTTTCAAAACAATGGAAAAAACGAATTTCGTGTGTTGATAAAACATTACTTTTTAATGGGAAAAAATACATTTCAAACTCAGCGATGGCTTGAAAAGTGTTATCCGGACTCCGTCGAAAACAACTATTTGTGGGTGGTTTGCTGATTTCAAACGCGGTCGTACAGACACAAATGATGCTGAACGCTCTGGTCGTCTAAATGAGGCTGTTACACCAGAAAACATAAAAAAACTCTCAAAATCGTGATGGAAAATCGCAAAGTAAAGTTGCGTGAGATAGCTGACATCCTGAAAATATCATTTGGTAGTGTTTACACTATTTTGCATGAATATTTGGTCATGAAAAACCTCTTTTCGAAATGGGTGCCGCGTTTGCTCACAAAGGAACAGAAACAACAACGCATCGATGATTCAGAGCGCTGTTTGGCACTGTTTACGAGAAATAAACGGGAGTTTTTGCGTCGGCATGTGACATGGATGAAACGTGGATCCACCACTATACTCCGGAATCAAATCGGCAGTCAGCTGAGTGGATGGAGAGCAGTCGGTGAAAGTCGTCCGAAGCGACCAAAAACTCAACAGTCGGTCGGGAAGGTTATGGTCTCCGTATTTTGGGATGCGCATGGTATAATATTAATCGATCAACTTGAAAAGGGAAAAACGAATAAGAAAAAAGTTCTCTTTCATCAGGACAATGCACCGTATCACAAGTTGATGGTAACGATGGCCAAATTGCATGAGTTGAACTTCGAATTGCTTCCGCACCCACCGTATTCTCCAGATTTGGCTCCCAGCGACTATTCCCAGCGGCTGTTCGTAGACCTCAAAAAGATGCTCCAGGGAAATAGATTTGGCTCCAATGAAGAAGTGATTGCCGAAACTAACGCCTATTTTGAAACCAAAGATAAATCATTTTACACGGCTGGCATAGAAGTTAGGAAAGCGTTGGAATGAATGTATCAGTCTTGAAGGACACTATAATGATGAATAAAGAAGAATTTTGGCAAACAAATGTTGTTTTAGTAGTTAGTCCCGGGACTTATTGATCGATGTGTTAGTTTACGATATCCTTCATGCTTATGTTTTCAATAACATTCTGATGATTATCGTATCAATTTTAAGATAACTCTAGGTGTATAAAACATATATTGTATATATCATTGTACTGATATTTTAGTTCCCTAAGGTATAAATAAATGTATAAATTGATAATTTTATTTGATGTTTTTCTGTACATTAATCCTCTTTTCCTAAAGGGTTTGGCAGAGAGAACAGATCTCCAAGCTTTTCTATCCAAGCACATAACTTTCGCCTCCTCCACATCAATACATCGTCATGCATAATCTTCTATTATTCATAATTCTGACTTTATCTATTTCGAAATCTGGTCCATTTGGGCCAGCCACATTTTCCTCGGTTATCTTTTCCACGAACACCTTGGCACTTTTGAATAATATATTAATTAGCTTAGTCATTCTTTGATCATTCATTCTCTCCACTTGTGAAATATATGTGGTCCTCACATAGAACTTATGTGCAATTCAGCTTAGGATTTGTAATGATAAGTCATTTGAAAACCAAATGGTGGTCAAAACACTGTTTAATTCATTGATCCGTAGCAAACTAGAAAGCAATGCTTGCATTTGGAGCCCGCTGGGGGCGCAGGACTCACTCATGGTGGAGAAAGTACAAAAAAAATATCTACGATATCTCTATATGAGTGAGTTCGATGTCTATCAATGGCTTTATCCTACTCAGTTTTTGCTGGGCATGTTCGGGTATAACTCCTGAGCGTAAGAAGATATTTGTGTCTCCTGGTATACGTTGTCAAACTCGGAGGAGTTGTGAGCTGTCCAGCAAGTTCACAAAGATTACCGTTAAATGTTCCTAGCAATTACACTAGACTGCGCCGGCAAGAACTGTTCTCAATAACATATGCAAAAACGGGTCTTCCAGCTGTTATGCCTGTTGGAAGGGCCTTAACTCTTTTGAACGGGACTACTTCGGATATTGACATATTTCATATAACATTACCATAAGCAAAAGATTTTTTTTCCTAAGATTGAGCGCGTTAGAAATAACTCATCAACGTATTTAATTGACTTTGAAAATATGTGTATGTATGTTTTGTGTGTATCATTGAGCGCGTTAGAAATAACTCATCAACGTATTTAATTGACTTTGAAAATATGTGTATGTATGTTTTGTGTGTATCATTGAGCGCGTTAGAAATAACTCACCAACGTATTTAATTGACTTTGAAAATATGTGTATGTATGTTTTGTGTGTATCATTGAGCGCGTTAGAAATAACTCATCAACGTATTTAATTGACTTTGAAAATATGTGTATGTATGTTTTGTGTGTATCATTGAGCGCGTTAGAAATAACTCATCAACGTATTTAATTGACTTTGAAAATATGTGTATGTATGTTTTGTGTGTATATGTATTGCATATGTATAATTTAATTTTTTTTTTTATTTTACACATATTTTTTAATGTTTACAATTTTTGTATTTTTAAATGTAATTGGGTTAAGCCTGTATTGATAAAATAAATAAATATGAGTTCACTACCGGTTTCAACGACCTCTGTCTTCCTCGTCAGGTGATGTTGAACTGACAAGGAAGACGGAGGTCTTTGAAACCGGTAGTGAAATCAAATAAAACAGTGGTGAATGCAAAATCAAAAGTAAATGTTTTGTTGGTTTTATTAAAAAATTATAAACATGAAAACATAAAGGGAAACAAACCTATTTTCTAAGATACAAGAAATAAAAGGACAATTTATATAATATAGCACCGTTTAACTCTTTTGAACGGGACAAATATTGACATATTTCATATCACATTACCAAAAGCAAAAGAAAATTATCTTCTTAGATTGAGCACGTTACAAAGCACTCAACGTATTTAAGTGACTTTGAATATGTGTGTGTTTGTGTGTATACGTGTGAACATATATCATTTCTTTTTTTAATGTTAACAATTGTTGTATTTTTCAATGTTAATGCCTGTATTGAGAAAATAAATAAATAAATAAAATAAAAATATGTCCAACATATTTGTCAAAGCAAAAATTATATTAATGCTTTCCAAAGTTCCAATTCCACTTATATATTTTTTTTAAATAAATGAATGTATTCCACTTCAATAAAATGTTACCGAATTAAAAATTCACTTTGTGCCTTTTATATAATAATGTATATCCAACCTAAAAAAATTTGTTCATTGTATATTCAACACTTTTTTATAAGAAAAAAATCACTGAAATAGTATATTTTGTAGTATAAAGCATTAGTCATTAATAGAAATACAAATTATCCAAAAAAAAATTCAAACTTATTAACTACCTGGTCTTCACGTGTTATTGAAATAAACTATTGATTTCAATTTCCAGAAACAATTTTTTTACACATGCAATACCGGTGCTTTAAACAGATATAGAAATAATTAAAATTTCTGAAAACTATTTTAAAGTTTACATATGTCACAGAAGACGTCCGCAAAAAAACATGCATAACAATAATAAGAAAAATAATTAAGCAATATTTTAGTATTCTAATATAGTGTTCAAAAAAGTTAAATTCAAAACCTTCAATAAATTCACTCTTTCACATTTAAATAAATATATTAGAAAATATCCGTACTCCATTATTGATTAAAAAAATAATGAATATTCCGTTACTTCTAATTTTGAAATGGTAACGCAAGAAATATTTGTACGAAACAATAAGTTGACAAACATTGACTGACATTTGATTTATAACCAGAATAGACAGAAATAATAAATCACATTTTAATTGCAAACACAAAGGATATTGACAGTTTTATTAAATCACTTGATATTATTGATAAGACCATAAACATTTTGAATTCAATAACCTGTAGTTTCAAAGTTATCTTGAAAAGGATAAAATTATAGTAATGTTAACAGTAACTCAATTACACAAATAAACAAACATGCTTAAAAAATGCTCTGTGTTCTATTACAAAAACACTGATGTCATAAAATGCTTCCATCCAAATTGGTCGCAATCTGACCACTAATAACTAGGCCAAGATAATGTTCTTTCTTTCTTAACATTGGTGTAAGAGAGAGGTCTGCGAATGAATTTTATGAATCTTTCTCTATGTTGATTGAAAAATAAATGGGTGAATAGTGTGTTACGTATCACATCAACATGGCAGCCATTTTGTCTCAGTCACTGGTCTTTTGTCATAACCATGTTGAAACTCAAATAAATACTGTTTTAATGTGAACAATTCTTCATTATAAACAACTAAACATAACACAATGAAAGATTAAGAGGGAGTAAAATAATTCTGCTATTTGAGATATTTGTTCGCAGATGATAAAACATGGAAAGAAATATTGGAACAAGATACAATAGGAAATAAAGTCAATGGGGCACTTATAGAAGATCTATCAAATCATGACACTCAAAAGCAGTGCTACTCAAACATTCTCATGTAGTGGAACAGTATCTATCTTTCAGTGTCACCTAGGGAGCGGTTTCATTTTTTAAGATTTCGTTGGTATAAAAAATGGTTTTGTCAATATAGTTTATTGAATTCAAAGAAATACAATGTGTAAATACTTAAACCTTACTAAGGTTAAGGCCTGTGACTACAATGCATACCGCCGGCCCGCAGACCACCATTTGAGTAACACTACTCTAAAATATATGTGTGCTAACATTAATGTGTTAATGAAATATGTATATAGAAAATTAATGAGATACGCTGACTAAATGCTGTGGGAACGCATGTCCAAAGAAGAATATATGGTGTGTCAATGTATGACAGAATAAGAAATGTAATTAAGGATGAATCTGAACTCAAAAATACATATATATATATGAAATGAAGTTAAAAAGATCTGAGCTGGTTCAAATATGTTAAATGAAAGAATAATCAATAATGTGAATGTGAGTGGAAATTATGCTCAAGACAGAAAGTATGGGTGGATCAAGTGAGAGTTATTTCATGTCAACTTAACAAACATTTTCCACTAGACTCCTTTAGATTTTCCTTTACTTTAGTTTGTGCACGTGGAGTACACCAAAATTATATTAATTATTTTTTTCTTCGACAAGCAGTCCACTTTTTATATATTTGTTTTAATAATAGCTGATAATTTCCTGAATGATAAATAGCTCATTTTAAAGCTTTAGGCTTTTAAATTATATGTAACTATGTCCTCTCTGCATACCCCAAAAGGAAAATTATAAGACTTAAACCTTCTCGCAGTACAATAATGATTAAGAAGTAAGTGTTTTAAGAGGTTTTTTATTAGCAGATTAACCTTTCTTTATAAATGAAGTGAATTAAAAAATATGTATACTTAGTTCTAATTTCATATACTTCAGTTTAGTTCATGTCTTTTTGTTGACTCATTTGTCACTTTTGACAATTACTTACGTGCCATTGTTGACCTTAAATATTTTCATTTTATCCGACATTTCAAGTATGTTACATGTTTGAATATAAAATAGAGTAACCGTTCTCAATCTAAGGCTCCACAAATAATAAATAAATTTTATCAACTTTATTTAAGACTCAATTTGAAAAATGTATTTTGAAAATTTGAACTATACAGGAGAGAAAAGATCACATCATTAAGGAACTGCAGTCGGACGCTAATAGGACCGGGCTGGCTACCGGAAATCTGACAAGTCAGTGATCCAGGATAATGGCAATTGGAAAAAAAATATTAGCGAGTCAACCCTAAACAGATGGAAAGTGGCTGGGAGAAAGTTGAATATTGACACCGTAGTTAAATATACTGCTTATGTTATACAAATAAATTATGATGTAATTTTTCAGCAGATTTACAGTTTACAGAGCACTAGAAGCTATAAAAATATTCTGCTATGCAATAATTGGTATGTATTTTTTTGAGCAGTAAATTATAATTTAATAGGATGTGAAGACAGAATGTATGTGTAATTTAAATTAGAATTTATAACAGTAAATTATACCAAGTGAAACACGAAACAGGACTACCCTTAATAACTGCTCTTCGAACAGGGGAGTGCAGGGATGGATGGAGGCGAGCCATCAAGGGGTAGCTATCATGGATTTTGAGTCGTTGAGATAATTACAAAATTGGCTACTGACTGACAAAGTTCAATTCATGGATGACAAATATGATAAGAAACACAAGCCATACTCTTATTTATCAAAGAATTAAAATATATCTTTATAGAGATACAGAGAGTTAGCAAGCCCGTAATGATAATGCCAATTTAATCAAACAGATATCAACTCAAAATGTTGATTATAGAAATAGTGTTGCTGCAATTTTCCAAAGGTCAAATTATCAAATGTTGCAATGCATAAACAGAAAATTTACATAACATCCTTCATTTGATTATAAATATTATTCAGATCACAAATTTATATAATGAAATAAAATATTACGAATTCCAAACCATATTGAGGATCACTGATCTTATTTGCATAAGAGTTTCATAATAAGGAATTATACAAAAGCTCTTAAAAGGTTTGTCTTAATTTATGCAATAGGAAAATTTAAATAAAATTCAACACATGTATACATATTAAAAATGCAAGAGCTGTTGGTCTGAGAATTAATCAGGGAAAAAATTAAATACAATCTGGAAAATAGAAGTGGTTCTACAAGTTGATGGCAACACTTTTCAAGCTATTCAAGAGTTCATAGAATCTATGGATGCATCAAAGAACTGCAAATTCTCTGAAATCATTATTTTGATTATTTACAAAGAGTATTCCAAAACAAAGACGTGTCAATAATCTCTAGTTACAATCGATTTTACAATAATGAGACCTATACATGTATTTGGGAAGGAAAATCAGGGAGAAAACTTAATGTTTTCAAAGAAAACTCCTCAGAAATGGTTCTGTGTTTCAGTGCCGACATGGTTCTGGTTCTGTGTTTCAGTGCCGACACCCAAGGTATGGAGTATACTCGTACATAACAAAGTGATAAATCATTTTAACCAAAGCCCTGATTTGGTAGTCTTCGTAAAGGCAAAATAGGTTAAGATGGCTGGGACTCGAACGAATGAACAACAAAAGAACAATGAAGAGACACAAGAATAAAGACTTCAAAGGTATAACAAAGAATCTTTAAACCTTGGGTACCATTTATTATAGTATGTTTGTGAGGGATAGATGAGCCTGAGAGAAGTGGTTTATCAGACAAGTCTTGAAACAGTCATGAGGCCACAGATGAAGACAAACATATACATGTTATTTCCCTATCAGTGATAGAGAGAAAGGACAGAATGCCACAGCATACTACATTCACTTTGATGCATTCACACCATATTCTCAAGCAGATCTTTCTAATTATTTCCATTACTTACACTTGCGCTTGTAATAAAATGCATCTATTATAGATAATTAACAGTCAGGATTCTTCTCATTCTGTTAGGTGGTGCCGAGAATATATCCACAGGGTCACTCAATTGCTTCAACATCTTTATACCACGCGTGACTGAGTGTTCAGCCATGATATTCGTTCTGTAAGTTGGTATGTAGAACAGAGGGTGATATCTCATGGCTATATTTATTAGGACATATAAACTCAGTGCTTATAGTGTTGCGGGACAGTTAACGCAACCTTGAAAAACCTTTAGTAGGATTATCGCAATGGATTCTTGCCTTCTTGTTTCGACACTTCACACTGTGGAGAAGTTCGACATGGTACGCATATTTTGGATAATCGTCTCTTGTTTTGTGCCATAGATATCTGAGGACGTTTTTTCGTATTTGTTCTATATTTATTTTATGTTTGAGCTGATGAGGAGCCCAATTTAGTCTCCTGACAATTAGTAGCTATTTAACAAAAATTCTTGTAGCGTCTTGGGGTAACCAGTGTTACGAAACGATTCCTGGATTTCTTAATCACTCCTCCCATTCGCTGTTGTCACAATAGATAGATTTTATCAATTTTTCTTTACCGATTCATTTGTATATTCCGAAATCCCCTCCTAATGTATCTCTTTATCTTAATAACTTTATTCCGCATTTTGATACATACAGTTTTAATAAGCCCCATTACATTAATCTCCAGGTAAACAGTTAACTGTGAGACACCAAAGGTGGTTAAAAAATTCCATATAAACAATTTAAGTATATTAAAGTAGTCACTACTAGTTAACACTCTAAGACATACCTTACGTAACAGTTAAGAAACACTTTATTTGATCAGGAAAATGTTCTAGGTCAATTTGAGTAATCTATCCTCGATCGGGTATAGAATACATATTTGGCAAATAGAACAAAGTTTAACTAATGATTTTTTTATTTTGTTACACTAGTGAATGCCCATTATTTGTTAAATAATGTAATTTATAAAATACCTTTTTACTTAACTAAGGGGGAACACTTATGCTGGCACCAGTGGTTTATTGGGTTGTTGCTAAGTACTCTGGGTTCAAATACTAATGGATTCTATTTCCAGGCTATTCTTACTTTCAGATCTATTTTTTTATGTCAATTTACTATTTCGGGTTTTACTAGCAACCTTAAAAGCACTATATTATTATTATAGACAAGCACTATGAATGCTGATTTCATCTATATTGAGTTTAACTGTTATGTGTATGTAAAATAAAAACAAAAACACCAATGGATGAAAAAAATCATAACTGGAATAGTACTTTTGGGTTTGTATGAACTTGTCTGAGACCTTGAAATTCACTTAAACTATAAGAAAGTTTGTCCCAAGATTCCATAACTAAGTTGGTAAAACAATGTTTCCTTGGATTGTTGTAATGGGTTTACTGAACAATGGTTACAGAAGTTTGAATCTTGGAACTTATTGTCAGAACCGCAGGTTTAATTTGTAGATATTATGGACTTGCTGAAGTGGAATAGGTGACGTGTAGATATTCGATATACACACAAACATCAAGTGTTATAAAAATTCAATGGCAGCATACTTCAGATAGTTATATCGCTACAAATTGATATGATAAAAATTGTATACTAAGATTGATAATAATCATATTATAGACGAATCATAATTTTAAAGAAAATTATTGAAAACTATAAATTTAGAAACGTTCGATACAGTCATAAGTAAAAATAAATAGTAAAAAATAACCAAGAGATAAATGATAATAAACAATGTAAAAGTTTACGAAGCATGATGACTTTTGGATAAGTATAAACTTGGATAAGATACTAAACTAGATATAACGAAAACAAAACGTATGCTTAGAACTAATGAAATGGAAACCCTCAGAGCTACTGCAGGTACAACAATTAGAGATAGTTAGTAACTCCCGTATCCTAGAAATATGTGAAGTAAAGGATATTATAAGATGGGGTAAAAACCGAAGAAGACACTGGCGAAGCTACGTAGAATGGATGGATAACACAAAGATTTCCTACATGGCAATGAATGAAATACCCACTGGCAGTAACACCTCAGGAAGACCTCCAAAAAGGTGGAAGGATAGCTCGGAGTCAAAATCTTACTTAACCCTTATCATGGCATTGTAACACAGGTGTTACACTAATTTAGGCATTTAAAAAAAAAAACAGAAACTGGAACGTAATTTCAAATATGGCAACACATTCAAATACTATACATGCACTATTGTGTGCAGTGGTATCATCTGGTGATAAATATTTATAAGCTTTCAAACGACGTCGGGTCAACATGTCTGGACAGCGTGGGTGTGTTTTGAAAATTTGGGTAAGTAATCTAAATTTCTTATTAATGTAGAGAAATTTTTATTCAAACCATTTTATTTGTTGATAATTCAGCTATGTAAATGTTGTTCATGTTTTAGATTATAGAATCATTTTATAGCCCTTTTTGTGTTTTATAAAAATTTATATTTTGGCAATGTAACGTTGGTGTTACATACAAAAAGAAACTACAGAAAAAATGTGATTTTTTTTTCATCAATTTTCCTTCATAACTTACCATATAACAAGGAATCACCAAAGAAAAATGTTAATATTTGGATAAATTGAACTTTGCCAAGATGTTAAAAAAAAAAAAAGAACCAAAAAATTTCACTTCTCATAATTTTGTTTCCTTTAGGTCAATATTTTACACACCCACTCCCATGAAACATAAGTTGGACCTAAAAATTGCTCTCCTAACAAACCGGTATCATTCTGCCTGAAGAGAGCTCCGAGATAGGAGGTAGAACATGTCGCGAATTAGCGAAATAAAGTTATTTATTATTAAATATTCTCATATGTTTGATTTCAAATGAGGAACCTTGAGAATGCATAATTAATTTGAGCTTCTTCGCCACCCACTGGTCAAAGAATCTGCGGGAAGGCGAAAAGAAGAAAAAAGAATGCAGAATAGACAAAGTTTGATAAAAGAAATATTCAGCTTGTATTGCACAATTAGTTTTTATACTACAGTTGAATCTCGGTTCTCGAATATACATTTTCAATGACGATTTCATGTCTCACTTCAGAAATTTTTTAAAACAGGTAAAAACAAACCTCATTGGACAGGTTTTTATTGAGACAGAAAAGAGAAAGAACCCCAGGAGTCACCTGTTTTCAAACAAAGCGACTCCCTTTACAAACAATAACATCTCTCCTCTCCACCTTCCACTTAGCTATCTACCATCAGCTCTCCTCAATACAGATAAAGTGCAGTTAAATTTTCATTTATTTAATTTATTGTGTTCTAGTGTTGTGTATTTTTGGGGGTCTGGAATGGATTCATCCAATCTACATTACTTCTTATGGGAAAAATTTATGGAGTTTTCAAACAGCCTTCTGGAACGGATAAAGTTCGAAAACCAAGGTTTCACTGTATTTGTCAATGATATTTTGAAAGGTAAGTAAGAAAAATTCTTGAGCCTCTATGAGAAATTGTAAGATATGAGATTGTGTATGGATGTGGAAGAGAAGAAATGTGTCGAGATAGGAAAGTCTGGCACTGTTCTCGCTGCCTACCCCAAAAAGGAAACGGCGTGATATATACATATATATTACAAATACCTAACTAGAAAAAATAAGCTAATATAAATACCTAACTTGGTCACTATTGGAATCCAACCTGATAGCTCAGGGTGGAAATTCAAGCCTTATATATATTTATTTATTTTATTTATACATGACAAAAAATATATAAATACATAATTTATGAAAAAAACAACAGGTAAATTAATGTGGACACACAATTTTAATGGATCTGGGTTTGTTGCCTTTCATTTGTCGTGTCCCCAGTAAACTAGACTTTTGCCTGTATCGCACTTAAACCATTAAATGATCTCATTATAATTATTGATTATGCCATATTTTCCGAGTATACTATTCTGTTATACAGTATTCGATTTCTTTTTATAAAAATAATCAACAAATAGATATAATATGTGAATGCGTACGAAAACATATTTCACAAATTGAAACGAGTGTTACGCGCCAAAAAGGTTTGGAGTCACAGGTAAAAAAAAATATGAAAAAATTAAATTAAATACGCAAAAACCAATCAAATTGAACGTTTTCATTGAAAATTTTGTAAAATGTCACCATCATTCTATAATGTACTGAAAGAGGGCAGACATAACGTAAAAGACAGCGGCAAAATACGAAAGAGAGAATCCACACTACCTACAATGGCGAACTGCACTGATAGAAATGCAAAAATAAATCGTCGATCAAATCTTTAAATTAATAATATATTCAAATACTGAATACCTATTATCCACATTTTGATTTCTCGCGTGTATTCTGACAGTCGCACTAACGTTCAGTTCTGTCATCAAAAATTCGAAATTACCACAAGATGGAAACGATAAATTTACATCAAATATATAAAATAATAAAAAAACTCAATTACCTTTTGTGTGTGCAATCAATCTAAAGATGTAACGGAATAATATATTGCCTAGACAACGTTTTGTCAATATCTTTAAAACAATGATTTTTACAATTGAATGGAAAACGATGGAAAAAATTAAGGGCAGCTCTAAATGCCGACTTTACGATAAAATGGCAGATTTTATATTAATATAAATGCTTACCTTTATGTGAAGTAACAATAATATGAAATGATTTTATCAATTCCGTGCACAAAGCACTGAAAAGACAATGGTAAAATATATTTTTCTAACTCCGAATTTCTGTATTATGCCCGTCGCACGGCGGATAATCTTCAACAAAATGGATTTTGATAGCTGCAAATTTTCTATTGGTCGTTGCTGTTCGTTTTCCAGGTGGCTCTTTCAGATGCGTCTATCAAGATTTTCTGGTAGCAACATTGAAGCAAATGTCGGGAAAATTGGTGGAGGTAGGAACCTATAGAAATGATAATAGTAGCCCCAAAAATTCATTCTAATAATCAAAAACGATAGAAGTATTGAAAATATGTAAATTACCTATCCACTCTCTGAGGCACTACAACCATTGATTTTTTTCTTCTCCTTTTTTTTTAAAGAATAGATATGACCGAAGTCATAGGTATCCTTAATACCCTCGAACACTAGGCGGAAAAAGTGCCTGTGTCATTCGAGGGGAGTAGCACAGCATGGGGCTCAGGACTGATTTCACGATGCGCTTTCTAGCACCTATTTTAAGCACAGATGCATCAAGAAATAATATTCGAATACATTGTGTAACTCTTAATATAATTTTCATATCTAGTCCGTGAACGCTTTCAAGGTCTTGTTCTTGTTGATACTCACAGATCAATTTGAATTTCTAGGTTTCATTATTCCTTATTTTTTGTGTCTGATCCAAGCCAATCTTCTTGTCTTGATCACGGAGATGATGATATTGACTCACAAACTTTTGATAGGATTTTG
Source organism: Odontocerum albicorne (assembly GCA_949825065.1). Lineage (NCBI taxonomy): Eukaryota > Metazoa > Arthropoda > Insecta > Trichoptera > Odontoceridae > Odontocerum > Odontocerum albicorne. The sequence goes on from OX463858.1 coordinate 9,366,826, forward strand.
GGAAAATATCGTTATTTTTATGTAAATACGCAATAAATGCCATAAAATTATAGTTAATATTGTATTGATGCGCTCATAGATGTCATCTGTCTACCAGTCACCCATCGTGATGAGATTGACCATTCTGAATGAAGAAAAATAACATCTAAGAAAATTATTTAAATTTAATCAATAAATTCAGCACGCCAGTGAAAGAATTAGCCTCGCCCTAATCACTCAAATTCCGATGCCAATTCCTGTCGCGACTGTAATGGGTAAGGTATAGCACCAATTAGTTTGTCAAATGCTTTACACGCTAAGCGGACCAAAGATGTCTAAAAATACATAATTTTTGCTGTAAAAAGGGTGGACCCGGATTAGTTTTGTTGAATTATCATTGTTGTTCTGAGACCCTTAAATATACACCTCCAGTCACGGCGGTAGTAACATAAAGACATTTTATTATCGGGAAGTGATATCAGTATAGTTTAACAAAACGACCCGTATTCAGAAATTCATCACAACCATTGATAGGACATCCGCGGTTAATTCTAGCCTTCTCCTTCTCTCCCGTCATTTAGGTCAATTTTACCAGTAGTATCAGTTATCCTAGTATTCATATTGATACCATATAACCATATAAATTTAAGTATCTTAAGGTAAATCAGTCTTTCAATTATGTTATACAGAATATGCATTGGAAGCTGGGCTCCGTTCATTTAAGTCACATGTGATGCATCGCGATTTACCTTCATTTATTTGTCAATAAATATTTTCAAAGTCCATATTTCATATATATCTAGAGATTTGCATTTTCTTTTCTTGTTAGTCATTGATTTTCTTTCCATATTTCTTTACCAATATAATTTTATCGAATAAAAATTATGCTTATCTTTCAGACATATATTTTAATTTTTATGCCTACATGCATATCCCTAAAATATGACAAAAATGAGGAAAATATTTTTTTGTTATGGTATGAATTTCACGCATATATGCTATCATGAATCATTGTTAAAATGCGCACTCCGAGTAAAAAAATAATACTATAGCATCATATTCAAAATAATTATAATGAAATGCTTTACGCATTTTTATAAAAAAAAAAAGTCGCATTCTTTACACTGGCTACGTGATCGTTAAGTAAACATATCGCCATTTTGAACCGTGTCTTGATAGATTCGTTGACTTTCGCACGTAAACTATAAAATATTTCTATATAATTCCGTATAAATTATTAGAATTTACATTTAATTATGTCCGGAATGGGTGGTAGAAACGAGTGCAGAATTTACGTTGGAAATCTGCCACCGGACATAAGAACTAAAGATATCCAAGATTTATTTTACAAATTTGGTAAAGTTACATTTGTCGATTTAAAAAATAGAAGAGGACCACCTTTTGCATTCGTCGAATTCGAAGACGCTCGGTGAGTTTTATTGCATAATTATACAGCATTATTTGTCATTTTCGACATTTGTTTTTTATTGTGTTACACCGGTTTTCCTTGATTCTATTAATGGTGTTTTCGGCGTATATGATACACGCTTTTTACGTGTCTGAATAATTCTATATATATTTGTACAACATAGATATTTAATATACGAAATAAAGAAAAAAATTCTCCTCTCTATCATTCAGCAGAACCTAAGATATTTTTTTTAAACTTTTAAGTATATTGCCTCTGAAATGTTCTTATATATAGAAATTATTACAGACATATATACCATCACGCAATCTCCCTGCCGGGGTAGGCAGAGAGGACATAGTTCCAGACATTCCTATCTCAAAACACATATATTGCTTCTTCTACATCCATGCACTTTTTCATACAATTTGTATTATACATGATTCGTTGCATTTTACTTTAGATGTTAATGTGTTTGCATATTTTTAAAGAAACCCCGTCATTTTGTTACCATAGGTGTTAACACGTTTAGTGTTGAAAATTCCTCTAAACATAATATAAACTTTTGCTTGGTGATCAAAACACCATTATCATTTCATTCTAAATTTCTTTAGATGTATTAAAAAACAAAGGAGCTCGGAGTGTTTTAACAATTGCTGATAGGGTTTGTTAGGTTATATGATAATGAATTATACCTGCTCTCACCGGTTTTTTATATTGGCGGTAATTTTAGCATTATCGATGATTTTAAATAGAATTATTTAGTAGTCAATTTGTTAACCTTAACAATTTCCCTGGATTCTCTAAACCAACCTTATTGGACTTATCATATCACTTTATTATTTGATCATAATAATCTTGATATCTATCCCAATATCAGAAGCAGCACCGCCGTTGCCATTAGTCTAGTGGATAATATTGTAATTTATCATCAACTGTATTCATTGATGTCATAATAATTTTTTTATCAAACTTATCTTATTCCATCTGAAGTTATTTAGTGGCACTTATGAGTTGGCACAACTCTCTTGCCATGATATCTTATTACAAAACAGAGCTATACATAGATATTTAATTATTATGTCTCCAGATCATTTTGCTAGTACTTTTTTTAATTCCTATTCTTTTTTATACATAGATACAACACAAATATTGAATTTAAATTTCATATTACAACTTTTTGAAATATTATTGTGACCTATATAGATAAGATCTTAGTTGCCATCATTAACAGAGATGGTCTCGGCTGGTTTGATGTTTAATGTGGCTTTGAAAAATGGACGGGTAATTTTGCATGGTCAAAAAACAAGGAAAAATGGTGTTATTTTATTTCGAAACTCAATGGCATTGTAGAATTATTAGTGAATACATTTGTTTATTTATTGAGATATAAAAATATTTTATATACACATAAATAGTCTTGCAAATGCAATATATTATTATTATAAAAAAACTATGTATGAAGGTTAACCCTGAGAGCGCTACGAGAAAAAAATATAATTGTCTATCTAGTGCTGAGATATATTTACGATTCGGACGTTCGTGATAAATATTTATTTTAAACAACAAAAAAACAAAAAACAAATATTTTTACTACATAAATATATTTTAGAATATGTCCCCTTGTATTCTAAATGAATGATATTCAATTAAGAATACAAGGGTAGAACAAATTTCTTCCACTGCTATAGCAGTGCGCCGATCTCTCAGGGTTAAATTCAATTGCAAAGGTTATAAAATGTTTTGTGAATTCATTGAATACTATTTAAAATAGGTGTTATTTTAGATATTTCCAGATATTGTACTTACTTCGTCATTTTATACGCATTTTGACGAGTGCTATAAGGTTTATGTATGTGAAGAAAAATTACACTCTTAATTACATTTGAAAAGTTTACACTCCTACGGTATGTAAAATATAGGTTTAGAAGCCAAATTATTACTTAATAGGTGTCACTATTGTGCATTTCAAATTCCAGACAGTAAACGGCATGAAAGTGAATTAGAATAAATGATAGGATTACTGTTTACAGTAATTATGAATCTTAATTCTAAATAAAAATTAATGATTTATATAAATCATTTTAGTTTTTACAATTTTCAAGATCAAACAACTTAGTGTTAATAAACCATCTCTTTATTTTTCTTTAATAACAATTTACGGCATGGAAATATCCTTATGGCCAGGTTTGTACTTTTCCCCCATTTCTCATATTACTTTTTTTCTGTAGAATAGCAGTCAGCCCTCTCATTGAGAAAAACACGACAACTTCAAAAATCCTTTACCATCGCACCAGATAACTTCTTCCTGCTTTAAAAATGACACCATCCAGGGAAGAGACACAGACAGTACTTCTGTAAAAATAAAAATTCACCGTTCAACACTGGAAAAAAGAATTTTCAAAGCTTTCAATGAAAATGTTATCCCGTTCCACTGATAGGCACCCTGCTACTTCAAAACCACCTCAAATTTGTGTTGTTGCCAGTTATAGTAAGGTAGAGATGTCAGTGATAAAAAAATTCCATATGAGATGGCACTTTGAACTTCATCTTGTAGGTACTTACTCAACATGCTTAGTTTTCTCTTAACACCTAAAATGATATTGATTCCAGTGATGCAGATGATGCAGTGCGCGCCCGTGACGGTTATGACTACGACGGCTACCGCCTCCGTGTTGAGTTTCCGCGAGGCGGTGGCCCCGGAGGCCGGGGTGGAGGCAGAGGGGGCGACAGGGATGGTGGTAGCCGCGGAGGCGGTCGAGGTGGTGGCGGTAGGGGGCCGCCGGCCAGGCGCTCCGAGTTCAGAGTACTTGTCAGTGGTAAGTTCTTTATTTTTTTTTATTTCCCAACCCTTAGTATAATGCTATATTACTTTTGGAATTGAATTTGATTTTATGGGTGCTTTGCAGTCGCTTAACAGTGCTCTTGGATTGACATATGTTGCGAAATAGCGCTATATATGTCAAAATTTTGTAAAATGTACACAGAGATTTTGAAAATACTTTTATGAGTAACCATATGGATTGTTACCTTTCACAAAACCCTTAGTACAAATGTAATTTAGAACATTTTCAGCTATTCATGGTGCACAAAAGCGGACAATGCCTATTGACTTATTAGTACACTCTTTATATTGTCTTTTGCCTCACTTAAATTTAAAATAATCCAATGAGTATGACAAGGATGTACATAAAATGTTTACACACTTTGAATTATAATAATTTCAGTATATTTTAAGATATATCTAAGATTAAACCTTCAAATGAAAGTTATCGCAAGTGCTCAAATCGACAGCCATTCTGATCCATGCACTGCTGATAATGTGAAACCGCAAACATCACTAATCATTTGTTTTTGGTGTCACTCTCGTTCATTAATAAAATTTGTTTTTTTTTTTATTCCGGATTACTAAAAAAAATTGTACAGAGAACCATAGCTAATCCAACTCATCGATAATCGGCGCTCTACTGTATAAAAGCCTTTTAACTATCTTATAAAACAATGAACAATGGGTTCAAAAAAGTTCACACAGTGAAATGGTGACTGCAATCTGTAAATGATGAATAATTGGCGTGAGCCGAGGAATTCATATTTTTTTTAAAACACTTGAATAAATAAATTCTTTAAAATCAACAAAAGCGCTTGAATAAAAATGTTGAGAGAATATTTATTTTACATGCCTGCATACGATAATACCGTTTCTCTGTCGAAGGACGCAGAGAGGACGCAGTGCCAGAATTTCATATCGCAACACATTTTTCACCTCCTGAACATCCATATACTTTCTCGTACAATTATAATTTCTCTGGTTTTTTGTTTTACATTTTCTTTCCAAATATCAATTCCTTTATCCAGCCATATTTTCCTCAGTCTTCCTCTTCCACAGCTTCGTCTCATATTTGCACTATATATTTGTTTTGTTGGTTCATTCATTCGTTCTACATGCCCAAACCTTATCTGAGTGCTCTTCTTCATCTTAATACTTGATTCCTAATCATTTCATTCTGTCATATATTGTCACCCCATGTATTCTTTTCAGTGCATGCATTTCTACAGCATTTATTTGGCTCATTCAAATTTTTTCCCATTTTCGCATTTCACTCCCATACATTAGAGTTGGTATTAAAATTCTGTTGTGAACTATCATCGTAGAAGATTTTTTAATATTCTTCTGTTTGAATATAAATTTATTTTATTTTACATACAATAATAACATAGCAGAGAGTTTAGAGACATTTGTTTTTATAATCATAAAATACATTTTCCCTTTCCCCCATCATGTTTAATTACTATGCTCAGATACTGTAGCGTAGACCTGCTGGCTGACTAACTAGAAATTCCCGTTTTGATCTTATCACATGTGTCAATTTAAATGCTCTACTGAAAAGGGCATAAAAAAAACCAATCTAGATATTGGTGAGATTAACACTTTTTTAGTTCAAAGAATAAAAATATGTTATACACAAATGTTCATTTTAGGTTAAATGTTATAAATTTGCGGTACTTATGTATAAATGATATTTTCAACTTAACGGAATTTGAGTCCCATGTCACGTATATTGTATTTTAGATTTTGTTAAATTAAATAATGAGACAGTGCGTTTGCGCATTCAGACAGTTAATTTGTGTTTTGCAAAGACAAAATAGTGTAAATGTTATAAAATGCGTTATGTTATAAAATGATTTATAATGTGCAAAAAACTCATCTCGCATCATAATATAAGGTCATATTCGAGGTGAAACATCTTGAGATAAGATAGTGTGAGGATTTTGAAAATATATGATACAATTTTAGGAATTTAACAAATTTTGTCTTTTTACTTTTTATCATAGCATAAAAGATAGTAATGCTTGTGAAGTAAATTATTAGCAACTTCAATATTATTATTATTGATGTTGTATGACACATTTAGAATAAATTAACTTTATGTTTAATTGAAATATTAAGCAAAAGATTACCAATTAACATTTGTATCATTATGTTGCGGGGTAGGCAGAGAGAACAGATCTTCAAATTTTCTATCCAAGCACATAACTTTCATTCTCCTCCACAGTCAAACATTTCATCATACACAATCATCTATTCACACTTTTCGTTTTACCTTTTTTCAAAATCGGATCTATATTTTTCTCGGTCTAACTCTTACGCACACCTTGCACTTACACATACAAACTTTGTTTCCTATCGCTATACACCGTTCCATATCTCTCTTAACTCTTCCATAATCTGAGAAAATACTACCCAAATAGCAGAATTCCTCAATTTGATCCAATATTTAATTATTTTCCCATATATCACATTTACTTTCGCAATACCATCAAAATGATCATGAGAGTAATGCGGAACTTCAGGGTGAGGCTTCAGTGGTGTATATAAAATGATGATCACCAACGGATTGATGTAATTTTTAAAACAAGTCAAAAAAATGCTTAAAATCATTCTATTAGATTATAAAATAAAATTATGCAGAAAATGTATGTTGCCTTTTCAATTTACATTTCTAAACTAAGCATTAAACTAAAATTCTTCAACAACGGTTAGTCAAATGCTACGTTTGGTCAGTGTTATTACATGTAGTGGAATCATGGACCCTCAAAGTTAGTAGTATGAACCGACTGGAAGCATTCGAAATGTGGATGCACCGGAGAATGCTACGGATACGGTGAGCAACACAAGGGTTCTTCAAAGAGCCAAAGTTAATAGAGAGTTGCTGACTAATATTAAAATCCGAAAGGTGTCCTACTTGGGTCATGTACTTAGAGGAGCAAAGTACAAATTACTGCACCTGATCATCCAAGGCAAAATAGAAGACCGAAGAGGTGTTGGCAGGAGGCAAATCTTCTGACTCCGCAATATACGTGATTGGACTGGCTAGATAAGGGGCATTGGAGAACTTCTTTGGGCTACCGGGGACAAAGATGTCTACTCTCAAGTGATATTCAACGTTGGGGGGACCTGACATGACACTGGGAAGAAGAAGAAAAAACTAAGCATTATTTCTGCCACCTATTTTTGACAAATCACATTAAGTAACCTTAGGTTGTTACTTAATGTGATTTGTCAAAAATAAGGAAATGGGTAATGAATATAATGTTTTTAAATGTATGTTCACAGGTCTCCCAAGCTCAGGCTCCTGGCAAGACCTGAAGGATCATATGCGCGAGGCAGGAGACGTTTGCTTCGCTGATGCCTTCAAAGATGGCACCGGCGTGGTGGAGTTCCTGCGGCTGGAGGACATGAAGTACGCCGTGAAGAAACTCGATGATTCCCGTTTCAGGTCTCACGAGGTGAGTTTTGTTAAATTTTGATTAGATTAAAAAAACTAAAATTCACTTGTGATCTCATATGGTCTCATAGTTCACATTAGTTAATTAATTGTTGTCCATATTCGATTTTCAGATTTGCAGCTTCCAGACTTTTTATCTTTTAGATATTATTTCTTCTTATGAACAGTATGCACAAAGGAACTTTTTAAATAGCTGCACCATATTCAACCTTTCTAGCCTAGCAAACTTGATTCTGCTTGGCATTTAAACTTCATTTTTGATATGTCAAGACTACTTTCCGAAATGCAATACACTCACTGGCATCATCCCTCCCATCAACCACCAGGTGGACTGTTTTCTCTGATAAGATATATACATTTTCAATAAATGTGCTCTTGACATAAATGTGAGAAGGTTCCGGTCAAAAAACTTTAAAAAAAAATAAGTTGTCTTTTTCATGGAAATAAAACAAAACGTGACTAAAAACTAAAATCTTGGCTCAAATATTGGTAATTATTTTTTCGCTATATTATACCTAATATTCTAGTTTGTTACTCTAAAGTGTGAGATCAAGAAATTATGATTTTATTAAAGGACAACTCACGTAATAGAATAAATTTTTATTGAAAGAAATCCTTTTAATACTTTATTAAGGCACATTTTTTGACTTACTCAACAAGTCAATGGAAGATTAAGCTAAAGGGTGTAAAACTGTTGTTGTTTATTTATTTAATTCACAACACATCAGTGTCTTTTTACATAACAAATGCACATAGAAGACAAGTTAATCCAAATACTTAAAGTTATTGACAAAATTACCAAAGTATCTTACACTAACAAGAATGTACAATAAAGTAGTAGTAATAATTACAATGTAATTGTTTGAATTAATTCTATAGTTATAAATTACAAAATATTACCAAATTTAACCAAGTAAACTTATGTGACAGTGGAAAACATATTTTATAGGGAAAAAAAGCTGTATGATTTAATTGTTCCATCAATAGAAGCTTCTTAATAATTGTTCCATCGATACGTTAGTTGAAGCTTGTTAACAAGTTGTCAGGGATACAATGGTTAAAGAAGATCCAGATAAGCTGCAAGTACTGAAGCTCCATGCCCTATATAGTATGTAACGAGATATGCCTATCACAAATTCATTTACACAGTCATTTCCAGTGGCACCAATGACAAATAATTTAATCCTCCACTCTGTACTGTGCCTTCTATTAAATATTTATTTACGACCAATTTTAAGCAGTAATAATTTTTATTAAATATAATCCAAGTCCGAGTGAATACAAAAATACAAGATCCTACAATAATAAACACAAAACACTTACATGATTCACACCATCTACTGCAAAAAATAAGTGCATACGCACCTGCACACAACAGGTCAGAGCTCAAAAGGCCCAGATCTATAAGCCACGCAAGAAAAAATCCACACCACAAACTACATTAACTTATTTCCATTGACATATTTACATACCACAACACATACTCCGTCCTCTTCATAGACTGGAAATGGCTTCTATACAAATAAAAACATCTTCACAATAATATAAATTAAAACTTTAATTAAGAAAATAATAATAATTTGGTTAAGCAAAAGGGTAAAACTCTTTACACACATCAATAAATAGTTATGCACATTAGAATTTTAAAATCTATAAATATTTCAAGTAAAAAACAAAAAAAAAATCTATTAAAAATAAATTCATTCATCCAATATAATCTTTTAAAATAATACTCTTAATGATTGTCAATTGAATTCAAGTCAATAACATATAATTTCGCCAACCGAATTAAAAATAATATATTTTCCACACGTTTCTTGCAATAGATAATCTGAACCGCAGAACAGAGTATCGTCTGATAATAAGAAAGTTTTTTTTATATTTTCATACTGGAATTTATTTTTCATATCTTATCTTCTTTCTTTCCTGTTGTTTTGTGTCACAATCCAATGTGTTAAAAATAAATGTGTCCACATGTTTTGAAGTTGGACAATAGTTTGGGACATTGCTGAGAATCTTTGAAGATATTTTTGAAAATCCAAAGTGTTTTTATATTACTGTAAAGATATCCATGTTAAAAAAACTTATAACTATATATCATAGGGTTTCTAGCACAAAATGGTAACTAAACATTTTACTGTTTTTGAAATATTTCAATTTAAAAGTTGTAACTCCTCGCAAAATATTTACGTCTGGGCATTTAAATATTTTTCGATTGTTGGAAAATAGTATTTCCAGTTAAAATATAATTTAAAAAATGTTACCAGTATTTTCCAATTTGTGCAAGGTCTATAATTGTGCCTCAAATTGAACTAAGCACTCATAAGTTGTCTATGATTCAGTAATACAGGCAATAGTTGATCAAATATTTTTGTACTCTTTGGTCTAACACAGGGATGGGTTTCATGGAAACAGGATTCCAGTAATAACTAACATCCTACATGGACCAGGATACCAATTTAAGAAACACATCAAAGAATATAACTTAACAAATAAAACCTGAAAGTTGCTCTCAATAAAATATCTACTGTATCTAACATACTCGTGCTATGTTATATTGCAAATTGGCTAAATTCATGTGATCTTCTGAGACTTTTGGGCAACTGAGAACAAAGAAATTGCTTTTTTGACATTTAACATTTAGATTAAAAAAAGCTTTTTTAACACTTTTGAGTATTCAGGCCCAAAGGATTTTTCTTGAGACGTTTTGATTATTAAGAAACAATGATGTACATTTTAACACTATTGGGTACTGAGGACAAATGACATCTTTAAAACTTGAGTTTTTAAGGACCAAAATTAGATCTTTTTGATATTTTGAGTATTAATGACTAAATAATTGCATTTTTGACACTAACAAAGTTTCAACAGTTTGTGTAGCATTGTTAGATCACTGCGGAATGGCCATGTTAATGTTATCAAAGCTAACAACACGAGTGAGCTATCAAGTTAAAACTTGCAGCATAAACAGAGAGCAGATTAAGTCTAGAGATGCGAGTACAGTATAAATTAACATTTATGATTATAACCCGAATGATTTTCTTTCCAGGGTGAGGTGACCTACATCAGGGTGAAAGAAGACTACGGAGGTGGCAGTGGAGACAGATATGGCAGCGCAGAAAAGAACAAGTTCAGGTTAGCCACAATTTATTATTATATTCAACAAATTTGTAGCATACTTGCAAAACTACATAATCAACATTGAAAGATCAAGAAAATTATGATGTTACCATGCATATAACAATAAAGTGAATTGAGGAAGTTTGGGAAATTTAAATGAAGTGTGTTAGAATATATATGATTGCAGAAACAATTTTATATTGTGAGTATAAAAAATAGACCCCCTTACTTTGTAACTTATCCTGATAAGCTCACAACATGGTAGTATGTACATCTTCATCTTTATATTAGAGTGGACGAAGGTACATCATCTGAACAAAGCTAGCTCATCTGGCTCTGACCTTCATATTATTTAAATGTAATCAAACTTTAAAAAATTCACAGGTCGCGTTCCCGCTCGTATTCATCACGCCGTAGCTCCCCACGCTACTCGCCCGTGCGTCGGGTGTACAGCCGCTCTCGCTCTCGCTCCCCTTCCGACTACTAGAGACACTGCCTGCGGGTCAACCGTCGGAGCGAGACAGGACATGAATAGCCAGCGTACGTATATATAAACATGTGCCACCAGACAACTGTGTGTCTGTTATTTAATCAATTTGTTTTTTCTCTTCTGAAATGTGTTAAGACTGCCGAAAATTTGGACAATTTTTTTTTACAATGTGACTGTTTTGGCTCGTTTACATTATTATTTTTTGTCATTTAATTTGTACATAAATATTAAAACGATCGAAATTTTTTTTATTGTTTAATTTTGACGCATTCTCTAAACCATTTTCAATTTTAAAATATTACAAATTAGTGATCAATTGTGATTCACTGAAATAGTAATATTTATCATTGATTCCTGTGTACGCTTATTTTTCCACTATTCCCATTTTTTTGTTTTAAAATGAAGATTCTGTGAAATTTCCTATTGAAATTGATTTATGCAATAAATTTCATAATACTCGCCAGACCACAAGAATTTATGAGCCTAATAAGATGATTGCAAACTATAATAAGACTTTTTTATACAAAACTATTTGCATGTCTTAATTTTGATTTTTTTGCTTTTTCCATTGATGGACACGAAAAGGAAATTATTTTATAGTTTATGTATCTTGTATCTTAAAATTAATAGCAATAACAAAATTGATCATTCCGACTTTTTTGGCAAATTTTTACTAGTCAATAAGAATTTTTTGTTTTTTGTTTTTCATAAATTTCTTTAGGGATATGGCTATTATTAAATAAGAAATAATAATGTTTTTTTTTACAAATTTAATATAAAAATATTATTTCACTCCATGTTTGACAAATTTGACACTATCGAGAGAGATTTTTTAGAACTAATATTCTGTATAATATGTGAATTGTTAATTGGGCACATTGATAGTTCACAAATTCATAGGTTCCAAAAATCTCCATTTTTTTTGTTATAAATTTCATGCACTTGCAAGGTTTTATTATTTTTTTATTTTTCAATTCATATAGTTAACAATAATGATATAACTTTTGTATTAAAAAATAAAATAGAATTAATCAACATTTTTTTTTTTCATTTACCCATTTGTTTCCAACATACACAATATCGATGTCCCATCAAGTTATCAATCGTAAGGGATTATATCTTGATTTTGTAAAATGTTAAAAGAAATTACGATTTAGTAAAATGTTAAAAAAAAATTATGATGTGTTATTTTAGTTTATTTTATAATAACTGCTTTTTAATATCACTTAATAATTTTTCTTTAATATAACCATTTAAACTTTGTGTTTCGTCTCGATTCACAATTTCCCCTTTATAACTTGACCCAATTCAGATGAACGGTAGAATAGTCGAGTCGTAGGCTATGTTAGATTTTAGGATTTGTCATGTAATGAGATAAAGAATTGTAATTGTATTTGGTCTGTAACTAATGACGTTTTTTTTCTGTTTCTGTATGAGACCTACATGGAGGATGGATTTTTGAGGAACTCCGGATAACGTTATCGGATGGAAATATTCCTTAACGCAATCTGGATTATTTATGGAATGGAATGTCGTATTATTGCCCGTTACCCCTTTTCAATGGAATTTTAAAGGAATGGATAAAATAGTCACTTTGCATGGATACACTGAGGACATAACGCGGATAAAAAGGATGCAAGGACACGCTCGCTGTAGGATTCCGAACATTCATCGGATAGTTCGCTTTGGAATTGGATCGCCAAGGATATTCGGATATTCCCATCAGGATATTATTTTACATGTTAAAAACATTCATTACAACACATTCATTTTGAAGTTGATCTCGATGTGTCCGAAAATGTGTTGATACTATTCGGAAAAAATAAGAAAAACTCTCAACACTTAAAGAGTGAATTAATATTCTAAACAGATACTTTGAGTGTTTTGTGCATTTAAACAATGCAGTTTTGAAAAAAATTAAATAAATAAAACTCAGTGTTTCCTAACTGTCAAGTGTACATCTTAGTTTTCATCGTACGAGTCTCAGTGCTTTGTTTCTCGTTCCATCGTTGGACAGGAGGACATGAGCACCTTTTGGATAATCGGATATGTTCGGATTGAGAATACATTTAGGACAGGAAAACGTTGGAGAAAGTGGATTCATTTGGATAATATTAGGAAGGATTATCATCTGGATTAAAGGAATCTAGGCGGTGAGCATATATCTGTTTCAAATATTCGTCCAATGACGCATTTTAACATATAACTTTCCCGTAACCAAAATTAGTACAAAAAAATATTGAATTTGAAATGTATACACTTGAACTGTTTTCATGTGTTTTATAGTAAATAGATTATATGGTATAGTTAAATAATTAGACTTGTTGAAATGAAATACAGTTATTTTAAAAATTAGGTGCACAAGTGGAATAAAAAATAATTAAATAGAAAAACTGGTTTATGAAAACTGATAGTTAATAAAGGTGACACCATTTTTTTCTTTTAGTTTTATATCTACATTTTTAACTAAGTATTTAAATTATTATAAAAAAAGACAATTTTTAATAGCTCTTTTCTTATAATCAAATATATCTATAGCTCTTGATGAACGATTTAAAAGTAATCATGAGATCATCTACCTCACTTTGAAGATGGGCAAATCGTAGATTATATTAAATTGTAGATAAATCATTTTCAAACAAATCGTTTAATTTTTATTAGACAGTATATAACCATTATGTAAAAGTCAAATCAAATATCTAAAGCTAGGAAGGTCTTTTCATAAGTTTTTCATTTTCTTTTATTCAGTGTTGTTTACTTAAAATATTTGCTCAATGAAAAAAAGGCACTTATTTTTCATTCAGAATTGTTTAGATAAATACTTTTTAAAAATAAATTTAAAAAAAAAAGTGTTATTTTAACATATTTGCACTTTTTTTTTTAATAAATGTTAAAAACTTCACACCAAATGCCTCGTTTAAAAAAGATCATGAAAATGGACCAATATTTCTGAAAACACTTGTGAAAGATATATTCTTTTATTTTTGTCATCTTTTCGAATTGAGGTATCGATCGTAACGTTTTCTCATTTGTAAGTTTTCAATACCTTTTAAAGCATTTAGTGCGCGTTAAGTATTCAGGTTGTGTGGATATTGCATAAAAATATTTGAAAACAATTTTTTTTGTACCATAAACAAAATGTGTATGTTACATTTTATAAAAAGTTTTCTACGCTTGACCATATTGTCATATCATATAAAATTCAATGTATTTTTCAGATTTTTAAACTAATATCATTTTGGTTCCGGGAAATCTATTTTGTTTTTAATTTTTAATTAATTTTCTCACACTGCATGTAGTGTCCGAAATTCAATTGAATAGCATGAACGATTAATATGTCACTTTAAAATCACAATAATATCAAAGTCTCTTAGGACGACTGCGATCACTTTTCTCTCTCATTCCAAGTGAATCAAATCACAAGTATTTAAAAAAAAATCACAAACTCATTAAAAACTTCAATAAATTGTTTTTTATCAAACCACGTATCAAGTTTTTTAATTTAATCTCCTGCCTCGAATGTTTCCTTTGAATAATTAACATATATTTTGATTCATTATACCAATAATCGAAATAATAACTTGTTCAAAATTAAATTCTGTTTCAAATAAATTAAATATCCTTTTTTCAAATCCGGTCAATTTTCTTGTCCATTTTATATTATCCAAACATTTTACAAGAGCCTTCTTTACTCTTGTTGTGTCAAGCAGTAGCAATTGATTATCGTGTATTTTAATTTTATAAATGGTAGCAAATGGGCACCATTAAATGAATGAAATTTTTGATATTCGTAATTGATAAAATATCAATTTTCCGCCAGATCACTGATGCTTCAAATGCTGCTTAAGTTATTTTCCTATTGTCATTTTAAGTACAAAACACTGTAACTGGCATTCGGACATTTTTTAAGACCTTTGTAACCTACTGTTTTTTTTTCACTCGACAACTTGGGGTGCAATTCCTGATGTTAACTTATCCAGGTCTGGGTTTTCCACAAATAAGCCTTTTAACATATTTTTCACTGTTCGCAACATTATAATAACCTGCCAGGATGTATTATAATACCAGAAGTAATAGAATACTGTTGTAAAAAAAAGAAAATAAATTACTTGACGAAAGACATTCAAAATGTTGAAAAATATATTTTTTACATTGTAATCTGTAAAGCTGTGTTGTGAAATCAGTTTATTTTTGCTGGTCTGTGAAATTGACATGTTATCAAAGCTGGAAAGGGTTTGATATGTGAAATTGACCACATGATCTATATTTCAACAATCATTGGGTTAAAAGGCTCAGTCTTCGAAAGAAAAATAATATTATTTGTTAAAAAAGGAACAGGATTTGACTTTTATATTATTAACCGCCTATTTATCGGTGCGTTTAAAAGATCCATGATGACAATCTATTGTGTATTTGTCACATGTGATTTTTTTGTTAATGTAAATTTATAAACTCATTTTTATTCAATTTTGAAATGAATACTATTTTTTCTTTCTCTTTGTGTATTCCTATTAAAAAGGGTTGGGTTTAACAGAGTAAAATAAAATATTGATTCTTTATAACTGATATTAATCTTATGGTACTAAACAACGATACGAATAAAACATATATTTTACATAACACTTTGTATGTTTTTGAACTGTGATGCAATATTTGTCCTAAAAATGAATCATATTTTTTGTTTGATGCAGTTTCTTTAATACTTTATTTGATGCTTTAAATTTCTTTTGAAAAGGATACTTGTTTTGTATCTTCATATAATTCTCAAGATAACATTTTTTACAGCCTTATATAATTTGTTTTTTAATATTGATGTGTGAATATTTAGTGAATAAAAATTTTGGAATTGAATTTACTTTGTTTTATTTACAAATATTACTTTATGCATAAGATCATCTTTGACTGACATGGTGCTTGATGCGAAATATTTGAGTTAAAAGAGGTTCAATACACAATGATGTAATGAGGGAGAAGGCAGGAGGAAACAGTTATCTCCAGGTGCGGGGCTACGGAGGGTGCAAAGTCAGGGACCAAAAGTAATATATTTTTACCTAATTTTGCACATCCTATCGGAATCAGAATTTTTTATCCACAATTCTAAACAATGCGTTTTGTTTTTGCTTTCATTCGCACTTCACATATAGAAATTATAGTAAAAACTACTTGAAATTTGAAACAATGAAACTAAATCTATTTTTTTAGAATACTTAAAGCTTTTGAGCTAAATAATTACTATTTTTTTTAGTATGCATTCATAGTTCGTTTTGTTTTATCAACATATACAATATATGTAACTGTTACCCATAAAGAAGTAATGTAGATTAGATTAATCTGTTTGCCACAAACATATATAGAACAGCAACAAAATAAATAGATTAAATAAATGAAAATGTAACTGCTCTTTACTGAGGAGAGCTAATGGCGCAAGTGGAAGGCGGAGAGAGGAGTTGTTATTGTTTGGAAAGGAAGTCACCTTGCATAAAAACGTCAGGTGACTCCTGGGGTTCTTTCTCTTTTCTATCTCACTAAAAATCTGTCCAATGAGGTTTGTTTTTGTCTGAGTTTTAAATATTTTCTGAAGTGAGACATGGCATTTTCATTGTATATGTATGTTCGAGAACCTAATTAAAACATGTTTGGGTGTAACCACCAACAAGCATGGGTGTAACCACCATGATGAAAATTTTACAGGAGGTACAAAAAGTATATAATTTGAATTTTCTAAACAGTTAACACATTGACTTGAATAATTGCTTTTGAAATCATGTCAGTGCTAAGAATTTGCTCATATTAAAAATTCTTAAAAGGCAAGAGGTACTATAATTAATTGGTAAAAACTCAGGGTGTGGGCACACTCTTTCAGGTGACATCTGGTAAATAGGTACTTGGCGCTCTTTTTGGTTTATACATTTTACCTTTTTACAATCATGTCACAAAAAGTTCAACTTACCCTTCAGCCATGATGCCTCTTAATTGAATACGCTCCTGTCCCAGCACTAGGCATGTATACCACAAAGCGTGAAATTGAAATTAAGGCTGACCGATTTTAAACCTCCAGTCCTGGTAGTATAATATTTTTCAAGGATCTTGAGGGTAATCTGGAGGCGGCAACCAGCTCGATCTACCTTGAGTGAGGACGCGTAGCATGCCGCATCTTGTCAGTAAAGAATGTGAGCTTACAAAATACTAGGAAAAATATCAAAAACAGTATTGGCAAGGAGGCATAATCTATTATTCATACATTGTATAATCCAAAGTTATGGTGATGAAAAAGTGTGAAAGGAAATTTAAATACGATATATGGGTGAACAATTAAAAATTTAAGCGAATTGAGAAATTCTGTTAGTGATTAAATGTATTTCACTTTGATAGAATATTACCTATACTTGAGAAAATGTAGGATGGCCCCTGTGACGTTTGAAATGTCATGTCTCAAAGGGATGGGGTAAAATCGTTTTTTTTTACAAATCGAATGGTTTTTTTATAAATCGAAAAATTGTTTTTCTCTAAACTGACGTTTTAATTCCTAATTTTCACTGTACTGACTTTCTAATGTATTGTATGATTTGTATCTATCTTTAAATAGGTCAAGATCCACAATGAATTAATACTAATTACGAACATTTGATTTAAGGTATAAAAAAATAAAAAATTCAATTATCGTATACCCCATCCCTAGCCATTGCAGACTAACGTAGTGACTTTTGACGAATGTCGCCAAATATTGTTTGATTTTAACAAACTGACAAATTTTTACTAATTTGTAACAAGATGTATTAATTTGTCATTATTGTTAGTTTTATCTAATGTATTTACCTAAATAACTTTCTATTTATTAGAATCGAGGCTTATATTAAAGTTGATAAAATAATTAAAATTACTGAATGTCGTTACAAGGTTGTATTTGGGGCAAATTTGTGAACTGTCACGGGGACCATGCTTCATTTTCTCTAGTATAGTTAAAAAAATTCCATAGATGCAAATTTTTCAGTATTATAATATATTTTATGTCATAGCTAAAAAATCTATGTTTCATATTTACACGTTTCTTTTAAGTAAGTAAACTTTCGACTATCTGAGGTACGAATTAACTAGTGCAGTATAAAAATTCAAATTTTTTAATAAAAATTTCAAAATATTATTTAAAAAATAAAAATAATTCTTCAGGCAACTACATAATGTATACTAGAATGAAACTGGTGTCATTGATGATATATAACAGAATATATATGTTGTGGCAGGGTACGTGTCGATGAGACAGGATAACGTTTTAATTTCAGCTTTAAAAATCCTTTTTTTTTGTGAGGCAGTCAGTGTCTCGTCACCGGATGGTATTGTTTTATTAAAACAGAAGAAAGCTATCTGGTGTGATGGGCAAGAATTTTTGAAGTTGTCGTGGAGAGGCTGTTGTTCCTACCAAGAGGGTTGGTTTCCATTCTACAGAATGAAGTAAATTTCCCGTAATGAGAGAAAAGTACGAACCTGGCAATAAGGATTATATTTCCGTGCCATAAAGTGGTATTAAATTTTTTTTAAATCAGAATATACAATACAGGTCTATCTATCAAACAGAGGGGAAAAAATTCTTTGCTGCTGTATTTTTAATAATTTTTAGTTTTTGTTTTAGTTTTTTTTTAGCAGAGATTACCCAGGGATTTTTAATTGGGTAATTTTTATCCCTACCACACAGGATAATTGTTAATTTAGCGTAAAATCCTCGAAGTAAATTCATATTATTAATTTAAAATAATAGTCATAAATATAGGGTCGCGGTGGTGCATGTTTTGCCGGAAAATGTGTGCCTATAAAATATTGCGTAACGCCATAGTTGCATTCCATCAGCAACACTACCAATAGTCCTACTCCTAGCGTCCACGAGTGGCCTCTTAAGCCCCGCGAGCCCTGGGCAATGTGGTCACTGGCATATTACCATCAGTGCCATAGCAGATAGGAGAGGATGAATGTGCGAGTGTCCGGCGCCATAAAACCGGACCCCCCCGGCTAAGGGAGGGTGACCCCTACAGAAACACCTATCAGGGAAGGCAACGGGAAACCACCCTGATTATCATTCCCAGGATATCACTATGGAGAGAAGGCAGACGTCTTGGCTGCGAAATATAAGAGACTGGACCGGAATGAGACGTGTGGAAGAGCTGTTCCGGATCGCGCAAGACAGAGAAGCCTTCGCCAGAGTGATTGCCAACGTCGGGGGGACCTGACAGGGCACATCAAGAGAAGAAGAAGTCATAAATATACATACAAATGATAAACCATAATCATTAAGATCACTCCCTGATTATTGAAATCAAATAATGATTTCATTTTCTGAAATTTACTTTTTTTGAAATGCAGTATATGTGCTTTTAACAGTTGATTTATAAATTTAACTGTACGGAAATTGATAATTAAATTCTAAGGATTTAGGGAGTTAAAGACTTTCACTTTAATTTTTGAAAATGTGATCCACTTATGCAAGTCTCTGTAATGTCTATTTGAACCAAATCTTGATATGGTTCAGGGAAACCACAGAATGAGATTATTATGCTTGTATTTAAAATACTTATTGGTTTTGCACACCTCCCAGTAATCAGGAACTGGGTTGATAACATGCACACTTCACTTTAGAGAGAACAAAGATTTATAAACAAGCAATATCAACAGTTACTACAAAGTTGGAAGCTCAGTCTTCTCTGGAGCTTATTCATCGTTAATTATCAAAGTAAGTTTCTTTAAAATAACATAATTTGAAATAAAAATACAGTGTTATTAAATGTATATGGTTTACTTGTAATGTTTTTAAAACAAAATTGTAAAAGTAGTTCTCTTACTTTTCAATTGCTTGAAACATAAAAATGTTTTAGGGATTGTATACAGTCATTTTAATCCATCCAAATAAATTTGGGTGGTTTGAGCATCCAGCAAAAGTTTTATAGCATGGCTGGGGAACCTTTTCATGTTGGAAGGCCTCATTAACCCTTTAGATGCGAGGTGCGGATAAATCCGAATCACCATGTACGTCTTTCAAGTGCGAGGTTCCGCTTTATCCCACACTGTAAAAACCGCAGGTTTTGAGTGCAAGGTATGGCTATAGCTGTAAAACTATTGAGTAGAGCTTTTTTCTCAACTTCTGACATTCTTTTGTAAAAAAAAATGCTTTTGTAAAAAAAAAGAGAATTTGTCACTGAAAATTAGTCTCGCTCTTGAGATTTGTTTATTCAAATATAAAAAATATTGTCAATGTTTGCCTCGAGATTTTACGTAAAGGCAATGGTTATACATAATTTATAAAAAAAAATTGAAAAATATATTTCTTATATTATATAACGTCTACCAGAAAGTTCTGTCCGATAATGTCATCTCAAGTTTCAACACGTATGAACTTGTTCATTTGAAACATATATGGCTGTCTCTTTTTCCCATTGTATTTCTACATACTATATGTGCTGTTCTAAATTTACTGAAATGATAGTTTCATCATCTCAGTTTAAGTAAGATTCATTGGTGTAAATATATCTATTGATAAAGTTCATTTACGGCATTGCATTCTCTATGAATTCCAACAAGGTAGAAATGCTACAGAAGCGTGTAGAAATTTGGTGAACGTTTTTAGTGAAGATACAGTTTCCGATAGAATGTTCAGGAGATGGTTCGAAAAATTTGAAGTAGGCGATTTCGACCTTAATAACCCACCCTGGGAAACTATCTCTGATCGATGGCGATATTGTTAGGACCATTATACAGCCAGATCTTTTTTTGACAACATCGGAGATAGTGGAAAAGCTCTACTCAGCACAATAAACTATTTCAGACCATATTCGGAAACTTGCATTGGTGTATAAATATTCCAGATGAGTGCCTAATAAGTTAAGTGAAAAAAATGTATGTGACCGAGTCGTCATTTGCACATCTCTGCTTGCTCTGAACAAAAGCGAACCTTTCTTAGACCGGATGATAACCGGTGATGAAAAGTGGATTACGTATGAGAACTTGGTGAGAAAAGACCATACTGTGAGCCCGGACAACCTTCCCCCTCAACCTCGAAACCGAGCTTGAGCTTTAATATGAGAATGATGTGTACTATGCGTATCCAGAAAGTAAGTGTACTGAGGCTCTCACGACGGGATGGATTTTATTTTCGACATGTTGGCTACACTTCCGTGTAGCCTGACCCTTCCCCTCCGCAACGAGACCGGTTCGAGGTCAGTACGTTGAGAAGTGTCGACGCGACAACACGTTTCGTGAAAAATGTCAATCCAATCTCCCGCCAAGTGCGAAATACGCGGCGTCATCCGTTATCTCGTTTGGAAGGGAAAACCTCCGGTTGAGGTTTATAATGAGGTGAAAACTGCATATGGTGATAAAGCAGGTGATGAATCGTACGAGTGTGTACAAGTGGTGTCGCGAGTTTAAAAACGGTCACGTCACACCTCTTCACCCTCCGCCAAAAAGTTTAAAACCACAATTTCAGCCAAGAAAATCATGGCATCCGTGTTTTGGGACTGTCAAGGCATAATTTTAATTGAATATATACCTCAAGGGGAGACCATCAACTCTGCAAGATACTGTGAGATCCTAAAAAATTTGCGGAGGGTGATTCAGAACAAGAGGAGAGGCATGCTGACAAAGGGAGTCTGCCTGCTGCACGACAATGCCAACGCCACGAAGGAACTGCTCGCCTCGTTTAAATGGGATGTCCTGAACCATCCCGCGCATTCCCCTGACCTAGCACCTTCAGATTACTATCTCTTTACCTCCCTGAAGCTGCACATGGGTGGAAAAAGGTTTTCAACTGATGAGGAGGTAAAGGAGGAGGGGGAGAAGTGGACGGATGGGTTGGCGGGAAACTACTTCGAGGAAGGCATCAAAAAGTTGATACCCCGCTTTACCACCTGCATTGAGACGAATGGCGACTATGTCGAAAAATAGCTTACATATGTACTACGGTAACCACGTAATTTTTTTGTTTAAATAAAAAAAATTGTAACCTACAAAAATTCAGTACACTTACTTTCTGGATATGCCTCGTATATGGTAGGATGTCAAAAGAAAATACACTATGAGCTTCTCAAACCCTAGGAAATGCTTAATTCAGAAATGTATTGTCGACAAATGGATGATTTGAACGAATCACACAAGGAAAAGAGACAGGCGCAGGTCAATAGAAAGCAAATCATACTGCACCACGACAGCGCCAGACCACATGCTTCTTTGGCAACTCGCCAGAAAATCGCAGAGTTAGGCTTGGAAATTCTGTCACATCCACCATACTCTACGGACTATCCGATTATCATCTGTTTCTGTCTGCAAATTTTTTTCAAGAGATAAAAATAAAAAATGAAGCAGATGTCAGCCAAGCACTGCTTGAGTTTTTCGCCTCCAAAGACGAGTAATGGAATACACAAATTACCATCACGCTGGGAAGAGGTCATTATATAGTAACGATGGGAGTTATATTGTTCAGTAAATATTAATAAACGTATTGAAAATGTATTATTTTATTTTAATTAAAAAACAGACAACTTTCCGGTACACCTAATATTTTTATTTTATTTTCAGAAAAAAAACGGAAAATTGTTGTTTTTTTTAAAGTTGTATGCTTATTATTACTAATTTTATATAAATGATTCCCAAAAAAAAATATCGTCCTTTTTTTATCTTTATTTCCTTTTTTAAATTAATAATAGATTTTTTTAAATAGATAATGACTATATACTCGTACATATAAAAAAAACGCAATTATATCTTTAACTTTATTTTTAATGGATAACTGACTCATTTAGTGTCTTTTATGAAATTTTGTTCAGCACTTAAAGGTAGGTCACATTAGAGAAACTTCAATTAGACGAACTTCAAAATGTACATTCTTTTGTAAAAATCAAACAACTACATATGTTCTAATTTTAAAAATCTTAATATTTTAAATGTGGTATAATTGGGCTTAGAACCAATAAATACACTAATTAGTTTTATTGTCTGTGTTTCAGTGATTTATTTTCATAATTATTTGTTTTGATGTAGCAAAAATATATAATGGAATAATTTTGTCAACCTTTAAATGACTTTGTTGACTGCTTTTTGTAGGAAGCCATTTCAGTATTTGTTTACGGCATACGTTCTAGAGTTGCATTACAATAAAATCATAAGCAAAGCAGGTGTTAAAATAGCCCTTATGACTTACTAATGTTTTATTTATAGTCGTCAATCGGGGAGGATTATTTCATTAAATCTCCTTTTTCTCTTTGGTATTTTAAATATATTCATTTTAAGGGTAAAATAAAAACAATACAAAACTAATAAAAAAAAGTTCTTCTGCAAAATATGGATTCATTTAAAAGGCCACACTTAATGGTCTACAAAGTTGCAGACTCCCCATCCTTGGTTTATATAAATGCCTCCAAGCTTTTTCAGTACTGAGCATGTTAAGTATTATATTGTTTAAAGTTAAGGCATTAACGTTGTGGAGGTTTAAAGACATTGCAATTTATTTTATCAAACACTGTTTATTCCACTTTTTTGTAACGGTATAACCCTACCGGTTTCAAGGCTTTCACCTAATCTTCAGGGGAGCACAAACAAGACTTGTTTGTGCTCCCCTAAAGATGAGGTGAAAGCCTTGAAACCGGTAGGGTTGTACCGTTACAAAAAAGTGGAATAAACAAGTCTTGTTTGTGCTCCCCTGAAGATGAGGTGAAAGCCTTGAAACCGGTAGCGTTACAAAAAAGTGGAATAAACAGTGTTTGATAAAATAAATTACATGTTAAGTATGGTCTTATAGGGTGTAATGAATATATTTTTAATACTAAAAAAAAATTTGAATGAAATGAAACATATTTTTTTCAATAAGACTTGTATCGTCATAATTTTGCTTAATAATTGCTTTCCACTTATTCTAAGAGTACAGTTTACATCAGAATGATTTGATACTTTGCATGTGGGAGACCTGAATTACAGTTTAAAATGCCTCACTCATAGAAAGCAGGAGATTGTTCTGCTTTGCTGCTGAAAGAATGTTGCTCAATTCAGCAACATTCTTTTTTTGTACGCAATAGTTTAAATTTTATACTACCATCTGTTTTCATCAATTCTTACCATTTAGTGCAGGAATCTACTTTATCGTCTCCTTCATATTCCAGAAAATTGTATATTTCTAGTGTTTCAGAAATAAGTGAAAGTGATTCTGATTATTTTTTGTATCTACCAAAACAAATTGATGAAATTTGAAAATTAACACGCAGTGACACATTATTTAAAATGTACTAGTAGAAGAAAAATATAGCATTATAACATATATACCTATTTTATGTCGACACAATTATTTTTGAAAAAATGTAAAAATGTTCTATCTGGAGATTGTGGGAAAAGTGTATTATAATACAATATAAAAATTATAAATAAAGATGTATATTATTATAAACTTACAAACTATATTATATAATTACATATTACAAAAATATCTTTCAAATACAAATTAACAAGGCATGTATTTAAAACATTAAATTTAAATTATAGAATTAAAACTGTTAGCATTAGTGATTCATATTGTTTGAAAACTATACTTGTGTAAAAAAACTGATTTTCTATAATTTTTAATAGTCACTTAAGTGAGCTGATATTATATTTCAGATAATAAGAAAACTTCAAAATGTCAAGTATGAAAGACAACCTGGTCCTTCTCTTTGACCGCCCATCAGAGCCGGTTTTCGCCCCAAAAGGAGACCAAAATGCTGTTTTCCAGGTTCCACAAACGTATTTGGTAAGTTTAATAATTTTTTTTATAGGCATTCCTCAAAAGATTGTCAGGCCATCCTGACTTAGTTCATTTCTTTTATGACAAAAATCTGTTTTTTTTTTATTAACAGTGGATTTCTATTCTTAGAATGTTAAATGAAAAAATATAAAAACTATATATAGTGCCTTGCTTTTCATATACCCTGTGGAAGGTTTTATTTTTAGGCCTATTATTTCGAGAACTAAATTTAAAAAATATGTTCGAGAACCGAGGTTCCACTGTATAAAGAAACAAAATTATTTAAATTACATTTTTCCGGATTACATTTCAGTTACGAACAATGCATTGATTACCATCAAAATAATACCACACACAGGGCACATCAGTGAAATTTAAAATTTGAAAATATGATTATATTTAACATTTTTTTTGTCAGGTTTATTTCAGGGCTTAATTTTGGCCCTATGCATGTGCACATTTTGCACCTGCCTATATGATATCATTTACACAAACTTATTATTTTTTTTTAACAAATACAGTATTTTTTCATACGTTGTTTATTCAATTAAAATAATTTTTAAAATATATCAATATTTATCGAGATTTAGAAAAATAAATAATCTAATTTCACCCTGCCGAGTAAACCAGGCATCTTTAAAAATCAAATTCAAGCATTTTACTTATACTAGAGTAATGAATTAATAAACTATTCAATCATGGTTAAAAGGAACTAAAATAATATCTATTCTTCTAGGCCGACCGTTACAGCGAAGTTGGAACTGAGCTGCAGAACAAATTTGGTGAAGATTCTGAGGTGACTATTCCTGTCAAAAGCATCGACATCCCCAATCTCGATGTTCCTATGAAACTCCCGAGGAGAGATATTTTCTCCTTATTCATCCCCGCTCACAGAAAAATGGCTGGTCGACTCATTGATATCTTCATGAGTATGTCGTTTATATTTGTTTCTCAATGATTTTTCAAATTTCACAATGAAACACTCCATCATTTATAATCTCTTATAAACTTCAGTTGTATATGCATAAAAGATGCTTTATTTTAATGTATAGTATAGTGAATCTTATAACATCAGAAATCGGGTTTGAAAGAAAAAACAGCCTGCATACTAATTCTTTGGGGTAAACAAATCTACTCATAGCACACTTTATATAAAGAATGAAAAAGCTTTACTTAAAAACAATTATTATTTTTAATAAGAAGATCGTCCTTTCAATCATGGAAAATCAAATAGGTTTTATATATTTTTTTTCTTAATTTTATTTTGATTGCATTAAGTGTAATCGTGTATGACAAATGATACCTCATTAAATAAGTTATTGTTTAAAAACTGTATATACATTAATTTATTATTATTGTTCTACATGTTTCAAGTTATGATATACTTACTCGTATATACAAATGTTAGTTTAGACAACAATTTGTTTTCAGAAATGCCTAATCTTGAGGATTTGCAGTCCTTGGCTGTTTACTGCCATGACCGCATCAACCCCTACTTGTTCAACTACTGTCTATCTGTGGCTCTCCTTCATAGGTAAATGGGTCATTTTATCTGTACAGATGTACCTCCTTGGTTACGTCACCTTATGTTTCAGACTGATGGCATTACTCGAATATATCAGGTCTGTAAATATGAAACCGGAATTTTTTTTATAGAAAATACACATTTATTGTATGAAAATGGTAGAAAAGATTTTATTCAAAGTATTGCCCATCGCTAGCTACACATTTTCCCCATCTCTCTGGCTATTTGTTGATGCCACGCCAAAAAAAACTGTTGTTCTTTTGAGGCAAACCAATCATCGAGCCATTTTTGTACATTTTAGTAAGAAGTGAGCGCTCCTCAGCAAGTGCGTGTCGCATCGATGCAAATAAGTAGTAATCGGATGGAGCTCAGTCTGATGAGTAAGCCGCATGCAAAAGTATTTGCCAACTAAACGCCTCAATCGTTTCCTTGACCGGTTTTGCTATGTGCGATGGTGCATTATCTTGAAGCAAAATCAATTCAATCTTTTGATATTCGGGTCGTTTTTCACGCAATGCTTGTTTCAAATCCATCATTTGTTGTCAGTAGCATTCAGTATTAACGGTTTTGCCAGGTTTTAGCAGCTTATAATAGATAACACCCTTCTGATCCCATCAAACACAGAGCATTGTCTTCCAATCATAGCGATTTGCCTTGCAGTCGATGTCGCTGGTTTGCTTGGACTTACCCATGATCTTTTACGCTTAGGTTTCTCGAAATATATCCATTTTTCATCACCAGTCACAATTCGATGGAGAAATGATTTTCATTTTCACCTGGCGAGCAGCATTTCGCAAGTGGTTTTTCAGTTTTTCGGTTTTCCTGCTGTCTTTCATTCAGTTCATGTGGAACCCATTTTCCCACCTTCTGGATCTTTCCCATGGCTTCCAAACGTATGGAGACAGCTTCTTGTGGCACATTTAATTGTTCCGTGAGTTGTTGTTGCGTTAAAGCGTCATCCTCATCCAACAATGCTTGCAATTTGGCGTCTTCAAACTTTCTGCTAGTCTTCCACGTTCATTGTTCTCACGTCAAAATCGCTACTTTTCAATTTTTTAAACCACTCAAAGCACTGTGTTTTATGAAGAGCGTGCTAACCATAAGCTTCGACAAGCATTCGATGCGATTCTGCAGCAGTTTTCTTTAAATGGTTACAGAAAATCAACGCTGTCCGCAAATCGTAGTTTTTAGACACAAAAACAGACATGTTCAACCTTATGAAAACATATGTAGTTGTATTAAACTTGTATTGTTGTGAGTTAAAAGTCTTTGATAAATGTAAACACAAGAAAAAGGCGCCAATAACGCAGTTTGACAGTCACTACATCGACAACTAGAGCCATCTATGAGCAAAGTCCGGTTTTATATTTACAGACCTGGTATGTGTATCCACAATCAAAGATCTTCCACAATTTCCAATTATTAATGCATTGCGATCTGTGCTTAACTGTTATAAAGCATTTGTAATTAAAAGAAACAACAGAAAAGCGATACCTGTAGTTGGAAGTCAATCGAGCTTTACCTTCATGCCGCTTTTGACCTATATACTATACGAGGCGTATCCAGAAAGTAAGTGTACTGAGGCTCTCACGACCGGATGGATTTTATTTTCGACATGTTGGCTACACTTCCGTGTAGCCTGACCCTTCCCCTCCGCAACGAGACCGGTTCGAGGTCAGTACGTTGAGAAGTGTCGACGCGACAACACGTATCGTGAAAAATTTCAATCCAATCTCCCGCCAAGTGCGAAATACGCGGCGTCATCCGTTATCTCGTTTGGAAGGGAAAACCTCCGGTTGAGGTTTAAAATGAGGTGAAAACTGCATATGGTGATAAAGCTATGAATCGTACGAGTGTGTATAAGTTGTGTCGCGAGTTTAAATACGGTCGTACGTCTGTGCATGATGATCAGAGGAGCGGAAGACCTTCAATTGTGACTGACGAAATTGTGAAAAAGATCGAAAATGCACTCCGTGACGATCGCAGATTGACTGTGGATGAACTTTCTGCGATGTTTCCGCAAATCTCCAGATCTCTACTACACGAAACCATCACAGAAACCCTCGGATATCGGAAACTGTCCGCGAGGTGGGTCCCAAAACAGCTGACAGACCAACACAAGTTGAATCGAGTGGAGGCCGGGCAAGAGTTTTTGAGGCGCTGCAAACTCCATGGAGATGAATTTCTCCGCTCCATCATTACTGGAGATGAAACTTAGGTTGCACACTACACGCCTGAAACTAAAAGGCAGTCTCAATAGTGGCGTCATACCTCTTCACCCTCCGCCAAAAAGTTCAAAACCACAATTTCAGCCAAGAAAATCATGGCATCCGTGTTTTGGGACTGTCAAGGCATAATTTTAATTGAATATATGCCTCAAGGGGAGACCATCAACTCTGCAAGATACTGTGAGACCCTAAAAAAATTGCGGAGGGCGATTCAGAACAAGAGGAGAGGCATGCTGACAAAGGGAGTCTGCCTGCTGCATGAAAATGCCAGACCACACACGGCCAACGCCACGAAGGAACTGCTCGCCTCGTTTAAATGGGATGTCCTGAACCATCCCGCGCATTCTCCTGACCTAGCACCTTCAGATTACTATCTCTTTACCTCCCTGAAGTTGCACATGGGTGGAAAAAGGTTTTCAACCGACGAGGAGGTAAAGGAGGAGGTGGAGAAGTGGACGGAGGGGTTGGCGGGAAACTACTTCGAGGAAGGCATCAAAAAGTTGATACCCTGCTTCACCACCTGCATTGAGAGGAATGGCGACTATGTCGAAAAATAGCTTACATATGTACTATGGTAACCACGTAATTTTTTTGTTTAAATAAAAAAAATTGTAACCTACAAAAATTCAGTACACTTACTTTCTGGATATGCCTCGTAGTAAAATTCCATCAATTTGAGGGGAACAATGTTTTAAAAAATCGATTTATGAATTACACGTCATTAAAAAAACAACCTTAATTTGCACGGCACTTCCACTGGGAACATCGTGCTCATTTTCTTCATTCTGTAAAAATAATATAAACCAAGCAAAGGTTTGTTGATATATTTCCGCAATAACTTAAATGGTAAAATAAATATAAAAAATGAGTACTATTTTTCATGTGTATGCAATGCATAGGAATTAAAATAAAAACACTAAAATTGTCAATTATTTGATCTGGACATTGTCACTTGTTGAAACAGATCAACTTGTTTATGTTTGCCCGCGTAGTATAAATATGATGATGTCACTGGTTTTTATTTGGTTGCGCACTTGATTACAATATTATAATATATGATTCAAACAAATTAATGTTCACAATTATGAAATTATTAAATGTAAATAAAAAAAAACTTAAAAATACATAGTAAATTATATGAAAAGAATATTTAAAACCCTATACTTACAATAATAATCTTGAGATATTTCGATATTGAATCTTTGGATATACGAGAGTCCTGGGAATTTGACAGATAATCCCACTATCAGGGCCTCCATGATTTACGTGGAAAATTTCAAATGATTAGAATTCATAAATACTTTTTATTGAACAAAAAATTCTTATCATTAATTAATCACTTCTTTCCTAGGAATGACACAAAGAATGTTCCTATTCCAAGCCTTATTGGAACTTTCCCTGGCAAGTTTATTGACAGTGCTGTGTTCGCAAAAGTCCGTGAAGAATCTACCGTAGTCCCTGATGGCTCAAGGGTATGTTTATTGTTTATATATTAATATAATCTGTTCATAACGCTTCTTTAATACATATTAAAATTTCACAAGATTCTCTGATTCTGTTGTGGGCAACAGGGATTTCTTGATATGAATAATTATTAGCATTGTATATAATTTCTCCCTGTAACTACGCTGATTGTCAAAAAATGAGAAGAACTCAAATCTCAGTGTGTTTTTTCTTATTCTTCTTCATCTTATTTTAGGCCTGTTGGCCTGTTATGGTCCTGCATCATTGTTTGCCTCTTGCGACGTCGACTGCCAGCTGTCTTTCCATCTATTGAGAGGTCGTCCTGGAGGTCTGCTTGCTTGGGGGATACTGTCCCTGGCCATTCTTACGGCTCTTCGTTCCGCCATTCTGGATACGTGTTCGTTCCAAAACCTTCTTCTCTGTCGTCCCCATCTGACAATATCTTCAACTTCGCACGTCCTTCGGATTTCTGTGTTACATACTCTATCACGAAGGGTTTTGCCAGCGATACTCCTGAGTACCTTCATTTCGCTGGTTCGAAGGAGATTTTTGGTTCTGACAGTGTCGGCTCTGGACTCTATGCTGTATGTCATTATGGGGCGGACACAGGTCTTGTATATCCTCACCTTGCTTTGGATGTTCATATGCTTGTTTTTCCAGATAGTGTTCTTTAAACATCCGGAAATAGCTGCGGCCTTTTGTGATTGGTCAAGTACTTCGCCATTGAGGTCATTATTGCACATTATGCTAGTACCCAAGTATTTAAATTTTGTTACTTGTTCAATCGGTGTGTCGTCGATCGTCACACTGCATCCAACTTGCTCTCTGGCTAGAGTCATGCATTTAGTCTTGCTGATGGAGATAGACATGTTGTATTTTTTGGAAGCAGTGTGGAATCGATGTAGCATTTGTTGCAGGTCTTCCTCTGATTCGGCTATGATGGTGGCATCGTCAGCATAGCATGTGATGTTTAGCATATTGTCGCCCATCTTGTATCCCAGGTTAAGTTCGGCAACTTCTTCTATAATTTTATCCATAACCAAGTTAAATAGAAATGGGCTTAAACTATCTCCTTGTCTTACTCCGGTTGGTGTTGGAACGTCATTAGAGAGTTCTTCGTCTCCGTGAATTCTTGTCGAGCTATTTAGGTTTATATCTCTGTTTTTTCATATCACTATTTATTTATTTATTTTACATGACAGGAGTAAGACATACATTTTAAAAATCATAAAAAACATTATCTCCTTCCTCTATCATGCTTAATTACTCTGCTCAGAAACTGTAGCGTAGACCTGCTGGCTGACTAACTTGAAATTCCTATTTGACGTTAACCAGTTTATCATATGTTTCAATGAAATACTCTCATTTCTGAAAAGAACATAAAAATCTTAATATACATGAGACTAGCACTTTTATAGTTCAAGAAACTATATTAACAGTCAAACTCATACATACATACTATCATGCCATTTCACTCTCAGGGTAAGCGGAGAACAGAAAGGACGGACTTTCCTATCTCGATACATAGGATTCGCCTCGTTTACATCCATCTTCTCATTCACTTGATCCAACCACACTTTTCTTGATACTCTACTCTACCACACCTTCCATTCACATTTTCGCTGTATATTTGTTTTGTTAATCTTTCTTAATTCATTCTTTCAACTTGCCCAAACCATCTCAGATTGCTTGTCTTCAGTTGAATTCAAATATAAGTATATCATCATCATCATTATCATTTTCAACCAGGGTCGATGCACTAATGGATGAAGGTCTCCCCAAGTTGACTCCAAATAGTTCGGTTTTTTGCTCGTTGATGCCATGTTATGCTGCCATGCTTCCTGATTTCATGTATCCAGCGTACCTTCGGTCTTCTTCTGGGCCTCTTTATGCCTCTTGGGTACCATTAGATTATTTCGGATGTCCATCGGGAGTCTGACATTCTGGCTATGTGTCCTGCCCATTGCCACTTCATTCTTTTGCACACCTTTATTACGAATCCAGGTGTTTCGTTTACGGTCTCTTTTAGTATATCCTAACATGCATCTCTCCATGCCCCTTTGTGCGGTCTGGAGCTTTTGTGTGTTCTTTACTGTGAGCGTTCATGTCTCACAGCCATACATAAGTATTGGGAGAATACACTGGTCTTCGACCAGTGTATCTTAGACCCTTCGCTTCAAGGATATTGGGAGATTACTTTTGAAGATGTTCTTCAAATGTCCAAATGAGTTCCACGCTAGTTTTGTCCTTTGTTCTATTACCTCCGATATGCCATCTACAAAGGAAATAAGTTGGCCCAGATGCACATATTCCTGGACAAGTTCTAGCGGCTTCCCATCTACGTTTATTGGTTTTGGCAAAGCTGTTCATCATATATTTGGTTTTTGATATATTCATTTTTAAACCAACTTCTTTACTGACCTCTGCCAATTCTTGCAGTTGATGCTGAAGATCATTCGGGTTTTGTGAGAATATAACGATATCGTCTGCAAATCTCAAATGGCTCAGGTATTTTCCATCAATCACCAGGCCTTTATTGTCTCTTTCTAGTTTATGAAAGACGTATTCAAGTATAGCTGTGAATAATTTTGGGAAAATAGTATCTCCTTGACGAAAGCCCTCACCAATTTGGTATATGATAACAAGTATATGATAACGATTAAATTGTTACATCTTATGATGTACACTGTGTAAGATATCCTGTCTGTTCTGAGTGTTAATGTCTTGAATCTGATTGATTAAAAGAAATGCATTAAAAAAGTCGATAAATATAAAACTTTTAGTTTAACATATTGCATCAACATTACGCATTGAACTCCAATCATTATGAATGGAAGATGATAGTGTTCTCCATAAACGAGAAAGAGATTAAGTGATAAACTGTGTATCATAAATGGTAGTGGTTTAATGTATGTCATATATTTGAGTCAAACTGCTAAGATAACAATCTGAAACATGAGACTAATTTCAATCTTAGAAGAATACTAACATATAAAGGTCAAAATTACAAATTTTTTGATTTTTTTTACACTTTTTAAAATAAGATTAGAGTAGAATAAATACGGTAGAAATGCGTAACTTGCGTAAAATATATGTTGTTACAATATTTGGTCGAGTCAAAATCAGATAAAGGATAACTGTTTGTTAGAGATGTATTTTATTAGTAGACTTAAGAAAAGAATCGTGATAAAGTTGAGAACATTGAGAGAACAAGGTGCGAAAGACTTATTTAAAGTTTAAATTATGAATTTATTTCTGAAATAAATGTAGAGCGAGCAAAGAGTGGAAGGAGATGAAGTATGTATGATAAGATTTATGGATATGTATGAGGCAATAGCTGAGGGCATGGATAAAAAAACGTACAGTTTTCTGCTCTCTGTCTACTCCAATAAGGTCATGGTGTGATAATATATATGATCTTTTAAAACTCAGGACACTTGGGGCATATATAAACAGGAAAAATCTTGTTTTATTTAACATTTGAGGTGTATTTATTTCTAAGAAATAAAATACAGGAATATCACTGTATTATTACTTTTGAGGTCACGAAGTTGTTACAGGGTATAGAGCATTAAGACCCTGTACAATTTCCTGTAGTTTATAATACGAGGCATATCCAGAAACTAAGTGTACTGAATTTTTGTAGGTTACAATTTTTTTTATTTAATCAAAAAAATTACGTGGTTACCGTAGTACATATGTAAGCTATTTTTCGACATAGTCGCCATTCCTCTCAATGCAGGTGGTGAAGCGGGGTATCAACTTTTTGATGCCTTCCTCGAAGTAGTTTCCCGCCAACCCCTCCGTCCACTTCTCCACCTCCTCCTTTACCTCCTCGTCGGTTGAAAACCTTTTTCCACCCATGTGCAGCTTCAGGGAGGTAAAGAGATAGTAATCTGAAGGTGCTAGGTCAGTGGAATGCGCGGGGGATGGTTCAGGACATCCCATTTAAACTAGGCGAGCAGTTCCTTCGTGGCGTTGGCCGTGTTTGGTCTTGCATTGTCATGCAGCAGGCAGACTCCCTTTGTCAGCATGCCTCTCCTCTTGTTCTGAATCTCTCTCCGCAATTTTTTTAGGGTCTCACAGTATCTTGCAGAGTTGATGGTCTCCCCTTGAGGCATATATTCAATTAAAATTATGCCTTGACAGTCCCAAAACACGGATGCCATGATTTTCTTGGCTGAAATTGTGGTTTTGAACTTTTTGACGGAGGGTGAAGAGGTGTGACGCCACTGTTGAGATTGCCTTTTGGTTTCAGGCGTGTAGTGTGCAACCCAAGTTTCATCTCCAGTAACGATGGAGCGGAGAAATTCATCTCCATGAAGTTTGCAGCGCCTCAAAAACTCTTGCCTTTTTCAAAATTTCGCACTTGGCGGGAGATTGGTTTGACATTTTTCACGAAACGTGTTGTCGCGTCGACACTTCTCAACGTACTGACCTCGAACCGGTCTCGTTGCGGAGGTGAAGGGTCAGGCTACACGGAAGTGTAGCCAACATGTCGAAAATAAAATCCATCCGGTCGTGAGAGCTTCAGTACACTTACTTTCTGGATACGCCTCGTAGAAATCACATTGTAATTGATGGAGAAACTCGATAATACACAACTTGTAGTTATTTCATTGGTGTTGAGTAGGTATAGGTTAAAATGTAGAGTATTTATTTTTATTTAAGAAATACATCATATTAATTTATTCAAATAGGGGTACCATCCCTGGATCAAAATAAAAAGAACATTCTGTAAAAGAAGGAAATTATCCGATTGAGGAGGGTTGGAATATAATACATTTTTTTAAGTGCGTAATTTTTTTAAAGTATTTCTCTTTTAAAATTACAGACTCATTTAATAATAATATTGTATCACTTTTATTCGAAACTAAAGAACTGTCCTCTCATCAATTATGTGTCAGGTTTCGGTTTTCTAATTTCAGGCACAGATGAGATGTCAATGACACCAAAAGAACTTGTTACAGACTATTAGCAATAGAGTACAAGTTTTTTTTATAACTAGTAAAAAAATGTTAGATTATCTTGATTTTTATATTTTGTCCATTGGGTTTCAATAAGGGAAAATTAAGAGTATACTGTTTTACTATCAGAAATATGTACTCTTCAAGTGCTCTTGAGGGATTGCAGGGCAAAGAGAAAATTACCTCTGTCTTTTTCAAGTAGTTTTTTTCTGCAGTCTGTAATAGATGGATATTCTCAAATCAGACTACAGGGTAAGCTGTCCTTAGGGCTTGAACCTTAAAAAAATGTAAACAATCACATTAGATACATTTTTCAAAATAAATTTTGGCTTGGTTTTATTAAGTTTTACTATTGGAGAGATTTTTGATCTTGCAGTTTTCATTTTTATTCAGAATACATTTTAGTTATTCATTGTGTATATACATTATTTTCAAATTAAAAGACCATATCCCTATTCTGGATATTTTAATTTTACATCTTAAAATTACGTTTCCCATAGTAAAGTAATATATTGAAACGTATTTACTTCATTAATCAAGATGTGTTTTGTCTTTTATTTTATTTAATGTGTCTTGTATACTTTTTAATGTGTCTTGTAAACTTTTTAATATGTCTTGTATACTTTTGAAGTAGAAATAAATTATTTGAATTTTTTTTTACAGGAACCGATCATAATTCCCAAAGATTATACAGCATCTGATCTGAATGCGGAGCACCGTGTGGCATACTTCCGTGAGGATATGGGCATCAACCTTCATCACTGGCATTGGCATTTGGTGTATCCATTTGATGCTACTGATGAGAGAATTGTGAGAAAAGATAGAAGAGGAGAACTTTTCTATTATATGCACCAACAGATTGTTGCAAGGTAATTCATATGCTTTTACAGAATTATGAATTAGATCACACTGAAGAGGTTTCTTTTGATGCACTGGAATGCCAATGTTTGAACATAATTAGGGGTAATTGTTTATAAGAAGCTTCAGTAATTATTGTAATTGCCTCTAAAATATATTTATATTATATTGCACTTTCATTGTATACAGTACAACTCGTGGGTTTATTACCAGAACGATGTTAAAGAGAGCTAAGTAAAAACCAAACAGACACCCTTTTAAAAAAGATCGGATACCAATGAGACATGAATAAACAACCTCCAGGTCGGAAACAGTGTTTTACCAGCTAAACCATTAATATTATCATTATTATAGCACTTTCATTGTATACAGTACAACTCGTGGGTTTATTACCAGAACGATGTTAAAGAGAGCTAAGTAAAAACCAAACAGACACCCTTTTAAAAAAGATCGGATACCAATGAGACATGAATAAACAACCTCCAGGTCGGAAACAGTGTTTTACCAGCTAAACCATTAATATTATCATTATTATCAGAGTATTTCATGATTTAATTTTTGTGCATGTGAAATGCAATTGAAGTGTACAGTGCATTTCTTGACAGAAAGAGCTATATAAACACTGTTCTACTTTCCTCGAATAACACAATTATTTTTTTCTGCATAGTTTTCGGAGATGTAAATTGTATAAATGTGAAGGAGCGGAAAGTTGTATACTTGGATAAAAAAGTATGGAGATTATTCTATTTACCTATTCCATAATATCGTGAAGACATGTATACGTGAAGTTTAGTTTTTGTTATGATATGAAGATACAGTCAAGTTAAAATATATATTTTTATGTACAGGTATAACTTCGAGAGATTCTCCAATGGACTTTTGCGTGTGAAGATGTTCAACAATGTCCGTGCATCTATCCCCGAGGCCTACTTCCCCAAGATGGATTCTCTGGTCGCCAGCAGGGCTTGGCCTCCCAGGTAAATTGTAAACATTTTTATAAACCAGTTTATTTTAATATTGGATATTCATTATTATTTTTCACTGATATTATAGACTGAGTAGTTATGCAAATCGGACATAGTCATATTTTTATGAGTGTTCATATTAGCAGCTTTGCTCAAATATACACGTATAATAAATAATAGATTGGGGTTGTAATGTGAACATTCGGATCAGTAACGTTAGCATGCGGATCTGGCTCAGTTTACAACCTTAACATTAGTACACAGCATATCTCAAAGGAAGCAGAATCATACAACTTCTATACAAGCTGTAGGGATTCAGTCAATTATATTTTTATAACTAAATTTTCTGTTTTAAATTGCAGATTTGCAAACACCAAGTTGGCTGATCTTAATCGTGCTGAATATGACATCAAGCTGGATCTTTCTGATCTAGAACAATGGAGGGATAGATTCCGTTCTGCCATTGAAAAAGGATTTGCTGTTGGAGTAAGTACAATTATGATTGATAGAAATTTTTCAATACTAAAACAAAATGAGTGGTCAACCACTTAATTATTTTTTTATTCTCAAACTTGTAATTTTAATTAGGCATGAAAATGGTTAACCCTAATACTATATGTTTGAAGCAGATTGAATTTTATTATAAATTTTTTTTTTTAAACTTTGAAATAAAAAAAGTGATGACCCTGAATGCTCATGTGTGTGCCTTTACTCTGGGGTGGGTCCCCCTTGTTAGGGCCTTGTGATGTTTTCTGTCGTAATATATATTGTCTTTGGTTTTATTATTTACTTTACAAAACATGATGGTCGAGTTACCACTAAACATATGAGAATATGCAATGTGTTAAAAATAGGGCTACCTACTCGTAAATGATCTTTAATTTAGTAAACCTTTTTTTATTCCATAATATTTTTTCTTTTCCAGTCCAATAACCAAATGATTCCATTGACAGAAGATACTGGAATTGATACTTTAGGAAACATGATGGAAGCTTCCTCCATTAGTCCAAACAGACAGTTCTATGGTGACATGCATAACATGGGACATGTCTTCATTGCTCTTTCTCATGATCCAGATAACAGGCATTTGGTGAGTACATTTTTTTTCCAAAACAAATATTTCAGTTTTATTAAGTAATGCACTTCAAAAAGCAACTTTATCTTCAGAGTAGCTGTAAAGTGGTGTGAGGGACTGCACGACTGTCCCAGCAGCTCAAAATCAACCTCACCTGCATGTGGTGCACCTGTTGGTAACTGACGAGACCCTGATAACCGAGTATTCGGGTATATCCATTAGTGGAATCCAACATCTTTTCATATAAAGGAGACTGAAATGACTCCTTCCAGGGCAGCTCAAGTTATGTTGTTGACGTTGTTGTCTCAGTTCTTCTGCATTTCAGGATAGTCATCAATAGCTGCAACCCAGGTTAGATCAGGAGCGGGACCGGTACAACCTAATTAATTATACATAGCTGGCAAATCAAAGGTGGATCGTTTCAATTGTCGTTCGGAGGTAAAATACCCTTCTATTCGTATCTCCAGGGATGGCATCTATCCGAGCGAATGTCTGTAAAACCAGTCTGATAAAATTACTTACATGCTAGAGGTGAGCAAGTTTTGTTGTATCTTCACGTGCGATAGTATTGCCAACATGTGTGATGGCAAGCCATGAGTTCTAATGTTATTATAATCTGCCGAAGACAATATAATTTCCTGGCCACATTCTTTAATGTGTCCGCATTGCTAATTCAGATATGTTGAAGAGTACCAAATGGATAAAAAAAAATCAAGAGATTCAATTTTCTGATGGAAATTAAATAATATTTAGTATAAAATCTTACTTAATAAAATTGAAAATATTGTTTTAGGAAACATTCAGTGTGATGGGAGATTCTGCTACTACCATGAGAGATCCAATGTTCTATCGATGGCATGCGTACATCAATGATCTGTTCCAACTACACAAAGGGTCTCTTCCCAGATATACAGAAGCGAAGGTAAGTAATTTATATTTTTAGTACACTTGACCCAGAGCATATTTTTTTATACAATTTGCAACACCATACATAAAACTCATCTCTAGATCATGACCAAAAATATGTTGAGAATAATAGAATATAGATACTAAAATTAGGTAGTTGAACTATCTTCATACAAAATCCTACAAGTGTGGAGTTATGTCTCACACAGATCAACCTGTGAACTTCCTTCGGGTTGATTTGAAAAGACTTATAATATTTTCAGTTGCTGTCATACAGGCTTTCAAATGCCTTGTTAAGTTGTATATTTTAGAAAAATGTCCTCAGAAGCTTCGAAAGCTAGAGAAAAAAATTATTTCATAAATTTATTCCTAGAATTGAAATTACTGAGTTGTTTAGATCAAATACAAATATACTATAGTTTAGATCAAATACAAATACAAAATTGCAAATGTATGTGGATGGTGGTTTTCAATATTTTTAATATCTCAGAAATCTTTCGTGTCATAGAACGATGGCAATTTTCGATCAAAGCCTTGCTTTGCTCATCATCAGCTGTAATCGGCCTACCACAGCGAACACCATATTCGAGTGTCGTATCATCATTTTGGAAGTTTTTAAACCACATTTGTGACACACAATCGTTAACTGCATCATCGCCATATGTACATACTCGTATATACTGTACATATCTTTTTTTTGTTTTGTGTTGAATTTTTTCCTTTCCGCTTATAAAAATCATCAAGCACCAAAATAACTAATTTTGTTCCATCTTCAAAATGACGCCAAAACAACCATTGACCTAAACTATATGTAATAATATATTGGATGTTAACATAAGTTGTGTCTGTTTTTTCCAATTTAAAAATGAGCACCAAAAGTAAAACATTGGCTTGTAATCAAATAAAATAATATATGTAACGTAAAAGCAAACACAATATCTTGTAGAGCAGAAAATTTTCTTTCCAATGACGTATATAATTTACCAATATGTTTTACTTTTGGTGCTCATTTTTAAATTGGAAAAAAACGGACACAACTTATGTTAACACCTAATACAGCACATTTGGAATGAAGTTAGCAATGAAAGTTTTGTTTTTCTAATGACATCTATTTGGAGGAGGAGTCTGCATATATTTGAGGAATAATATAAATTTTTCTATCATCTGTCAATCCCAAGCTCCTTACTCTGGAGGCCCAGAATATTTATTTATATCCCTTCACTACAACTTCATTAAATATCTCATCGGAGTAATATACTGTCCTCGTAATAATAATTATTTTGACGAGTTAGAAAAACTTCTTGAAGATCATACTCCTAATCTCAATACCACTCTCATAATGGGAGATTTCAATACGTGCCTTAAAAAAAATGACGGCCGATCTGATAAACTCCTGAGAATCGTACAGTCAATGAACCTCTCAATAATGCCCCTAAACTGTACACATGTAACCATAAATTCCCAAAGCCTTCTAGATTTAATTATTACCTCAAATCCCTCTGCAGTTCGCACTCATGGACAAATTGATGCTCCAGGCTTTTCGCATCATGATTTGATATATATCTCACTGATCAACCACGCTCCGAAACTCTCAAAAGAGAGAAAATTCCTGAGAAGCTTTGGACGCGTCGATAGGGACGCCTTATTTTCCGACGCAAGCGAAGTTGACTGGGCGGCCATCAAACGATTGGATAATATAGATAGTAAAATAAATCTATTCAACACGTTTTTGCTAGAGCTCTGCGACAAACACGCTCCACTTAAACTTACTTACTTAAAGTATAGACCTGCCCCATGGCTGACTGACGACATTAAAAAAGACATGGCTAGACGTGACAAAGCGAAAAAAAACTTCAAATCTAATCCCAATGATCAACTATGGGAGATTTTTCGACGACTTCGCAATAAATGTACACAATTATGTTGGAATGCAAAAAGAAAACACTATTTTGACACCCTTCAAAACTGTCAGCCTGCAAAAAGGTGGAAGATCCTGAACTCGATGGGTGTCAAATCTTCGGACACCTCAGGTAACTTCACATTAGATGTTAATAACCTTAACAGACATTTTGCAACACCATCACTCAGTTTAGACATTAACACAAAGGAGAATACTCTCCAAAAAATTCATGTAATGCCTCGATCCAACGTTCCTGAGCTCCACTTTTCGGAGGTTGATGTAGGTGAGATTCGTAGTATTCTTTTGACTATATCCTCAAAAGCGATGGGTGACGACAATATTTCGATTGTATTCATCTCCTTCATTATCGATGCTATTCTTCCTATCATAACACATATTATAAATTTTTCTTTGTCTACTAGCAGCTTTCCTAGTGTATGAAAGAGGGCTCTAATTATTCCGATCCCGAAAATTGACTCACCCACGTCATATAAAGATTTTAGGCCCATATCTATTCTGCCCACACTATCCAAAGTTATTGAAAAAATTGTTCATATACAAATTGACTCCCAACTTAATCAATTTGAATT
Organism: Odontocerum albicorne; assembly: GCA_949825065.1. Taxonomy (NCBI): domain Eukaryota; kingdom Metazoa; phylum Arthropoda; class Insecta; order Trichoptera; family Odontoceridae; genus Odontocerum; species Odontocerum albicorne. Next base: position 9,408,335 of record OX463858.1, read on the forward strand.
GTTTAATCTATTGCAGTCAGGATTTCGTCCGGGACATAGTACCACTACCGCACTGGTCAAGATCACGGATGACGTGAGACGTGGAATGAGCTTTAAGCGGCTGACATTGTTATGTCTAGTGGATTTCAGCAATGCATTCAATACTGTAGACTTTGATCTGCTTATGGCTCGAATGTGCTCATTACGATTCTCTGAATCGGTCATAGTCTGGTTTTCGAGCTATTTAAAGGGAAGACAACAATCCTGTAAATACCAAGAGCATATATCTGAATGGACTGATCTCTCTGCAGACGTTCCCCAAGGTGGAATTCTCTAATAATAACTCTATAACTTCATACCAGAAGGCATTGAACTGGTTGAATGTTAGAAATAGACGCCAAAATCACATACTGTCTCTATTGTATAATATCCTTAACTGTCCCGCCGCACCCTCTTATCTCGCCGAAAATTTTCAGCGTCTTTCCAATCATGGATTAGCGCTACGCTCAAACAGAGATTGTTTATTGGCCTTTCCAGTTCACTGCTCCTCTTTCTTTACGTCGTCCTTTAATGTCCATGCAGTGAGACTCTGGAATCAGTTACAAACCAATATAAGACTCGCTCCGTCCTTGGCATGCTTTAAGAAGCAACTGAAAAAACTCTTAATTTCTAGTCGGTAAAATAACGTGTTTCATTCCTGATTTTTCTTTTCCTTTCCTCTCCACCATCCTTTCCTTTCCTTTTGATTGATGATATCTCACTTTATATGAAAAATAATGTTCGGGTGATTGTCCGTCTTTGTGGGGTTCGTGGGCATGTGCTCACATATATGTTTGTGGATTTCGTGGGAATGGATAGTCATTTGAATGATTTATGCGACCACGTAACTTGCTTCATTTACTTTTGTCTGGTTGGTTGGAGGAGATTGCCGCCTGGCAATAGGCCCGCCAGATTGTATTGCAATAAAAGTGTTAAATAAATAAATAAATATTCGAGAAATACGCAACTATTTTCTGGATAACCTAATACTTTTTTTTTAATTGTTAGAAACATGTAATGAATATTAAAATTGACTTATTGTATCATTTCTAGATAATTTATGGGAAATTTAATAAATATTTAGTGTTATGACTAACTAAACAATACTTTCTTTCTAGTTGAACTTCCCAAATATCACGGTGACTGGAGTATCGGTGAATGTGGAAGGTAGTGGTGCCAATCAGTTCCAGACCTTCTGGCAGGAAAGTGACATTGACTTGTCTCGAGGAATGGACTTCTGTCCTCGAGTGTCAATCTTTGCAAGATTTACACACTTGCAGCATGCACCATTCACTTACAAGTAAGAACATATTGTTTTGATTTTATATACAATTTTTTTATGTTTCTTTAAGATGGCTTGCGCAGTGTTTTTAAAATTAAACACTACAACTAATACAATTCTTCCTAATTGTAGCTGTCAAGTGGTTCCATTACTACATTTTATTTAAAATTAATAAAATACTATATGTTATTTATAGTTAAGGCATTAACATTGTGGAGGTTTAAAGACATTGTTATTTGTTTTATCAAACACTGTTTATTCCACTTTTTTGTAACGGTATAACCCAACCGGTTTCAAGGCTTTCACCTCATCATACACCCTTCTAACGGTAACCATTCGGGTTGAAGACTGGGGTGGAGGGAGGGATGAGATAATCTCAGCGAACATGAGATAATCTAAGTCAGTGCATCGAGGTGAACATCTGGCAAATACATATATCCCAAGAATCTCTCCGCTGCTCGCTGAGATTGTTTCATCTTTCCCTCCACTCCCAGTTCTCAACCCGAATGGTTACCGTTAGAAGCGTGTATGATGAGGTGAAACCCTTGAAACCGGTAGGATTATACTGTTACAAAAAAATGGAATAAACAGTGTTTGATAAAACAAATTACAATAATAAAATACTTTATTAAATATTCAAACTTGTAAGATACAAATTTTTTGAGATATACTTCCATGAAATGGATGCATCCTTCAAGTTGCTGTTCAAATTTTTAATTCATCTTTGCGACCGTTAACAAAATTGTTTGCAAAACAGATATGGATGCACACAGCACAAAGATTTATGGCAGACTGAGTCACAAGGCTTAACGCAACTGACAACTAAAAGCATAGGTATACCCCCACCACCCTGGCAGCATAACTTCTGTCCGGATTTATACTGGTCATACGTCGTATTATAAGAAAAAATCTATGAATGCATGCAATTATTAAATAAAATAAAAATAGTAATTAAGTTCAAAAGCTATTCTAAAATATCAGTACAATCTAGTTTCATTATATCAACTTTGAAGTAGTTCTTTCTGTGATTTCTATGTTTGAAGTGTGAATGAAAACAAAAAAAACAGACATTGTTTAGAATTTTGGAAAATAAAGTAGTCTGACGCTGACAGGGTGTGGAAAAATTAAGCAAAAGCTTGAAAAATATATTACTTTTGACCCCTTACTTTGAGCCCCCCTTAGCCCTACACTTGAGGACAACTGTCCTTCCCTGCCCCCTTTCTGGCTGTTCATTTCATTGCACCATCTTACACACTGATTAGAAATTAACTTTATTATCACTTAATCATGTTGGTATATTTCCTAATTATTCAAAGTTTCCAAGTTACTTAATCGCATCAAATAGACCTTTACATTTCTTTTCATTTCAGTATCACTGTGAACAACAGCACTGGCAGTAAAACACAAGGTACCTGTCGTATCTTTATGGCTCCTAAAAATGATGAGAAAGGTACACCACTGCTCTTCCTTGACCAGAAAAATCTTATGATTGAACTGGACAAATTTGCTGTAACATGTAAGTCAAATTGTTTTGACATTTTAATTTATATTGTTTGAGAAAGATACATAGTCTTGATAATAGATGCACACATGTTTGAGAAATATCGCTAAACTATTTGTTTAACTTAGCCATATAAATAGGAATACCTCCTCTTATTGTGAGTTTGTATCCCAACTGGAAATATATTTATCACATCCTCCTTTTGAAGTGAAGAATTTGGTACAATATTTTGCCTGTTTTATACAAGAAAAATTAATAGTTATTGATAATTTTTTTTAGAAACCTGCAATTGTTGATTGTTTCAGTGAATCCTGGCAGCAACAATATTCAGCGTCAATCATCGCAGTCCACTGTGACAATTCCATTCGAGAGGACTTTCAGAAATTTGGAACAAAACCGCCCTCCTGCTGGGTCTGCAGAAGAGGTTGAATTCAATTTCTGTGGATGTGGATGGCCAGACCACATGCTCATCCCTAAGGGAAATCAACAAGGGTTAGCTACTAAACTCTTTGTCATGATCTCCAACTACGCAGATGACAAGGTATGTTTATTTTCATATTTTTTTGTATATGTATTGTATTAAATTTTTGTGTATGCAATTCAATCAGAAATATGTTAAAGATGCCTTAAGTAAAAACCACACTTGACTCCTTTTTTTATAAAAGGTTTGGATTCCAACGGGAGTCGAACCCATAACCCACCAGTTCAATAAACAGGCATCTTACCAACTAGGACACAGAAGTCATCATTATGGTTAGGGTTGCAGCGATACCATGGTGAGACTATTCTCTAGTCTCTTCCCCCACAGTTCATATATCTGTCAATTCCACGTTCTTTGTCATTCCACTGGATGCACTCTGGGAACTGCCTCAATTTTAAGAATATGATTATCTGTCATTCTCAACACATGTTCTACTATTTCTCTAAATTGTTCACTCTTCTTTGAGTAGATTCTCTATCAAAGGGATCTGCTCTCCATTTATCCCAATATGATCCTTCATTTTGACTACTTCATGCTAAGTTTTTCTTGAAAACATCATCGAATGTTTTAAAATAGTATTTAAAATTTACTATATAAAAAAATCAATATTTTTCAATTGATTTCTTTTTTAAAAGTCATAGAAAACGACTTCCATACACGAGACATATCAATCAGGTCTGTAAATATGAAACCGGATTTTTTTTATAGAAAATACACATTTATTGTATGAAAATGGTAAAAAATATTTTATTCCAAGTATGGTTCATCGCTATATAGCTACACATTTTCCCCATCTCTCTGGCAATTTGTGGATACCACGCCAAAAAAACTGTTGCTCTTTTGAGGCAAACCAATCATCGAGCCATTTTCGTAAGAAGTTAAGCGCTGCTCAGCAAGTGCGTGTCCCATCGATGCAAATAAGTAGTAATCGGATGAAGCCAAGTCTGGCGAGTAAGCCGCATGCAAAAGTATTTGCCAACTAAACGCCTCAATCGTTTCCTTGACCAGTTTTGCTGTGTGGGATGGTGCATTATCATGAAGCAAGATCACTTTGTGTTGCCTCTTTTGATATTCTGGTTGTTTTTCACGCAATGCTTGGTTCAAATCCATAATTTGTTGTCGGTAGCGTTCAGTATTAATGGTTTCACCAGGTTTTAGCAGCTCATAATAGATAACACCCTTCTGATCCCACCAAACACAGAGGATTGTCTTCCGTCCATAGCGATTTGGCCTTGCAGTTGATGTCGCTGGTTTGCTTGGAGTTACCCATGATATTTTACACTTAGGATTCTCGAAATATATCCATTTTTCATCGCCAGTCACGATTCGATGGAGAAATGATTTTCTTTCGTACCTGGCAAGCATCATTTCGCAAGTGGTTTTTCGGTTTTCCTGCTGTCTTTCATTCAGTTCATGTGGAACCCATTTTCCCACCTTCTGGATCTTTCCCATGGCTTCCAAACGTATAGAGAAGGCTTCACGTGTCACATTTAATTGATCCGCGAGTTGTTGTTGCGTTTGAGCGTCATCCTCATCTAACAATGCTTGCAATTCGGCGTCTTCAAACTTTCTCGGTGCTCTTCCACGTTCTTCGTTTCTCATGTCAAAATCGCCACTTTTGAATTTTTAAACCACTCAAAGCACAGTGATTTACCAAGAGCATGCTTACCGTAAGCTTCGCCAAGCATTCGATGCGATTCTGCAGCAGTTTTCTTCAAATGGTAACAGAAAATCAATGCTGTCCGCAAATCGTAGTTTTCAGGTACAAAAACAGACATTTTCAACGCTATGAAAACATATGTAGTTGTATTAAACTTGTATTGTTGTGAGTTAAAAGTCTTTGACAAATGTAAATACAAGAAAAAGGCGCCAATGACGCGGTTTGACAGTCACTACATTGACAACTATAGCCATCTATGAGCAAATTCTGGTTTCATATTTACAGACCTGATACTCTTCCAAATAAATGCAGTGGAGTACCAAAAGGTAGAAAAAAGACAATAAAAATAAATAAAATAGTAACTGAATTCTATTACGTCTCAAAAAGAGATATTAACCCTTTTAATCCCAGCATATTTTGCATAACATGTGCGAAAAATCCCAAGTATTTTTTGGCAAAAAAACAGTAGTTAATATTATATTTTTTGTCTCAGTGAATATTTAGTTTTAACACCTATTTTTTTTTGTGAAGACCTCCCTGTAGAGTGTAAAATAATAAGAAATGTTCAAATTTCATAAAAAAACAAAAACGTTTTTTTATTCAACATAAAAACTTGTATAAAAACTTTGAGGCTGATGATCGGCCCCGTGGGATTTTTCGCATACACTAGTTGGGGCCGATGATCGGCCCCGTGGGATTTTTTGCATACACTAGTTGGGGCTAATGATCGGCCCATTGGGATTAAAAGAGTTAAAATCCGATTTTTTAAAACACATTTTACTTTATTTTTAGGTTGCGCAAGATATTTCTGGAATACCATGCAGTGATGCGGAAAGTTACTGTGGAATCAGAGACAGGTTATACCCTGACAGAAAGCCCATGGGATATCCCTTCGACAGATTGCCTAGAGAAGGAGTGAAGGTTCTGTCAGAGTTCCTGACGCCCAACATGCGTGTACAAGACTGTACTATCACTTTCAGAGACATCACACAAATGAGAAATAAAGCCCACTAAAAAAATTACTTCCTACTTAAATCCTACAAGTATGCATTTGACACATATAGAAAATAATCAACTAATGGAAAAAAATACTTAATTTTTTTATAAAAAGACTGAAAATTTTTACAACATGATCATAATACCATTTTCTGGAGGAATTATTCTATATTTTATGGCATGGTTTATCCATCTAAATCTAAATACAATTTTCTGTAAGAATTATTTCACGTTCTATGACATGGTTTATACATCTTAATACAAATTTCTGTAGGAATTGTTTCATATTAGGAAAATGTCATAAAAAACATGGTTTATATTACACATCTTAATGCAATTTTCTGAAGGAATTATTCCAAGTTTTATGACATCTTTATAAAATTTTCTATAGAAATTATTTCATGTTTTATGACACACCTGTAATTAGAAATTATGAATTCCGAAATTTCAAGTATATAATGATTTTATTTTATAAAGCGTTCTATTCCATACCTTTTTATAAAATCATATCTACATATTAGCATTTCAATAAATTAGTTACAATTAATAATGGAATTAAAAAAACTTTTATAGCGCCTTTTTTCAATGTTTACATTACTGTGGCATTTTAAACTGTGAACTAAATCACAACTTGAAATTTAACTCTGCATTTCTAAAGATGGTTCTTTACAAAATCCTTTATGGTAATTTACTAAAGTACAATTAAAATCGACTTTTTATTTACTAACAGTAATAATGCATACATAGTTAATAATACAGAAACACAGCTTTGTCAAATGTTATACGATATTGATAATTAATTGGTTATATAATATTGATAATTAATTAGTTATATATATTGATAATTAATTGGTTATATATAGAACTTAGTTACTTTTCTCAGAATTGTGTATCTATTAATATATACGAGGGTGCTACTTAAGTTTTGAGATATGGCAACACCAGTGTAGATACGTCAAATCTGACATCAGCATCGTAAAGTTTGACATTTTTAATGGTATACGTGCTCAGAAAGTTTTGTCATACGAGTGCTATTTGTGTTGTTTACGGTGACTTGAAAAATTTATCTCGGCCAAAAATGGAATTAAATTGCAAACATTTTCATGCAATGATTTTTTATGATTTTCGACGTGGACTAACTCAACAACAGTGTGCCGATCAACTCGCTTTGACTTTTGATGATGAAGCACCATCCCGGACCACTGTGTTTCGCTGGTTTTCCGAATTCAATCGTGGTCGTAGTTCGCTCCAGGACGAATTTCGTGAATGTCGAATTGGTTGTTGTGCCAGAAAATATCGATGCTGATTAATTAAGTTGATATATTTAAAAAAATTGTAATTCATTAAAAATTTTTAATCATGACTTTTGTATTTAGTTGAGTATTATTCATGTAATCTTAATTTTAAGGATATTGTTTTACATCATTAATAAAATAGTTGAATCAATTAATAGTTTTATTTGAACCTTAAATGCATATAGTAAAAACATTAATAAGTAAAATGACCTAACGTCCCGGTTTTAGATTATTTGCCCTGATTTGCAACCCAGTTCAGATATCTTGGCAGTGATCTGCTCAGCTCTCATGACCTCCCCAGGGAAGTAAGGCCTCAGGTAGATAAAGCTGCAGTTGTGGCGGGCTGCCTGAGAGATGTCATATGGAGGAATAAAGATATGAGAACGGATAGCAAAGTACGCATTTATAAGACCTGTGTGCGACCTATCCTCACATATGGCATCGAAGCAAGGGCGGACACTGTCAGGACAAAAAGTATGCTAAGGACAACGGAAATGAGAACTCTACATACTATTGCTGGGAAGACTTTGCGTGATCGTGTAAGGAACACCACAATCCGAGAGGTCTGTGAGGTCCAAGATGTGGACAGATGGGGACGACGGCGTCGACGATACATGTACAGAGAATGAATTCCACAAGAATTCCATACATAGCTCTGCATGGGGTGCCGGATAGATGGCGTCCATCAGGGAGACCCCCGAAACGATGGAGAGATAGCTGGAGCTCAGCATCACAGGAGGACAATCCTGCAGTAACAGACTCTTGAGTCTATAGAAAGTTTAAGAAGAAGAAGAAGCCCTGATTTGTATTCATCCTTTGTGTTCCGGTTTGAAATTTTCAGGATAAATAAATTGTATCAAAAGCCTAGATAGTAATGGAAAAGATTGCGCTATGACTTCGGAGAAAATATTATTCTTTTACAATTATTTTTATCTGTGGATATTATTCTTTTACAATTATTTTTATCATGCTTTTGAAAATTGTTTAGATTTCTACAAAAACGTATAAAAAGTAAAGTTTTTCTGGAACAATTCACAAATCTGAAAAGTATTCATTGATGTATATGTGATTCTTGAATTTATATTAGGCGCATCCAGAAAGTAAAGAACGATTGCGCACCACGCCCTGCGCTGATCCCCCACCACCGCGATCGTAAGCACGTCAGTTAGCTTCTTTCCCCGCTTCAGTGCAAGCCGAGTTTTGTTGCTGAACGGTCATGCGTCTTTGTTCTGTAACCTTTCAAAATGGCTGCGCCCTTTGAAAATCCCACCAAATGTGAAGTACGTAGTGTCATTCGTTTTCTGAATGCACAAAATGTTCGGCCTATCGAAATTTATAGGCAAATAAAGAATGTTTATGGGTGATAGTGCAATGAACGAAGCTTCAGTGAGGAAATGGTGCATAATGTTTAATCAAGGAAGAACCAGTGTGCACGACGAAGATCAGAGTGGGAGGCCATCACTCGTTACGGATGAGTTGAAAGCAAAAGTTGAAGATAAAATTCAGGAAAATTGGCGTATCTCTTTAAGCACAGTACATGAATCTTTCCTACAAATTTCACGATTGCTCCCATATGAAATAGTGACAGAGCACCTTGGCTACAAAAAAATGTATGCTCGGTGGGTGCCTAAGAATTTGAACACAGCCAGAACTTCAACGTCTTAAGTGGGAATTTTTTAGACATCCTCCTTACAGCCCTGACTTGGCACGAAGTGATTTTCACTTATTCCCGAAACTAAAGGAATTTTTGGGTGGAAAACAGTTCGCAAACGATGAAGACCTTAAACAAGAAGTGGCATCCTGGCTCAAATCTTTGGCGGTAGAAGAGTATAACATCGGAATTGAAAAATTGGTTCCACGTAGTATAACATCGGAATTGAAAAATTGGTTCCATAGTTGTCCAGGCACTTATTATAATAAGTGCCTTGACAACTATGGCGACTACATTTAAAAATAGAGTAAGGTGACTTTGTAAATAAAGTTTTGTGTTGATATCTTTAGTTTTTATTTAGTTATGCCAAAACGTTATTTACTTTCTGGATGACCCACGTAATTTGAAATAGAATTTTCGCTGCAATTATGGAATATCTAAATTAAATTTTTTGCTATATTTTTTATGCTTTGTCAATTTAATTTCAAACATTTTTCTCAATCTGTATACTACTACATATTTGAAAAAATAATCTTTGAACGAATTATGTGAAGTTTATTGTGGAGATAATTTACAGGATACATATATACTTTCACGCCGTTTCCCTGTCGGTGTAGGCCAGACTTTCCTATCTCGATCCACATTCTTAATCTCTTCTATATCCACATACCTTCTCAAACAACTTCTACGGTTTCTTTGACTTTCTGCATTTCCTTCATTCACTTGATCCAACAATATTTTCCTTGGTCTTCCTCCCACATCCCTTCCACTCACATTTGCATTATGTATCTGTTTTGTTAGTCATCCTTCATTCATTCATACATTCCACATGCCCAAACTTGATAAAACGTCAAATTTGAGTCTTATGGACCCTTAATATAGAAACACCTCTCTATTAACACATTCTTCATTTACACAAATACTCTTTAACACGTTCCGCGCCGCGTAGGTCACCGGTGACCTACCATGTTTTTGACCAGGGCGCCACATAGGTCACCGGTGACCTACGTGTTTTTTTTTTATAAACAGTCCCAGTGCGCCAGCGGTCACATTTACTACGAATTTTTACATCGAATATGACCTATACGGCGCCCCTGAATATAATGCACATAAAAACTTCCAAAATTTTGTTTGAAAATGCAATTATTTTTAATAAACCTCCAGGTGTACATGAGCAAGCTATTACGGTTTATTTTTTTCAAGGATAAACTAGCCTCTACAATTAGGCTAGGGGGTATAGAAGAGATTCCAGGGATAACATAATGAATGGGACCATCCATTTGTCCCACTCTGGAAATTTATGAGGGTGCATTGTGTATGCAACATTGTGACCCTTTTTTTTGGAGCTATTGTCTCAGTAATCATAAGAGATTATTATGTTATGGCGTAACCCTATAGCATATTACATAAATAAATAAAAAATATAATAAGTAATAAATTAGGCATGCTACAATTTGTTTCGACTACAAAAGTTTATGTTGTATATACATGTATTACCGTACGACGCCGCGTAGGTCACCGGTGACCTACACTCACAATATCAGCTAAAATCAGTTTATTTTTAAAAATAAATCATTATTTATGAAGCCTATATATGTATACATAATATAAACTATAATTTGTTTAGTGGCGCAGGTACTTATTTTCTCAAAATGTACTGCGGCACGGAACGTGTTAATGCGCTTTATTCTTTTTGAAATTTTTAATGCATAATAGTGACATCTATTGAATAATACTATTCTAAATTGATATTTTTACATGTATAACTGTAAGAGACAACAGTAACAATGGAAGATTTATCCAGTTAAAGAGATTTTGAATAAGACAGTAAATAATAATTTTAGTAATATTTTTCAATATGTCGTCGTCATACAAGAGAAAGCGACCAAGTGCATTTTTCGCGAAAACGTGATTAATGACTATCTGACACCTTACTAACATATTGGTGGCCCGGAAGAAATAACCCAGCAAGAACCTGGAAGAATAATAATAATATCTTGACTTGTTCAAAATGACTACCTGCATTGATGTTTATTTTTTTACAAGCAAAATTGTATGAAAATTTTCAAAAATATTATTTCTTAATTTTGAAAGCAACAAACATTTATATACACACAAAAAAAAATCACAAGTGTGAATACATTTATTTAAAAAAAATTTAAAACAAAAGTGTAAAAACGGTTAAAGGGCTCTCCTGAACATTTTGCATTTTGTTAGTTGGTCACTTTCTCTTGTATGACGACGAAATGTGTTTTCTAAGTAACAAAAGTGACTAGTAATAATCCAAGATGCACGAATGTGAATGGCCCTATTGTGATGGATGATATGAGTGAAATTTCTTTAGTAAAGTTATAAATAAACTAAATTGCCCAGGTAAAAACTATTGTTAAAAATAAGAAAAAGGGGCAGGTTGCAGAGTATGATAGTATAGCCCCAAAATACGTTGCATTGGGAGGGATTGAATGAATGCATGTATTTTTAAATAAATGGATCTCTGGATATACTCCTTCTAACTGGAGGAAGGTAACTGTTGTACCATTGTATAAGGGTAAGGCTTCTAGAATGGAGTACAATAACTAAATAGTTATCAGTTTATTAAGTGTGATATATAAACTGTATAGATTTTTATTCCGAGAGTGGAGGAGAGTAACTAAATCGAAAGTATGAGATTTAAGATGCTTTTTTTGGTGGTAGAAGATCATATTTTTGCATTATGGAACATATCTGAAAAATGTTTATGAATTTGTAAACTTAAGGAATGCATATGATCGTGTAAGAAGAGAGAAATTGTAGGAAGTATATGGCGCCAATGATAAATTAATAAGTGTGATTGCCTCGCTGTATGAAGACAGTATATACAGTACATGTCTAAGAGTAAAATGAAGAACTTGACGAGTGGTTTAAAATTACTAAAAGCGTACAGAAGAAACATGTATATATGGTACGTATATATATTTTTCTCATATAGCTTCTTCTTTGTATTTCTTTTCTACATCCATATATTTTCTCATATAGCTTCTTCGATTTCTTAGGCTTTTTATCATAATATGAAATCCAAAATTTATACATGTGCAATTGTGGGTATTAAAAGAGTACGGCATGAATAATAAATTGCTAAGTGCAATTGCCTCAATTTATGAAGATAAATAATAGTGCATATGTAAGAGTAAATGGAAAACACACTGAGTGGTTTTAAATTACGAAAGGCGTAAAGCAAGGGTGTGTGATTTCACCTTGGTTGCTTAATTTACATATAGATTCATGCATGCGCAATTTAAAAGATGATAGGAAAGGTGTAAGAATGAGTGAAATAGATGGATGTGAGATTCTGCGTGTTGATGATGTGCTTAAAAGCTTAAGCATAAGCAGCAAGCGCTGAAAATGGAACTGATTTAAGATATATAATAAGTGAACTGTATGAGAGACACCCAGTAAAAGGTTTTAAAATGAATGTATCGATATCAAAGGTAATAGTTATAGAAAGAAGTGTGGTAAAAAGTGTGTGTGATGTATGGGCTAACTCAAACAAACTGGAGCGGGTTCATGAGCTCTGTTATCTGGGGAGTACAGTTTACATGTGACAAACCATTACTTCTGAAATATTCCCGAGCCCTGTTCAACATTGCATAAAGTGATGATGAATCTGCAAATTATTGATGAGTAACGATGCACATTTCCATTTAAATGATTTTGTCAAATTATAAGCAAAGTTGTCGATTCTGGGGTATTCAAAATACAAAACAAATTCATTAAAAGCCTCTACATCCAATTTTAGTGACATTTTGATATCCAATTTTAGTGACATTGTGTGTCATTCAAACAGATAGGATAATTGGCCCATATTTCTTTGAAAATGATCAAGGTAATGTCAATGGATAAAGATCAATGATCCCAAATTATTTCAGGGCAACAATTACAAGAGTACGAGTATATTTGGTTTCAACAGGATGGAGCTTCCAATCATACAGCCGGGTCTACAATGCAACTCTTAACACATTGTTTGCGGGAAACGCTTAAAAGCGTCTTTTACATACTGTTGGTAGAGAGCGGGAGACGCTTAAAAGCGTTGTATTTGCTTACTGTTGGTAGAGCGCGGGAGACGCCAAAAAAAGTTGTTCAGATCGGAATTGGGTTTGCGGTTACTTGTGAAGTGAAGCGATTAGTATAATGAGGGTCAGGTGGGAGCCTGCTTAGTATAATTAGGGTCGGGTGGCAGACTGTAGTCATATAACATGCACTCGAATTACAATAGTTGTAAGATAAACATTTCATTTTTATCTTTATAATTCTTCAGTATTGAGGGATATTGTTTAGTTCAAGACGTTCTCCATTTTCGTTTCTGCCTACATTTCACTATTTCTAATTATTTTTATTAAAAAAATATTACAAAATACCTATCATTGTATCATATAGTATAGTGGATATCGATCGCTGTTGTGTTTGAAAAGTTATTTGTTCCGTATTTTTATAATAAATGAATATTTTTTTCATACAAATACCCAATAAAAATGGATTACGATAGTAATGAGAGCGATGGGGAATTGTGTGCTGATAATTTGTCAGATTATTCTTGTGTTGAGAAAAATACAGATGGCGAATTTGAAACTAGTAATAATGAAGCTACTGCGTGTCCTCGGACATTTTTCCGACGAACAATTTCAAGCGGTTTGGATTCAGACTCGGACGAAGGTGAAGAAGAATGGTCATCAGCAGACAATCCACCAGTTCTGGAAGAGTTTTAAGATCGACCAGGTTTAACTACCGGTAGTGTTTTGAATAGTGTAACGGAAGCGGTAAATTTATTCATAGGAGATGATTTTTTTACATTCCTTGTACAAGAATCTAACAGATATTATTATCAAAATAAGCACAAATTTTAAATATATAAGAAAACTCTCAAACGGAAAGACATTACAATACAAGAAATGAAGAACTTTTTGGGACTTATCTTTCTTATGGGACAAGTCCGTAACGACAGAAGATATGAATACTGGAGTTCTGATGCATCCACGGAAACACCATTTTTTGCGAGCAGACCAATATATTTCTTATTATTCTATCTTACAAAAAACTACTAAATTGACAAAAAGACTGGCGATGTATTTAATAAATATCCTTTGTTGTGTATAACTCTGTTACAAGAGAAAATAAAATAAAATATAAACAATTTTTAAAGGACATTGCAGAGCACTGGGTGGCTGATCAGATTTCGTCGGATAATATTCAAGACTCGGAACCGACACCATCGACATCTAGTGTCCGAAAAAAATCTTCAAAATCAGATTCTCCGGGAAGACTTTCAATGGATATGAGAAAACATACATTGGAAAAGATTGAAAGCACTGGTAAAAACAAGAATCTACGAAGGAGATGTCGTGTGTCCACAAAGTCCACAAAGCGTGTAGCAAAACCCGATATATGTGTAAATTCTGTGATGTGCCATTACACAAAGGGAACTGTTTTCAACGATATCATACTTTAAAACAATATTGGTGTTTATTTTTTCATATTTTACAAAATATATATTATGTTGAACATGTACAGAATGACTAAATGGACAGTAAGGTAGAAATGTAATTTAACCTTAAATATCATAATTGTTTACCCAAATATGTATAAGTTTATAAATAGATCATTAAAAACGATTTCATTAATGATAAAATGCTGAAAATTTCATTTAAATATGATCAATAGTTCTCAAGTTATAGTAATTTTACGTGAAACGTAATTTCGCGCGCGAATCTGAATTAATTGCCCGCTTAACGGCATAGATTGATGAAAAAACTGCCCGACAACAATGTGTTAATGGAACATTTTCCAGATCGAATTACCTCCAAAAATGCCGATTTTAGATGGCCCCCACAATCACCTAATTTGACTGCAACATATTTTTTCCTATGGGACTACCTTAAAGAAAAACTATACGTGAGCAAGTCATGAACAATACTAACTGGCTCAAAGCTAACATCCGTGAAGAAATATCCGCAATAAGCCCGGAAACATTTTCTTCATAAGTTATTAAGAAAACCAGTCAGAGCTACTTTTGAAAAAAAACCCTCATCCCCTCTCCTAAGCCTTCCAACTTTTGTCCCCATTAGTATATCCCAAAACATTTCTAAAACTCTCCTACTTCCACTTAAAATCCACAAGTGCAGATTTCATCCGAGACCTAGTACTACACCCCAAAATATTGTGTTGGTAGCATGGCTCACAATATATACATGTTTATAATTTCTATAACATCTATTGCGGTGTGGAAGGCAATTTTTCTCAAGTAAACCATATCAATACGCTCAAAAATCTGTGGGTCACGTTCCTCAGCATCGAGGTAATGACAAAGAAAATATTGATTATAAGTTCCCAGTTAAATACTACATTAATCATTAATCTCTATAATGTTCCACTAACTCAAGTTGTAAGCATTGACAATTTATTTGGTTTTGTTGTTTCTCACATTATTCTTTGTAATTTTAATTTTACATAGAAGAAATTGCTGTAAGAAGGATGATCCATAGAAAGGTAAATAAAACATACTAAATTTAATTATAAACATTTATTTTATGGGTTAAAATGATCTGTTACTCAATGGAATCATGTGTTTTTCATAAAGCTATTTTGAAAATGAAAAAAACATTCCTTCTTATATATTTTTAATGTCTTAATCTTCTTCAATGAACAATATTATAATTTCATCAGCGGTTGGACTCAAATAATTTTTTAACATGCTATTAAATGTTCTATCTCAATCAAAGACTCACACATGCATTGGAACCTGTTTAAATTTTCTTAATAAGGTCCTGCAATTGTCTATGTTTCCTGCGCACATTTCAAGGTATAACTGCAACGAAAGAGCTCGAGGTGAATTAATCTGCAGCAAGATATTACGTGCTATTAGAAGATCTCCTCTCATTGCGTGACAAACAGCTCCATTTAACCACACGGCAACCCCAATAATATCAGGAGCTCCCGAATTCATTTTTGTAGCCATATCATGAATAGCAGTAGGATTTAAATGATCTATAGCCTCAGATATTTTATCTAATCCTATGAGGGCTTCTGCTGCGTATAAATGTGCCAAAGCTTTCTGAAGTGGAGAACTGGGTCTTGTAAGAAAAGCATTACAATAATAGAATGCTGAAGATGGATCACTTAGCCTTAAACAGACAAAACTGTACAATAACAAAACTGAACATTTTAAGCTAGAGTATTGTTTGTAGTTCATCGGAGCGCTTGGTGCAGCTTGGAAAACATACTGATCAAAATCTGCAGGAGGATCCAATAAAGGCAAGAGTGTAACAGCATTCATTAAACAGAGAGCGGCGAATTCTAGCGAAAGTGTCGGAATAGCATATGATTCGGATGATATAGAATATTTTTCTTTATTTATCGGTCCTGGAACTAATTTTGTGTGTGGTCCAGAACCTATTTTATAAACAACTGGATCCTGTTTATTGTTTTTAGTGTAGTGAATCACGCAGCACTCCGCCAATCGAAGCCAGATCCGAGGATTATTTGGATAATGTCTAGCAGCTTCTACTAAACATTCGAAAGCGTCTTCAGGACGATGAGCTTTTAACAGTGCCACTCCAAGATTGAAAACATACATAGGTCGGTCTCTGGAAATTGTGAACTTGACAGATTTATCTCCTTGCCACGCTTTAAGGTGTTCTTTCAAAGCTTCTTGCATGCACTTGACTGAGAAATGATGTTTCCTCATACCAAAGTATATAATAGCCATGTTGTTAATTATCGGAGCTCGAAATTCATCTGCCTCCGGATTATTGATATGTGCTTGTGACATTTCGTGAGATTTGCTTAATGTTCCTAAAGCTTCTTGTAAGTCATCGTTGATATACAATTGATGTGCTCTTAGAATCAACCATTCCAATGATTTGACTTCGCGCATGGGTTGAGCGGGTGCGACCTTTCTATTCATTAAATTAGCTCTAAATCTGATTTTCTTAAACATATCAGTTGTCTCGAAGCTTTTCTTTTGAAACATATTCAAGACTTGGTCACCAAAGTGGTTGACTTTATCAGGCATTCGGCGACAGAGGCAGACTTCCAATAGTAGGAGAACTAAGGCATAATTCAGATTCGAGTCTGGTATTTGCTCCCGTAATGAGAACAATTTTTCAAGTATTACATATGCCTGGGCATAATGACGTGTGTGATAAAGTAATACGGCATAGCTATAGTACATGGCTGCATCCGCTGGGGATTTAATATCGTTTATATTCACAGAAGGCCATGATTGTCCTGTAATTTGCATTAACTCCTTTTTGAATGCGTCCAAATTCTTCAATCCGCTCAAATAAAATTCAGCGACCGCCTTGTTAAACGCGACTCGTTTGTTTTGCTTCAATTGCGTCGTTAATTCATTTAAATGTGTTAAACACTCGTCGTATTTCTTGGATTTGAATTTTTGTAACGCCAAAGCAGCCGAATTATTTCCCTGGTCAGACATGGTTCATATAGATTTTGGAAATCAAATATATTAAATTTTGAAATAAATACTTTAAATTGTCAATATTGTATAAAACAACCTCAAAATTATCAGTTTCAACAACAGAAATACTTTAAAAAACACTGCACTATCAATACATACTTCATCGACCTGACAGTATAATTATGTATTGCCATTAAATATTAATTCCCGACTAATTTTACCGAGAATAAAATAATAATAAATGGCAATTTGAAAGATTCGGTCCACAAACGGTGACATTCAAAATTAATAACAGAGATGATATAAATGGTACATAATATGTAATAATTGTTAGCGTCATAGTTAAAAAATAATTTCTTTTCACTGATTGGTCAAATTTACATAGTCAATCTTTCAATTTTCGTGTATGTTTTGATATTGGTTTTACAATATCAAAACATCTCAAAGTACTCTTCTTCATGGTATTTAACCATTTTACTGCTGGACAATGCTTTCAACAACACTCGTATAAAACGTCTATATATAGACTCTCAGTACTCTAACGGTTAATACATCTGTGTTAAGTTCTCATTCATCCATAATTACTTAATTTCATATTATTTCGCCAACCCGTGTGTATCTTTCACTTTTTTTCCACGTCCAAGTTGAAAAAAGACTAGCCCTAAGGTAATATAAAGAAAACTACGGAATATAAAAACGTGGTGTATAAATATATGAATGAAGGGAAGTCAAATAATTCCAATAATTGGTAAGGTAAAAATAAACATTTTTAATAATCTGGTCATGAGAATACTAAATCAATATAACATCAAAATAGAAGAGGCTAATTGAGAACATGTAACTACATCAAGTGGACTAGATTTGAAAAAAAGTTCGGTGAGTATAAGGGAATCTAAAGGACGCTGAACAAATAAAACAGAGATTTTTTTTCCCACCCTGCAATGAACATGAAGTGATTAAAAATCATTTTTACCTTCCTGTGTATGAATATCAATTCAAGTTAGAAAAGACTACTTATTAAAGTTAATAAGCGTTGACGACCCTGTAGTCGTTGAGAAACTATTATTTTCTTTATTGTTTTATGAGACATTTTGAGTATTTATTGAAATTGATAAATATTTTTTAAATGTTAACCTTTATTAAATATTAAAAATAAAAAAGAGTATTTCCTCAATACGTGTAATATTTTGACATTTACCTTTTTATGGCAACACGAATAAAAATGAAGTCAGTTTTTCGTGACGACCGTTCGCTAGAATATGACTACTATTGACTGAAAATCGTTTGGAATGTCAAATGTTATTATTAATAATAGTGAAGTGAAACATATTGTTAATCTACGAATATTTAAAATAATTGTCGTGCAGTTGTCATTTGTTAATTTTGACTCGGAAATATTTTAAAGGTATGTTAAGTTTTACGCAATAAGATATTTTATTCCATGCATTTTGCGTTTTATTTAGAAATTGTTTTGTAATTTATTGTCATAATTTATTATTTATGTATCAACATTAAATTGTTGTTTTAACATAGCTATGCTTGGGTTTATTTAATTTATGCTTGGTTTTAATGAAACTCGCGTATTTGCAAAACTAGGATGGGCTTAGAGTGATGAACGAAAATAAAGAGAAAATTCTATAGAATTATCTAAAACAAAGACAAGACACCATAAATAATAGGTATAAATCGGGGTTAAAGGAAGAAAAGACAATGAATAAGATAATATGTGGATATGAATGAAAAAGGTGCGAGATTTTTTATATATTTTTTTAGATTTGTCATTTTTGTTCTGTCCCATAAGGCACGTGTTTATGTAAATAAATAAAAAAAAAACATTCTTATTTCTTTTATATTTTGAGCAATTTATATTTTCATTATTGAAGTTTTTTTTTGTATATTTTATGAGGAATTTATTAAATATTTGTACAATTTCAACAATCCTTTCATAATATTTTCGTTTTATTTTTTACTTCGTTGTTTGTTGATTAATGTTTACATGAATATAAAACTTTTTTTTTTCAAATTCATTAACACGTTCCGTGCCGCAGTACATTTTGAGATATGGATAATTTTACCGTGGTAAAGGGGGCGATTCTTTCAATACGGTTAAGAAACACTGCCCTAGCCTAATTGTAGAGACTAGTTTATCCTTGAAAAAAATAAACCGTTATATTATTTTTCATACACCTGGAGGTTTATTAAAAATAATTGCATTTTCAAACAAAATTTTGGAAGTTTTTATGTGCATTATATTCAGAGGCGCCGTATAGGTCACATTCAATGTTAAAATTCCTAGTAAATGTGACCGCTGGCGCACTGGGACTGTTTATAAAAAAAAAACACGTAGGTCACCGGTGACCTATGTGGCGCCCTGGTCAAAAACATGGTAGGTCACCGGTGACCTACGCGGCGCGGAACGTGTTAAGATCAAGAGAAAATAACTTACATTAGTAAAAGTATGTTTTCTATGCTAATAACATCAAAACTTCAATGCTTTCATTAATTTTTCTATAATATAATTTGTATTCAATTCATTTTGAATTGTATTATATTACACTTTTTTGTATATAGTATACCAACCTGGTGGGCTTATTGCCTTATGGCATTCTCTTCCAACCAACCAGAAAGATGTTAAAGAGGCCTTAACTGAAAACCATACTAGAATATTTTTTTAATAAATCTGGGTTCCAACGGGAATGGAACCCGCAACCCTTAGATCAGATAAAAGGGATCTTACCAATATCGTCATTTAAAAAAAAAACACTTGAAAAGACTCAAAATGTTTCCTTTTTATTCATATTCTTAACTTTTGTTTGTATTTCTCTTTACTTATACAGTAGATCCCTGATAATCTGATTTAAACGGAATTGCAGAAGAGTCAAATAATCTGAAATTTCCTGATGAAAACATATTGTTTTATTACTTTAAAATCATGTGCCTATGTAATACGCACATACGCAGGAAAATATTTTACACATTCTGACACTGATAGTAAAGAGCAAAGAAAATTTTATGCTAACTTTAGTTTTCATTTAAAGATTAACAATTGATACATATATCGTCGCCGATATTGCAGGAAGACATAACTTGATTTTTGGTATAAGTAACTTCCTTTATTTTTTGTCATTTCTTGTATCATTGACACATTTTTGCATTAACACATACAGGGTGTCCCATATTGAGTGAATCATATTTAGGGTGATGATAGATTGGGTCAAGATCTACCAGAATATCAAAACTTGACCTCAGTAAAAACCTTACCGTTTTTAAGTTATTCGGACTTTTGTAAAATTTTGTAAAATCCCTACCTTGTATCAGATTTTTTGCTGTGTTGTAAACAAATCACCATTTTCATAATTTTTTTTTATCATGAAATACTTTTGAATAGCAGCTTTATCTATCGCATACAAAATGATTTCCACAATTATTAAGGGTGTACAAAAAAATTGCTTGAAAAATAAAAAAAATCTTAATTAAAATTTTTACGCTAAACTTTGCCCTTCTGTGGTAAAAAAAATGTACTGGGCATTTCCAGAATACTTTAAAAAGTTGCTCATTTAATGGAGATTTCAGAATAGTGCAACCCTATTAGATTTTTTTATGAAAAACGAAATAATATTGTGTGTACAAATTAGTTCGGTCCGTTTTTTTGTGTTCAAAAATGCATTTATTTCTAAACAAAATGAATGAACAGATCAATTAAAGTATTGTCCATCGCTGGCTACTAGTTTTTCCCATCTCTCAGGCAATTTTCGAATTCCAACTCGAAAAAATGACTCTTCTTTTGAGGCGATCCAAGTTTGGAGCCAATTTTCGGTTTTTACGAAAGAAGTGAACCGGTGACCTGCCAAATCGTGCTGCATCCTTCGGAACAACCAGTAATCAGAAGGAGCAATGTCCGTGGAATACGGCGGGTGCGGTAAAACATCCCATTTGAGCGTTTCCAAATATATTTTTACGACTTTTGCGACATGAGGCCGAGTGTTGTCATGAAGAAGAATAACTTTATCATGTCTTAGCTCGTATTCCGGTCATTTTTCTCGCAATGCACGGCTCAAACGAATCAATTGTAGCCGATACCGAACGCCCGTAATGGAATCGCCAGGTTTCAGCACCTCATAGTAAACATCACCCCTTTGGTCCCACCAGATACAGAGCATGATCTTCGAACCATGTATGTTCGGTTTTGGTGTTGATGTTGAGGTCGATGGCAACGATTGACCGAGCTTAGCGTAGTATTTTTTCTTCTTGGGGTTGTCGTAGAATATCCACTTCTCATCTCCAGTTACAATCCGATACAAAAAACCTTTTCTTTGTTGCCTTTGAATCAGCTGCTCGCAAGTGAAAAATCGCCTTTCAACGTCTCTCGGTTTCAGTTCATAAGGCACCCAATTTCCTTGTTTTTGAATCATTCCCATGGCTCTCAATCGTACGGAAACGGCTTGTTGAGTCACTCCCAATGATTCTGCAAGCTCCTCTTGCGTTTGACTCTGATCTTCTTCGAGTAATGCCTCTAATTCTTTGTCCTCAAATTTTTTTGGCTGTCCAGAGCGAGGCTTGTCTTCGACGCTGAAATCTCCATCCTTGAAACGTCAAAATCATTCCCTACATGATTTATCAGTTGGAGCAGCATCACCATAAACTTCGACAAGCATTCGATGGGCTTCAGCTGCACTTTTCTTCCAATTAAAGCAGAAAATTAAAACCTCCCGCAAATGCTGCTTGGTTAACACAAAATTCGACATTTTCAACACTGTACAAAACAAGGTTTTTTCATGAAACTCAGAGCGATATAAACTGAATATTATTGGCAGATGTCTAACATCTCTGGAACTGCCAAACTCAGCTTTCACTATGAACCATTCATAACAGCCAGACCAGCCATGTTTTGGAAACGGACCGAACTAATTTGTACTCCCAATACTATTTTTTATTCAAAAGGGGCTGATTCTGACCAAAGTTCAAGTGACAGGTATTAATGCAAAATCTACTTCATTTTGTTTCTGTCACCTATTAACTATTTTAATTCGTGTTAGCAATGTCTTATTATAGCGCAAGATTCCACTACCTACCACCGATTGATTTAAAACGAACAAAAGGTGAGGTAGATAGCAAATGGCGTTCATTTGCTCTCTCGCTCTTTTTCGTGTCAAAACGTGTAAGCCTTGACTATCAGTACGATACCTTACACTGTGCGCGTCGCATCTCCTTTCTCGTAAGTTATTGTTTTCATACCTACTGTTTTTGCTTTGGACCCGGACTTTTTTTTGCCTATCGATTTGGACTTGTGTGAACTTAATATTTTGGCGTTCCCTTGGATTTTGTTGTGTTTATCTACTTGGACTTTTTTGTGATCATAACGATTTGGCTTCCTCTTTGACTTTTTGTATCCTGTGGTGACAAGCAACTATTACTAACATGGCGAACCGGAGTTTTGGGTATACTCAATGTGAGTATGCTGAAATGCATTTAATTTATGGCGAAGCGGGTCGTAGTGCCAGAGCAGCTGCAGCACTTTACGCAGAACATTTCCCTATTCGCAGGCATCCTAACTATGGGGTATTCATCAGAACTCACAACGCTTACATGGAAAGCAGAATCCCTGGCCGACGTGGTTGTGAAGGACTGTCTCAAACTGTACATGATAATACAATTTTGCAGGAAAGGGAAGAAAGCGTTTTAAAAATATATGCATTTCATCCCTACCACATTCAATGCGTATAGACCCTGTTACCAAGAGACTACAAAGAGTCCAATTTTGCCGCCGAATGTTGCAAAAACACCACGAAGATCCTGACTTTATTAATAAAGTTTTATGGGTGTCAAGAGGGATGGCTACATAAACCTACACAATATTCATAGCTGGCAGCTTGAAAACTGGTCCCAGTATCAGTTTAAAATAAATATGTGGACCGGTATCTTCAATGGGAAAATCTTGGACCCAGTCGAGCTGCCACCAACACTAAACTCCGACAATTATTTGGAGTTTTTGGAAGAACAACTGCCACTCCTCGAATATGTTCCTCTAGAACTACGGCATACAATGTGGCTGCAGAATGAGGGGTGCCCTGCGCATTATGGTCAACAAGTAAGAGCCCACTTGGACAACACGTACTGTGGGCGATGGATTGGTCGTCTTGGGGCAATTCTGTGGCCTCCACGGTCACCTGACCTTAATCCTCTGGATTATTTTTACTGGAGCTGTCTAAAAGATAAAGTTTACCATAAAGTCATTCGCAACAAGGTTGAACTGCGCCAACGAGTGAATGCGACTGCCCGTGAAATTTCGACGCACAGTTTGAGATTGCTGAAGCGATCATTTTTAAGGAGATGCCGAGCTTGCATCAGAACAGGAGGGCGACAATTCGAGCATCTCCTGTAAAATTCATTGAATAAAACAATTTTTTAACATTTTAATTTGTATTTCATTCATCATCATCATCATTAAATTTAATCACACAAACTTGCACATTAATGCTACAATAGACGAGAAACCAAATGAAGTATATTTTACATTAATACATTTTACTTAAACTTTGGTCAGAATCAGCTCCTTTTGAATAAAAAATAGTATTATTTCGTTTTCCAGAAAAAAATCTAATAGTGTTGCACTATTCTGAGATTTCCATTAAATGAGCAACTTTTTAAAGTAGTATTCTGGAAATGCCCAGTACATTTTTTTAACACAGAAGGCCAAAGTTTAGCGTAAAAGTTTTAATTGAGATTTTTTTTATTTTTCAAGTAATTTTTTTGTACACCCCTAATAATTGTGGAAATCGTTTTGTATGCGATAGATAAGGCTGCTATTCAAAAGTATTTCACGATAAAAAAAATTACGAAAATGGTGATTTGTACACAACGCAGCAAAAAATCTGATGTAAGGTAGGGATTTTACGAAATTTTACAAAAGTCCGAATAACTTAAAAACGGTAAGGTTTTTACTGAGGTCACGTTTTAATATTCTGGTAGGTCTTGACCCAATCTATCATCACCCTAAATATGATTCACTCAATACGGGACACCCTGTATGTTTTTTTTCAACGCGGAACGCATTTATTCGTAACTGCAATACCAAGTGACTTTTTATTTTATTATATTTTATCATTAAAATATATTTTTGCTTTCCCCTGGAAAATTTGGGCAATCCTAGATACGTTCCTGCAGTATCGGCGACGATATATTGTGTAATAAATTTTTTGTATGAATTTAAATGTATGTTTTATACACACTAGTTCTCTGTATTAAACATTGCGATTCCAGGCTTTTAACTGTTTTCACTTCATGTTCTTAAATCTGGATAACATTATTTTTTACATTTTACTATGATCGTATAATCCAGATTTTTGACTAATCAAAGGTCGGATGATCGGGGCTCTATTGTCTGCAGCACAACTTGGCGAACTGATTTTTATGTTGTAATCTGTTCCAACTAATCAGAAAAACGTTATAGAAAGCCTTAAGTAAAAACTAAACTGAAACCCTTTTTTATGAAATTTGTCAACCAATGGGAATGAAATAACAATGCTTGCTAGGCTGTGTTAAATACAAGACTTAAGCAACTTTAGAAGTATATTTACTGCACTGCGACTCATTTTCCATCTTTTGTAATGTCTGATCTTAAGTCCACCGTTGATACTATATTTTTCACACTCAGATGTGTGGCCACCGGAGAATGAGTCCCTTTTGGCAGTTCCTTCTTTGTCACTATACTCAAGAAAAAGTTGGATGGTCCCTGTGACGTTTGAAATGTTATATCTCAAAGGGATGGGGTAAAATCGTTTTTTTTTACAAATCGAATAGTTTTTTTTATAAATCGAAAAATTGTTTTTCTCTTAACTGACGTTTTAATTCCTAATTTTCATTATACTGACTTTCTAATGTATTGTATGATTTGTATCTCTCTTTAAATAGGCCAAGATCCACTATGAATTAATACTAATTACGAACATTTCATTGTAGGTATAAAAATATAAAAAATCCAATTATCTTATACCCTATCCCTAGCCAATGCAGACTAACGTAGTGACTTTTGACAAACGTCATCAAATATTATTTGATTTTAACAAACTGTCAAATTTTTGCTAATTTGTAACAAGATGTATTAATTTGTCATTATTGTTAGTTTTATGTAATGTATTTACCTAAATAACTTGCTATTTATTAGAATCGTGGCTTATATTAAAGTTGATAAAATAATTAAAATTACTGAATGTCGTTACAAGGTTGTATTTGGGCAAATTTGTGAATTGTCACAGGGACCATGCTACATTTTTTTCAAGTATAATGTAGATCTTCATTGGATGGGAACTTATTTTGTTCCCCATAACAGTGTGAGTAATGGAGGGATTGAACTAATCTCTCTAAAAACTCGTATCTATATTTTAAGAAGAACAAATATTGAATATTTCTAGACGATGAAATACTCAATTCCATTGGAAAATCATAATATTGATTTAAAGCGTCACAAATTTGTAATAGTGATGTAAATAATACAATGTTTTGATTAATATTTTCAGATGAAACAGCGTGGTTTATTCTCTTTACTCGCTGTGTCCACAATTGGATCCTTGACAGTGGCAGCTGGCTCTGTGTTGGTGCTGGGTCCTGAAGATAGGTAGGATTTATCAACATTTATTTCTTCGATTAAGAAACCCTCAACTTTGCGGACCTCGATTTTACGGACTTCAGATTTAACACACGAAATTTCCAGTCATGTGTGAAAACGTGTGTCATGTATGAAAATTTAAAAAACCCTGTTAGTTTAACCATTCGCAAACAATGCTTGGTACATGATTAGCATGTGATCACATAACATCGTGCGAGGTGATTGGTTCTTTTGTCCCGTGGTGTGACTTTCTGCAGCAGGTGTATAGGGAACTTACTTAGTTTTAACGCTGATGTTCCGACATTCCGTTTTAAAATGCGCAATTAATATTTTGTCATTATATATAACACATAATATTTTGTCATTAAATATAACACATTGTTGTAATCCATGCTTGAAATATGGACAAATGGAAAAAAATTAATTCAACGCTATGTCAAAAATTAGAAGTTATACAATAGTTCATGTCGGAAGTACCTGTGTCTCGTATATGTGAGATACAGTCAAACCTCGGGTTACAAACGCCTCTAGTCACAAACAAATCGGCTTACAAACACAATTTCTGAACAAATTTTGACTTGACCTGCGTACAATGCTTCGGCTCACGAATTAGTTGTAACGGCGCATTAGTTGTTCTCAGGTGCGCGCGTTGTGAACATTGTTTGTCGTTTGCATTCGTTGTTCTTGATACATTTTTTTCTTTTTATATATATAATATACAGTATATATAAAATATATTTTGCATTAAATTAACCCTCATTATGGCTCCCAAGAAAATGAATTTCGGTTTGCGAACATTTCGGCTCGCGAATGGAATCAAAGAACGAATTAAGTTCGTAACCCGAGGTACCACTGTATATGGCATAAAAAAACAAAGTGTATCGGACATCAAAAAACCCAAACCAAACCTTCTTATTATATAACACGAATCTATATCAAATTGTATCAAGAATTTATATAACCAATATTAATGTAATATAAATCTTCATATACAATGGGTGACTCATACGTCCGATATAAAGTATAAGAAAGAGGATACCATGTTTGACAAGATATATGGGTGTGGACGAGGTGAGAGCCGTGTGCATGTTGAGATCTGTCTACTCTGCGTAACCTAAAGGAGACCTGGCGTAATGGTATGTATGTATGTTAATCGTAAAAACTTTCAAGAATTTATTCTGTATGCAAATAGAAATTGTGTATTGAAACAGTATTTTCATTTTCTTTGTTATCCATTGCATTGTGACTTCACAAGGACAAAATAATTATATTGTTCGTAACAAAGTTGGCTTACTCATGGTTCAGTGACGAGTCAAAATAGTTTTCAGAATTAATATTTAGATCATTTTGAAAAATCTACAACTCATCAAAATACAAAGTAACAAGGCACTTCGCTACAGTTTTAACAAAAGCATAAAGTCTTTGGGTGCATTCCTGTTAAAAAAAAAAACGTGAAAAGCTATTAGTAAAAAAGCACTGAAAGTATAAAACAACAACATACATGGTAGAGTCTGTCCCTTTACAACAACATTCATGGTAGAGTCTGGGTTTTCTCGATAACTCGAAGTATACCGAAAGCAAATTACAAAACAGACTTGCCGAAAGACGATGGCTCAATGTGTCAGACAGCCTATCTAATATATCACCAAGATTTGATTTGAAACTTACTCAAAGTCAAGGTTCACATTAATAAGATTTAATGTCTGTTACCGATATAAGTAATATATTTTGCATTATTAAAATATAAAATAATTAAACCGTTATCTCTATGTGTTATTTTATAAATCTTTACTTAGATCGCTAAATGAATACTAATACCCTTATCTTGGTTACGGTTTAGTAAACACTGATTTTAAATTTAGCTTAATTTTCCGCTAACACTACCATGCCATCAACGTACGGCAATTCACAAACATTGATGTAAGACATTTTTATGTGACCTATCGATCTTTGCAGATATATTACATATGAATTACGACAGTATGCATTTAACACGTTCCGTGCCGCAGTACATTTTGAGAAAATAAGTACTTGCGCCACTAAACAAATTATAGTTTTTATTATGTATACATATATAGGCTTCATAAATAATGATTTATTTTTAAAAATAAACTGATTTTAGGTGATATTGTGAGCGTAGGTCACCGGTGACCTACGCGGCGTCGTACGGTAATACATGTATATACAACATAAACTTTTGTAGTCGAAACAAATTGTAGCATGCCTAATTTATTACTTATTATATTTTTTATTTATTTATGTAATATGCTATATTGTTACGCCATAACATTATAATCTCTTATGATTACTGAGACAATAGCTCCAAAAAAAAGG
Source organism: Odontocerum albicorne (assembly GCA_949825065.1). Classification (NCBI taxonomy): domain Eukaryota; kingdom Metazoa; phylum Arthropoda; class Insecta; order Trichoptera; family Odontoceridae; genus Odontocerum; species Odontocerum albicorne. The sequence goes on from OX463858.1 coordinate 9,436,607, forward strand.
GTCACAATGTTGCATAGACAATGCACCCTCATAAATTTCCAGAGTGGGACAAATGGATGGTCCCATTCATTATGTTATCCCCTGAATCTCTTCTATACCCCCTAGCCTAATTGTAGAGGCTAGTTTATCCTTGAAAAAAATAAACCATTATATTATTTTTCATACACCTGGAGGTTTATTAAAAATAATTGCATTTTCAAACAAAATTTTGGAAGTTTTTATGTGCATTATATTCAGGGGCGCCTTATAGGTCACATTCAATGTTAAAATTCGTAGTAAATGTGACTGCTGGCGCACTGGGACTGTTTATAAAAAAAAAACACGTAGGTCACCGGTGACCTATGTGGCGCCCTGGTCAAAAACATGGTAGGTCACCGGTGACCTACGCGGCGCGGAACGTGTTAATTACGCTGCTAAACATTGAAATTTTCACAGTAAGAAAAGTATTTATTATTCGTAAATTTTGAGGTGCTGAATTGGAAAATGACATTAACTTTTATTGATAGGTTGTTATTTTTATGTTATACACGGAAATGTAACTGAAATCACTCGCAAATTTTATACCATATGCTCTATATGTAACTTTAAACTGATCGGCATATTTCATGCAATTATTACAAAATTATACAACTTATTGTAAGCAACATTAACTAAGGGAAACATGGATGTTTACGTTCTGGTATTTGAAAGTCATCATTAGTTGGTTTGCAATGTGGTACACCAAATACTGTTGTTTTAAATTTAAGTGCAACAGAGATATCTGAAAATTAATGTTAGGAAATCCAAAGTCATAGGGATGAATGTGAATTAAAGGCTGATATTTTAATAAGATGGAAAGTTCACTCTGAGATGGTTGGGGCATGTAGAACGAATGAATGAAGAAAGACTAACAAAACAAATGTGAGTGGAACACGTGGTAGAGAGAGACCAACGAAACTACTGTTGGATCAAGTAAATGAAATTTTGAAAAAAAAAAAATGTAAGAAGGCAGAAAAAACGTAGGAGTTGTATGAAAAGGATGTATAAGATGCGAGAGAAGTGTAGCACTCTCCCTCTCTCTTTCTTCCTACCTCGACAGGGAAATGGTGTGATGGTGTGTATGTATAAGTTTATAATACAAATCCAGCCGATAACATTGGTTATATAGCAATCAAACTGATTTGCATAACAAATTGAATGAAAACATTTCCTACACGCTTATCAGTACAAAATTTATACAGCAATCAAGTATAATTGGCCAACTTTCATATTTCTTTACATCATTGTTTGGTTTCAAGTACAGATATGAGGCACTATTCAGAAGTTCTCAAAATGAATGCATAAAAAATTTAGAGCTTACAAAAACTTTAATGGCTTTTTACACCCTTGAAATAGTCTTCTGCAGTAGTTGTTTTAATTTCATGGTACCCTTAGTATAATATATAAGGATTTTTTAACATTACAAATTAGTGGGATAGTTGAGTCTGTTGTTCATCACACATTATCTCAAATTAGTGGGATAGTTGAGTCTGTTGTTCATCACACATTATCTCAAATTAGTGGGATAGTTGAGTCTGTTGTTCATCACACATTATCTCAAATTTTGAAATTGAACTAGACCAGTAATGGGTAACCGTTTTAGCTCGGCGTGTTAAAATTCTGAAAAAAACCTGGCTTGACCCGGGTGCCGTGTCACATCTAAGAATATTAATAATTTTTGCAGTATGCACAATGCTCTGATGTTTTTGTCAATAATACCATACATCTCGGTCCATATGTCTTCGAAGGGTCGGCTATTGCTACTACCACTTCCTTTGTCATGTAATATTCGTTTTTTTTTTATTGTCCATCATAGGGCTGCGACAATAAATACAAATAAATCAAGTCATTTTCTATAAAAAGTTACCGTATTTTACGGACTATAAGACACACTTTTTTCTTCAACAAATTGCCTCCAAAATTCAGGTGCGTCTTATACTCGAAATTAATATAAAAATGTCCAGTGTTTGATTTTTAAAATTCCCGCCAGTCTTAAAAATGCCCATATATTCGATGCTTCGGGAAACCTATCTCTATCTGGCAACATTGGATTCAACTGGCAGCAGCAGTGCACCGATGCGACGAACATGAGTTGCGGGGATTCACAAGCCTGCTAACACTGTCTCCCTCCCGCCCCGCCATCACAAACCCAGAACATTGTCTAGCCTACTATATGATGCGTCATTGCAGTCTACGGTGCCAGCGAACTTGAATTGATAGTGATTTGTGTTATCGGTAACAGTACAATATTTTTGTTAGTAGCTAGTTTCGCAATGGAAAAAAATAAAAGGTATTCATATGATACAGGCTATAAATTGAAAGTAATAGCATATGCAGAAGAACATGGAAACAGAGCAGCTGAGCGGCATTTCGGTCCTCCACCAACAGAAAAAAACCATTCGCGATTGGCGCGCTAGTAAAGAAGAACTGAAAAAAATGAGGAAGACTCAATGTGCAAATAGAGGACTGAATGCAAAATGGCCAAAACTATAAGATGACGTATTGAAATGGATTCAAGGACACCGTCAAAATGGCATTGGAATTAATACAAAAATGATTCAAAAGTTCAGATGACGATTTTCAGGGATTTTAAAGGTCAGTTCGGTTTTATAAACTAAGATTTTTTTTTAGTCTGGCTTTGCAATCTAATATAAAAATGGTAAAAATGTTATTATTTTTTAAAAATTGCCTAAAAATTAAGGTGCATCTGATAGTCTGTAAAATACGGTAATAGGTTTCTTGCCTATGTAAGTGATGTTATTAAACTGTGCTGCTGCTGTTTAACAGTGTTGTTATTAAACACTTTGTACAAACAACAAATACATGGGAATTATGGTGGTGTATTGTAAAACAAACGTCGAACTCGAAACACGTCAGAACGGCAGAAATTCAGGTTGGGCACTGTTGCAACAATAACGCCGCAATGTTGCAACATTACAAGCCACTACCGCTCGAACCCCCACTACCCCGTCCAGTGCAGTCGTAAATATACGAGTGAAGAAAGTGCATCGCTCGGTCTTGGGCGAAGATCGTCCGTAAACGATGCGTGTCACCTAAAATGTCTTGGCGTGTCACCTCTGACACACGTGTTACCCGGGTAACCCATCACTGAACTAGACACAGCCATCCTCATTTCCCGTTCCACGTTTTGTTTTGAGCGATATTTGGTTTTTATTATAGCTACTGTTGAGAACCCAGCTCATAATTAAGTTGTGGATAAGGATTCGCAGAGATTTAGTACTCAGCAAAGAATACTCACCCTTTTTTTATATCCAAAACTCAAGCAATTCCATATTGGCAAATTTTATTTTTAATATACAAAGATTATCTGGTATAATTGAAATTTTCTAATATTCCGCGAGCGCCCTAGGGCATCGATGCACACACTTTGTAAACCTCTGCCCTACAGCATTTCTGCAATGATCCGTAGTATGATTTTTACAATCATTAGTACTTCTGAAAGAGTTTCTCTATCAGCATCTACACCACATCTTGCTTTACAGCTTGGGTCTCCTCAGCCATGTTAGATCTATTTTTTTTGAACTGCATCTTAATTTTTGGATTGAGTTGTTGTGGTGATGTTGAGTGAGTTGTTGTGGTGATGTTGGGTGAGTTGTTGTGGTAATGTTGGGTGAGTTGTGGTGATGTTGGGTTGTAAAGTTGTGGTGATGTAGGGTGAGTATGGGAGGCGGATGACAGTAAAAAATTGTCACATGACGAATGACACATGTGCCAGAGAGTTGTCACGTTTCAAAACCCATAATTTGTTGGTCCACTTCTCATGAGATTTTTACTGGCAGTCTTTGGCACCTAAGTACAGGATTATCATTTTCTACGCTTAGTATTCACCCGATCTCGCGTCCTGCAACTTTTCCTCTGAGCAACCAAAAATTAAAATACAACTCGAGGTACGAAGATAAGACATGATGGAAGAGACCTAAACCATATCGCAGGATATGTCGAAGACAGAGAATGACTTTCAGTAGTGTTTCCAATTGCTTTTTTTTAGTAATTTGTAAATATTTTTGTGTACAAATTAAAAGTACAACAATGCCAACGTTAAACCTGTAACTACTCAGAAAGGTTTAGGAATTATAATGTCTTATAACCTGAAATAGAAACAACTTATTACTAATATCGTAAAAAGAGCCAATACAATCTCATTATATGACATTATAAGAATAACACTACAAATGCTTTTATTAGTCTATAAGACTGTTAGACCTTTGCTTTTTGAGGTGCATGGCCGCGCGGTAACACCCTGGACTTTTGTGCAGAAGGTCTCTAGTTCGAATCCTACTCCCCTCGAATGATACAGGCATTTTTCCCGCCTTGTATTCAAGCGTTTAAAGATACCTATGACTTAAATCATGTCTATTATTTTAAAAAAGGGAAAAAAACATGCTGGCGTGCTTCGATCGTCTCACTTCAGGTGTGCCATCAGATCTAGTACACTGGTATGGCTGGTGAGTTTGCTGATGTGTAACACCACACTCACTTAAAGAGAAGAAAAATAAAAGAAACGAAAACTCTACGGCACACCATTTTTTTCCAACTGAATTTACGTTGGAATGGCGAGGGAATCCTCGACTACGAGGCCCGGCAATGATGACAAGACCTTTGCTAGAATATGGTTACCAATTATGAAACCCTATATTATAAAGGATTTTGAATTTATTGAAAGGGTTCAAAAACAAACAATAAAAATTTCAAGATGTCTGACTATTTGAATTACAAAAATAGCTTTTATCGAAGCTGCAATAAAGATGAAATTGTGGAGACTTGATTAAATGTTATAAGATCGTCGTTATGATTGCTCAGAACTCATCTGACAATTTTCTTTTAATCAAAAAACACATTTGATCAGTTAAAACTTTCCTAAACTAAATTGCATCATTCAATTCACCCTTCTTTTAAAACTCCACAAGGGAACATAGGGAGTCCACCAGTCTTCTCCATTCAGAGGGGTTTTGGGCGGTGTTGGTAATCTCCCTCCACGACATTCCTAATGCTCTGATTCCTTGTCAGGAATGGTACACCGTGAGAGAGGGTCTTCCAGGCCGTCGGGACTCCAATGAACAGAAAAACAGCGCTCTCCTCGGCCAACTATCATTGCGCATTCTCAGAACATGTCCCAGCCAGAACCACCGCCTCTCCCGAATTACAGACAACAGACCCCTGACGGGTGCGCCGGTGAACAGCGTCATTATGTGGTCATACTACCTGATTCTCAATATCCTCCTGAGACACCTGTTTTCAAAACTAAGTATCTTGCGCTCCTGAGCCTTGGTGAGATGCCAAGATTCACAGCCGTACAGGAGGATCGGGATGACACATGCGTTAAACAGGCGGCATTTTGTTGTGACGCTGAATCCAGTCGCCTTTCAAATCCTATCCATCTTGTTGAACGCCCCGCTGGCAGCTCCAATGCGGATGGGCAGCTCCGTCCGGAGATCACCATTGGATGTGATGGTGGCACCCAGGTATCTGAATTTATTTACCTGGGGGATCCGGTTGCTGTTAATCATAATTGGCGCGCCTCCATCCGGACATGCATCGTTGCACATGTATTCTGTTTTACCAACGTTGACTCGAAGGCCGAATGTTAAATTGCATCATAATCTAAGGAAACATTGTTTTGATAACTGATTTGTGGAATTTAACAAACTGCCCGTTGTAAAAACTGTTTAGATAAGTTCCTACACACAAACCCAAAATTTCTGTTTTAGTGATGTTTTGTTTTCTCTGCTTATTCTTTTAATTATTTTTCATTGCTTATCCTTTGCTTTTTCTTTATGATTGTATGACAGTAAACTTAATATAAATATTAACAGGATTTATGCTGCCTGTCTAGAATGATAAGAATAACTTCTGAGTAGCGTCTTGTATACAGGATACGTACAATGCTTGATAAATATTATCTTTTATTCAAACTGCTTTTGTAAAATTAATAATAACGCTTTGCTCATGACTTAATATCAAAAATATTTTAAGAATGACATTCTTTTCGGTTTTCTGATACAGGCGGCCCTCGACTTTCACACATTCTACTTTCGCACAATTCGCTATTTCGCACATTTTTTTAAATTCAATATTTTAAAATTTTTTGTCGATAACGCAAAAATTGTTCGCTTCCATGCAGTCGCTCCCACTTTTTTGGAAGAACTTTAATATATGGAACGCAATGAACAATATTGGAGACTCGTGCGCTGAAATAAAAGAGTCAACAATGAAAGGTTCCTGGAAACAATTATGCCCACGAATGATGAGTGATTTTATAAAGTCTGAAGAAACCCCGGAAACTATCACAGATGAAATAGTTAGCCTAATGAATGAAATAAACTTGGACGTCAACAACGAAGATGTTAATGAGTTGATTGAATCTCGCTCAGTACCTCTGTCAAATGAATACTTAATTGAGCAACAAGAGTTAAATGAAATACACAATCAAAGTGAGGAAGAAGAAGCTGATAAAATTGTCAAGACAATAAAACAAATGAATGAATCCTTCATGCATCTTGAGAGTTTTTTGACTATCATGGAAGAATGTGATGGAAGACCAATGGAGAATGTATATCTCAAGTACGTAGGGTAATTAAGAAAGACACAGCATGTTATAGAACTCTTTATCAAGAAAATTAAAAAAAGGGTGGTGTTCAACTAACTCTTGACAAGTTTATAAAGAAAACACCTGAAAGCACTTAATCACGCCTCGTTAACTTATTTATGAATATTGATAAATATATATTTTATTGATAAATAAACATTATCATCATTGATAAATAAATATTTTTAAAAATAATTTTTGATGTTTTTTTTACATCCCTCTACTTTCGAACATTCAACATTCGCACACATTTTCAGGAACCAATTATGTGCGAAAGTCGAGGACCGCCTGTACTCCAGAAGTAGCATATTTCACGAGATAGGACTAGTTACTCAGAAAGCCCGATTATCTCTGTCGTTCCTCATTACTGAGAGTCGTGATCTATGGCATATTGTTAATACAGGTTACGATGACTCTACTCCACTCCTCTCGGTTACTTGGCAGTGCATAGGCTTTCCTCAGTCAATTGCTTTACCTGATCATTCCTTCTTGCTGGCACTCTGGTTCTGCCTCTTCTTCCTGGCACATTTCCTGTGACCATCAATTTCTGTAATGATGTGGAGGAGACGAAATAAGTATGTTATAATAGGATAATTTGGTACTCAGTTCTCTCTATCTACCCTAAAGGAAAAACGGGGTGATGATATGTATTTATTTAACCCTTATCATGGCATTGTAACACAGGTGTTACACTAATTTGGTGATTTAAAAAAAAAAATCAGAAACTGGAACGTAATTTCAAATATGGCAACACATTCAAATACTATAAATGCACTATTGTGTGCAGTTGTATCATCTGGTGATAAATATTGACAACACTACAACCTTTCAAACGACATTGGGTCAACATGCCTGGACAGCGTGGGTGCGTTTTGAAAATTGGGGTAAATAATCTAAATATCTTATTAATGTAGAGAAAATTTTATTCAAACCATTTTATTTGTTGATAATTCAGCTATGTAAATGTTGTTCATGTTTTAGATTATAGAATCATTTTATAGCCCTTTTTGTGTTTTATAAAAATTGATATTTTGGCAATGTAACGTGAGTGTTACATATAAAAAAAACTATAAGGAAAAGTTGTGATTTGTTTCCTCAATTTTCCTTCATAACTTACCATATAACAAGGAATCGCAAAAAAAAAATGTTAATATTTGGATAAATTGAACTTTGCCAAGATAAGGGTTAAGAAGTTGGGACCGGCTAGGCATAAACAAAATATAATCACTATTACAAAATATAATCACTATTATTAGTAAACACTGATTTTAAATTTAGCTTAATTTTCCGCTAACACTACCATGCCATCAACGTACGGCAATTCACAAACATTGATGTAAGACATTTTTATGTGACCTATCGATCTTTGCAGATATATTACATATGAATTACGACAGTATGCATTTAACACGTTCCGTGCCGCAGTACATTTTGAGAAAATAAGTACTTGCGCCACTAAACAAATTATAGTTTTTATTATGTATACATATATAGGCTTCATAAATAATGATTTATTTTTAAAAATAAACTGATTTTAGGTGATATTGTGAGCGTAGGTCACCGGTGACCTACGCGGCGTCGTACGGTAATACATGTATATACAACATAAACTTTTGTAGTCGAAACAAATTGTAGCATGCCTAATTTATTACTTATTATATTTTTTATTTATTTATGTAATATGCTATATTGTTACGCCATAACATTATAATCTCTTATGATTACTGAGACAATAGCTCCAAAAAAAAGGGTCACAATGTTGCATAGACAATGCACCCTCATAAATTTCCAGAGTGGGACAAATGGATGGTCCCATTCATTATGTTATCCCCTGAATCTCTTCTATACCCCCTAGCCTAATTGTAGAGGCTAGTTTATCCTTGAAAAAAATAAACCATTATATTATTTTTCATACACCTGGAGGTTTATTAAAAATAATTGCATTTTCAAACAAAATTTTGGAAGTTTTTATGTGCATTATATTCAGGGGCGCCTTATAGGTCACATTCAATGTTAAAATTCGTAGTAAATGTGACTGCTGGCGCACTGGGACTGTTTATAAAAAAAAAACACGTAGGTCACCGGTGACCTATGTGGCGCCCTGGTCAAAAACATGGTAGGTCACCGGTGACCTACGCGGCGCGGAACGTGTTAATTACGCTGCTAAACATTGAAATTTTCACAGTAAGAAAAGTATTTATTATTCGTAAATTTTGAGGTGCTGAATTGGAAAATGACATTAACTTTTATTGATAGGTTGTTATTTTTATGTTATACACGGAAATGTAACTGAAATCACTCGCAAATTTTATACCATATGCTCTATATGTAACTTTAAACTGATCGGCATATTTCATGCAATTATTACAAAATTATACAACTTATTGTAAGCAACATTAACTAAGGGAAACATGGATGTTTACGTTCTGGTATTTGAAAGTCATCATTAGTTGGTTTGCAATGTGGTACACCAAATACTGTTGTTTTAAATTTAAGTGCAACAGAGATATCTGAAAATTAATGTTAGGAAATCCAAAGTCATAGGGATGAATGTGAATTAAAGGCTGATATTTTAATAAGATGGAAAGTTCACTCTGAGATGGTTGGGGCATGTAGAACGAATGAATGAAGAAAGACTAACAAAACAAATGTGAGTGGAACACGTGGTAGAGAGAGACCAACGAAACTACTGTTGGATCAAGTAAATGAAATTTTGAAAAAAAAAAAATGTAAGAAGGCAGAAAAAACGTAGGAGTTGTATGAAAAGGATGTATAAGATGCGAGAGAAGTGTAGCACTCTCCCTCTCTCTTTCTTCCTACCTCGACAGGGAAATGGTGTGATGGTGTGTATGTATAAGTTTATAATACAAATCCAGCCGATAACATTGGTTATATAGCAATCAAACTGATTTGCATAACAAATTGAATGAAAACATTTCCTACACGCTTATCAGTACAAAATTTATACAGCAATCAAGTATAATTGGCCAACTTTCATATTTCTTTACATCATTGTTTGGTTTCAAGTACAGATATGAGGCACTATTCAGAAGTTCTCAAAATGAATGCATAAAAAATTTAGAGCTTACAAAAACTTTAATGGCTTTTTACACCCTTGAAATAGTCTTCTGCAGTAGTTGTTTTAATTTCATGGTACCCTTAGTATAATATATAAGGATTTTTTAACATTACAAATTAGTGGGATAGTTGAGTCTGTTGTTCATCACACATTATCTCAAATTAGTGGGATAGTTGAGTCTGTTGTTCATCACACATTATCTCAAATTAGTGGGATAGTTGAGTCTGTTGTTCATCACACATTATCTCAAATTAGTGGGATAGTTGAGTCTGTTGTTCATCACACATTATCTCAAATTTTGAAATTGAACTAGACCAGTAATGGGTAACCGTTTTAGCTCGGCGTGTTAAAATTCTGAAAAAAACCTGGCTTGACCCGGGTGCCGTGTCACATCTAAGAATATTAATAATTTTTGCAGTATGCACAATGCTCTGATGTTTTTGTCAATAATACCATACATCTCGGTCCATATGTCTTCGAAGGGTCGGCTATTGCTACTACCACTTCCTTTGTCATGTAATATTCGTTTTTTTTTTATTGTCCATCATAGGGCTGCGACAATAAATACAAATAAATCAAGTCATTTTCTATAAAAAGTTACCGTATTTTACGGACTATAAGACACACTTTTTTCTTCAACAAATTGCCTCCAAAATTCAGGTGCGTCTTATACTCGAAATTAATATAAAAATGTCCAGTGTTTGATTTTTAAAATTCCCGCCAGTCTTAAAAATGCCCATATATTCGATGCTTCGGGAAACCTATCTCTATCTGGCAACATTGGATTCAACTGGCAGCAGCAGTGCACCGATGCGACGAACATGAGTTGCGGGGATTCACAAGCCTGCTAACACTGTCTCCCTCCCGCCCCGCCATCACAAACCCAGAACATTGTCTAGCCTACTATATGATGCGTCATTGCAGTCTACGGTGCCAGCGAACTTGAATTGATAGTGATTTGTGTTATCGGTAACAGTACAATATTTTTGTTAGTAGCTAGTTTCGCAATGGAAAAAAATAAAAGGTATTCATATGATACAGGCTATAAATTGAAAGTAATAGCATATGCAGAAGAACATGGAAACAGAGCAGCTGAGCGGCATTTCGGTCCTCCACCAACAGAAAAAAACCATTCGCGATTGGCGCGCTAGTAAAGAAGAACTGAAAAAAATGAGGAAGACTCAATGTGCAAATAGAGGACTGAATGCAAAATGGCCAAAACTATAAGATGACGTATTGAAATGGATTCAAGGACACCGTCAAAATGGCATTGGAATTAATACAAAAATGATTCAAAAGTTCAGATGACGATTTTCAGGGATTTTAAAGGTCAGTTCGGTTTTATAAACTAAGATTTTTTTTTAGTCTGGCTTTGCAATCTAATATAAAAATGGTAAAAATGTTATTATTTTTTAAAAATTGCCTAAAAATTAAGGTGCATCTGATAGTCTGTAAAATACGGTAATAGGTTTCTTGCCTATGTAAGTGATGTTATTAAACTGTGCTGCTGCTGTTTAACAGTGTTGTTATTAAACACTTTGTACAAACAACAAATACATGGGAATTATGGTGGTGTATTGTAAAACAAACGTCGAACTCGAAACACGTCAGAACGGCAGAAATTCAGGTTGGGCACTGTTGCAACAATAACGCCGCAATGTTGCAACATTACAAGCCACTACCGCTCGAACCCCCACTACCCCGTCCAGTGCAGTCGTAAATATACGAGTGAAGAAAGTGCATCGCTCGGTCTTGGGCGAAGATCGTCCGTAAACGATGCGTGTCACCTAAAATGTCTTGGCGTGTCACCTCTGACACACGTGTTACCCGGGTAACCCATCACTGAACTAGACACAGCCATCCTCATTTCCCGTTCCACGTTTTGTTTTGAGCGATATTTGGTTTTTATTATAGCTACTGTTGAGAACCCAGCTCATAATTAAGTTGTGGATAAGGATTCGCAGAGATTTAGTACTCAGCAAAGAATACTCACCCTTTTTTTATATCCAAAACTCAAGCAATTCCATATTGGCAAATTTTATTTTTAATATACAAAGATTATCTGGTATAATTGAAATTTTCTAATATTCCGCGAGCGCCCTAGGGCATCGATGCACACACTTTGTAAACCTCTGCCCTACAGCATTTCTGCAATGATCCGTAGTATGATTTTTACAATCATTAGTACTTCTGAAAGAGTTTCTCTATCAGCATCTACACCACATCTTGCTTTACAGCTTGGGTCTCCTCAGCCATGTTAGATCTATTTTTTTTGAACTGCATCTTAATTTTTGGATTGAGTTGTTGTGGTGATGTTGAGTGAGTTGTTGTGGTGATGTTGGGTGAGTTGTTGTGGTAATGTTGGGTGAGTTGTGGTGATGTTGGGTTGTAAAGTTGTGGTGATGTAGGGTGAGTATGGGAGGCGGATGACAGTAAAAAATTGTCACATGACGAATGACACATGTGCCAGAGAGTTGTCACGTTTCAAAACCCATAATTTGTTGGTCCACTTCTCATGAGATTTTTACTGGCAGTCTTTGGCACCTAAGTACAGGATTATCATTTTCTACGCTTAGTATTCACCCGATCTCGCGTCCTGCAACTTTTCCTCTGAGCAACCAAAAATTAAAATACAACTCGAGGTACGAAGATAAGACATGATGGAAGAGACCTAAACCATATCGCAGGATATGTCGAAGACAGAGAATGACTTTCAGTAGTGTTTCCAATTGCTTTTTTTTAGTAATTTGTAAATATTTTTGTGTACAAATTAAAAGTACAACAATGCCAACGTTAAACCTGTAACTACTCAGAAAGGTTTAGGAATTATAATGTCTTATAACCTGAAATAGAAACAACTTATTACTAATATCGTAAAAAGAGCCAATACAATCTCATTATATGACATTATAAGAATAACACTACAAATGCTTTTATTAGTCTATAAGACTGTTAGACCTTTGCTTTTTGAGGTGCATGGCCGCGCGGTAACACCCTGGACTTTTGTGCAGAAGGTCTCTAGTTCGAATCCTACTCCCCTCGAATGATACAGGCATTTTTCCCGCCTTGTATTCAAGCGTTTAAAGATACCTATGACTTAAATCATGTCTATTATTTTAAAAAAGGGAAAAAAACATGCTGGCGTGCTTCGATCGTCTCACTTCAGGTGTGCCATCAGATCTAGTACACTGGTATGGCTGGTGAGTTTGCTGATGTGTAACACCACACTCACTTAAAGAGAAGAAAAATAAAAGAAACGAAAACTCTACGGCACACCATTTTTTTCCAACTGAATTTACGTTGGAATGGCGAGGGAATCCTCGACTACGAGGCCCGGCAATGATGACAAGACCTTTGCTAGAATATGGTTACCAATTATGAAACCCTATATTATAAAGGATTTTGAATTTATTGAAAGGGTTCAAAAACAAACAATAAAAATTTCAAGATGTCTGACTATTTGAATTACAAAAATAGCTTTTATCGAAGCTGCAATAAAGATGAAATTGTGGAGACTTGATTAAATGTTATAAGATCGTCGTTATGATTGCTCAGAACTCATCTGACAATTTTCTTTTAATCAAAAAACACATTTGATCAGTTAAAACTTTCCTAAACTAAATTGCATCATTCAATTCACCCTTCTTTTAAAACTCCACAAGGGAACATAGGGAGTCCACCAGTCTTCTCCATTCAGAGGGGTTTTGGGCGGTGTTGGTAATCTCCCTCCACGACATTCCTAATGCTCTGATTCCTTGTCAGGAATGGTACACCGTGAGAGAGGGTCTTCCAGGCCGTCGGGACTCCAATGAACAGAAAAACAGCGCTCTCCTCGGCCAACTATCATTGCGCATTCTCAGAACATGTCCCAGCCAGAACCACCGCCTCTCCCGAATTACAGACAACAGACCCCTGACGGGTGCGCCGGTGAACAGCGTCATTATGTGGTCATACTACCTGATTCTCAATATCCTCCTGAGACACCTGTTTTCAAAACTAAGTATCTTGCGCTCCTGAGCCTTGGTGAGATGCCAAGATTCACAGCCGTACAGGAGGATCGGGATGACACATGCGTTAAACAGGCGGCATTTTGTTGTGACGCTGAATCCAGTCGCCTTTCAAATCCTATCCATCTTGTTGAACGCCCCGCTGGCAGCTCCAATGCGGATGGGCAGCTCCGTCCGGAGATCACCATTGGATGTGATGGTGGCACCCAGGTATCTGAATTTATTTACCTGGGGGATCCGGTTGCTGTTAATCATAATTGGCGCGCCTCCATCCGGACATGCATCGTTGCACATGTATTCTGTTTTACCAACGTTGACTCGAAGGCCGAATGTTAAATTGCATCATAATCTAAGGAAACATTGTTTTGATAACTGATTTGTGGAATTTAACAAACTGCCCGTTGTAAAAACTGTTTAGATAAGTTCCTACACACAAACCCAAAATTTCTGTTTTAGTGATGTTTTGTTTTCTCTGCTTATTCTTTTAATTATTTTTCATTGCTTATCCTTTGCTTTTTCTTTATGATTGTATGACAGTAAACTTAATATAAATATTAACAGGATTTATGCTGCCTGTCTAGAATGATAAGAATAACTTCTGAGTAGCGTCTTGTATACAGGATACGTACAATGCTTGATAAATATTATCTTTTATTCAAACTGCTTTTGTAAAATTAATAATAACGCTTTGCTCATGACTTAATATCAAAAATATTTTAAGAATGACATTCTTTTCGGTTTTCTGATACAGGCGGCCCTCGACTTTCACACATTCTACTTTCGCACAATTCGCTATTTCGCACATTTTTTTAAATTCAATATTTTAAAATTTTTTGTCGATAACGCAAAAATTGTTCGCTTCCATGCAGTCGCTCCCACTTTTTTGGAAGAACTTTAATATATGGAACGCAATGAACAATATTGGAGACTCGTGCGCTGAAATAAAAGAGTCAACAATGAAAGGTTCCTGGAAACAATTATGCCCACGAATGATGAGTGATTTTATAAAGTCTGAAGAAACCCCGGAAACTATCACAGATGAAATAGTTAGCCTAATGAATGAAATAAACTTGGACGTCAACAACGAAGATGTTAATGAGTTGATTGAATCTCGCTCAGTACCTCTGTCAAATGAATACTTAATTGAGCAACAAGAGTTAAATGAAATACACAATCAAAGTGAGGAAGAAGAAGCTGATAAAATTGTCAAGACAATAAAACAAATGAATGAATCCTTCATGCATCTTGAGAGTTTTTTGACTATCATGGAAGAATGTGATGGAAGACCAATGGAGAATGTATATCTCAAGTACGTAGGGTAATTAAGAAAGACACAGCATGTTATAGAACTCTTTATCAAGAAAATTAAAAAAAGGGTGGTGTTCAACTAACTCTTGACAAGTTTATAAAGAAAACACCTGAAAGCACTTAATCACGCCTCGTTAACTTATTTATGAATATTGATAAATATATATTTTATTGATAAATAAACATTATCATCATTGATAAATAAATATTTTTAAAAATAATTTTTGATGTTTTTTTTACATCCCTCTACTTTCGAACATTCAACATTCGCACACATTTTCAGGAACCAATTATGTGCGAAAGTCGAGGACCGCCTGTACTCCAGAAGTAGCATATTTCACGAGATAGGACTAGTTACTCAGAAAGCCCGATTATCTCTGTCGTTCCTCATTACTGAGAGTCGTGATCTATGGCATATTGTTAATACAGGTTACGATGACTCTACTCCACTCCTCTCGGTTACTTGGCAGTGCATAGGCTTTCCTCAGTCAATTGCTTTACCTGATCATTCCTTCTTGCTGGCACTCTGGTTCTGCCTCTTCTTCCTGGCACATTTCCTGTGACCATCAATTTCTGTAATGATGTGGAGGAGACGAAATAAGTATGTTATAATAGGATAATTTGGTACTCAGTTCTCTCTATCTACCCTAAAGGAAAAACGGGGTGATGATATGTATTTATTTAACCCTTATCATGGCATTGTAACACAGGTGTTACACTAATTTGGTGATTTAAAAAAAAAAATCAGAAACTGGAACGTAATTTCAAATATGGCAACACATTCAAATACTATAAATGCACTATTGTGTGCAGTTGTATCATCTGGTGATAAATATTGACAACACTACAACCTTTCAAACGACATTGGGTCAACATGCCTGGACAGCGTGGGTGCGTTTTGAAAATTGGGGTAAATAATCTAAATATCTTATTAATGTAGAGAAAATTTTATTCAAACCATTTTATTTGTTGATAATTCAGCTATGTAAATGTTGTTCATGTTTTAGATTATAGAATCATTTTATAGCCCTTTTTGTGTTTTATAAAAATTGATATTTTGGCAATGTAACGTGAGTGTTACATATAAAAAAAACTATAAGGAAAAGTTGTGATTTGTTTCCTCAATTTTCCTTCATAACTTACCATATAACAAGGAATCGCAAAAAAAAAATGTTAATATTTGGATAAATTGAACTTTGCCAAGATAAGGGTTAAGAAGTTGGGACCGGCTAGGCATAAACAAAATATAATCACTATTACAACTATTAAACTGTTATAACTATTAGAACTTTCTTCTAAGCTACCAATCTCAGAACCTTTCTTTCAAAGATACCAAGTTATCTCTCGTCTGTTACTATAGCTTAGCTCAACTTAACGTGCGAGAAGTTCAATGCCATTCTGTGGACTAAACTGGAAGCAAGCATTTTTGTGACATTCCTATAGTCTTGATGGAACATATATGGTGGTTACGGTAAATATGAAACAGGAATCTATCAAAATAAATTAATAAAAAATGAACAAGTGAACAAAAGATAAATAATGTCTTGAGCATATTATTGAGATAAAACAATATCTTAACAAAGAAACTACGTGAAAATATAGTGAAAAAGATAATACAAGAACAATACCATTATTTGAAATGAATAAAGAAAAGACAAATAAATATTTATCATCTTTTGAAAGATAACATCATTTCGTTATCGTTCAGACATTTAATTTATGATCACTATCAGATGTAAGATATGATATGGGTAGGCACAGAAGATACATATTTATATTTTGTTTCATACAGCTTCTTTGTATTGCTCCTCTACATTTTTACATTTTCTCTTATAGCTTCTTCGGTTTCTAAAATATTACGTGGTTACCGTAGTACACATGTAAACTATTTTTCGACATAGTCGCCATTCCTCTCAATGCAGGTGGTGAAGCGGGGTATCAACTTTTTGATGCCTTCCTCGAAGTAGTTTCCCGCCAACCCCTCCGTCCACTTCGCCACCTCTTCCTTTACCTCCTCGTCGGTTGAAAACCTTTTTCCACCCATGTGCAGCTTCAGGGAGGTAAAGAGATAGTAATCTGAAGGTGCTAGGTCAGGGGAATGCGCAGGATGGTTTAGGACATCCCATTTAAACGAGGCGAGCAGTTCCGTCTGGTATTGTCATGCAACAGGCAGACTCCCTTTATCAGCATGCCTCCTCTTGTTCTGAATCACCCTCCGCAATTTTTTTAGGGTCTCACAGTATCTTGCAGAGTTGATGGTCTCCCCTTGAGGCATTTATTTAATTAAAATTATGCCTTGACAGTCCCAAAACACGGATGCCATGATTTTCTTGGCTGAAATTGTGGTTTTGAACTTTTTGGCGGAGGGTGAAGAGGTGTGACGTCACTGTTGAGACTGCCTTTTGGTTTCAGGCGTGTAGTGTGCAACCCAAGTTTCATCTCCAGTAACGATGGAGCGGAGAAATTCATCTCCATGGAGTTTGCAGCGCCTCAAAAACTCTTGCCCGGCCTCCACTCGATTCAACTTGGCGGGAGATGGGGTTGACATTTTTCACGAAACGTGTTGTCGCGTCGACACTTCTCAACGTACTGACCTCGAACCGGTCTCGTTGCGGAGGGGAAGGGTCAGGCTACACGGAAGTGTAGCCAACATGTCGAAAATAAAATCCATCCGGTCGTGAGAGCCTCAGTACACTTACTTTCTGGATACGCCTCGTAGATTCATGTGTGCGTGATTTAAATTATAATGGGATATGATAAGTGAGCTCTATGAGAGATGTCTAATTAAAGGTTTGTAAATTAATGTAGCGAAATCAAAGGTTATGGTTATAGAAAAGAGTGTGGCAAAAAGTGTGTCTGATGTATGGGGCAACTCAAATTGGAGCGGTATGTTTACGTGAGATGGACGAGTTGAAAGGGCCATTGAAAGAAGGGTAGCAACAGGTAACAAGGTAAATGGAGCACTTAATGCTATATACAACAACCGAGCAATATCAACAGTATAAAAAATGGTAATACATAAGTGTATTGATGCCCAGCTTTATGTATGGAAGTGAAACTTGGACTTGGCAGAAGAAGGATAAGAGTAAGTTTAATGCTGTGGAGATGCATTTCTAAGGAAAATTTGTGTCAATGTTTGAAAGAAGGCGGAATGAAGACATCAGAAATTAATGTTTTAAGTAAGATGAGGAAAGGAGCTGTAAAGTGGTTTGAACATGTGAAGAGAATGAATGAATGAGAATGAATTAAGAGAGTGAATATACAAGTCAGATGTTTAAGGTGTGGCTGGAAGAGGTAGACTGAGGAAAACGTAGCTGGACCAAATGGAGCAGATTTTGAAAGAAGGTAAGTGAGAAGTAATGATAATATTAGATTGTGCGTGACGAGATGTATGAATGTGAAAGAGACAACGGTTATGTACTTGAATAGAATTGGATAGATTATTTGACAGAAAATAAACACAAAATTTACTACTTTTAACGACGTACCTACTTTTTTTATTTATATTAGGTGTACAAATTAGTTCGACCGTTTTTTTGTGAAAAATCGCCTTTCAACGTCTCGGTTTCAGTTCATAAGGCACCCTATTTCCTTGTTTTTGAATCATTCTCATGGCTCTCAATCGTACGGAAACGGCTTGTTGAGTCACTCCCAATGGTTCTGCAAGCTCCTCTTACGTTTGACTCTGATCTTCTTCGAGTAATGCCTCTAATTCTTTGTCCTCGAATTTTATTTTGACTGTCCAGAGCGAGGCTTGTCTTCGACGTTGAAATCTCCATCCTTGAAACGTCGAATCCATTCCCTACATGATTTATCAGTTGGAGCAGTGTCACCATAAACTTCGACAAGCATTCGATGGGCTTCAGCTGCACTTTTCTTCCAATTAAAGCAGAAAATTAAAACCTCCCGCAAATGCTGCTTGGTTAACACAAAATTCGACATTTTCAACACTGTACAAAACAAAGTTTTTGCATGAAACTCAAAGCGATATAAACTGAATATTATTGGCAGATGTCTAACCTCTCTGAAACCGCCAAAATCTGCTGTCACTATGAGCCATTCATTGGAAATGGACCGATCTAATTTGTACTCCTAATATATTTAGGCATGACATTTTTTTCAATTAAAATTTGTGAGTACTTTGACCATTGGTTTACTTCATAAAATACAGTTCAATAATGTATGAAAAGATTTCTAACTAGCATTTTAACATGCACATTTCTGGTGAATAGACACGTAATTAAAGAGGCAGTCTTTTCGTTAGACGTAATTTCAATTATTCATGCGCGTAAATATGTTTGTAAACTTACGACACAACCACGTCATGCTCTGCCATTCTGTGTCAAAAGTAATTACTATACATTTGAAACTCAAATGAAGACTTATATTATCATCAGGATTGTACGAGTATAACAAAAAAAACGTACTTTTGCATTTTTTTATTTTAGATTTGTTTATGTAATAATTTTACCAGAAAATGAAATAACACATCGATCAATAAGTCTCGGGACTAACTACTAAAACAACATTTGTTTGCCAAAATTCTTCTTTATTCATCAATATAGTCTCCTTCAAGAGCGATACATTCATTTCAACGCTTTCCTAACTTTTCTATGCCAGCCGTGTAGAACGACGACCAGAGTGTTCAGCATCATTTGTGTATATACGACCGCATTTGAAATCAGCATACCACTGACAAATGGAAATTCGTTTTTTTCCATTGTTTTGTAAATAGCAAAAGTAGCGTCACTAAATCCACTGTAACTCAATGACACAATGTCGGAATGTCATGAAAGTTTGACACGTAACTTCTAAAGGTTGGTACTAACTGAGAATGGTATGGATTTGTTATTAGAGGCGCCATCTGTTGGTTAGTCCTGGGACTTCTTGATCGATGTGTTAGAGTGGTGGTAAGTAAATTATACGAGGAATACGAAAAAAAGACAAAAGAATAAACATTGGCAAATTCAAAGTCATGGTGTTGTAAAAGTATTAAAGAAAATTTAAAGCGATACATGGGTGAACAATGAATGATTCAATAAGAACAAGTAGAAGAATTCTGCTATTGTGGCAGAGTGGAAACAGATATTGAGTGGCGAGTTGAAACAGAAAACAAAGTCAATGAATGGGTTACTAGTCGCTACTGGACCTCATAATAGAGGACCCCCTTGACATTCCAACGTCGATTCAGTTGGAAAGCGAAATTGTGCTGTGGAGCTTTCTTCTCTTTTTTCTCCTTTATAAGTGAGTAAGCCGTTGCGCACTAGCAAACTCACTGGCCACATAGCTCTACTAGATCCAATGGCACACCTGAAGTGTATAAGGATACTTATGATATTTTATACGAACTACTAATTTTTTCAGTAATAAAAAATTGTTGTGGATTAGTATTTAGTGTTGAGGTCAGACTATGAATTCGTGCCATGTATGTACATATGTATATATGTATGTATGTATGTATGTATGTATGTATGTATGTATGTATGTATGTATGTATGTATGTATGTATGTATGTATGTATGTATGTATGTATGTATGTATGTATGTATGTATGTATGTATGTATGTATGTATGTATGTATGTATGTATGTATGTATGTATGTATGTATGTATGTATGTATGTATGTATGTATGTATGTATGTATGTATGTATGTATGTATGTATGTATGTATGTATGTATGTATGTATGTATGTATGTATGTATGTATGTATGTATGTATGTATGTATGTATGTATGTATGTATGTATGTATGTATGTATGTATGTATGTATGTATGTATGTATGTATGTATGTATGTATGTATGTATGTATGTATGTATGTATGTATGTATGTATGTATGTATGTATGTATGTATGTATGTATGTATGTATGTATGTATGTATGTATGTATGTATGTATGTATGTATGTATGTATGTATGTATGTATGTATGTATGTATGTATGTATGTATGTATGTATGTATGCATGCATGCATGCATGCATGCATGCATGCATGCATGCATGTATGTATGTATGTATGTATGTATGTATGTATATATGTATATATATTTACTTTTTAATTTGTCAATAATAGTGAGGAGAGTCTGCTCTCTAAACTGCACTATATAAAGTGTCTTTCTATTATTATTAAATATGTCATTCCTCATTTACTTTGCTTCTTATTGCAATTCCATATCTCGTTCCACCTTTCCATCGTCTGAGAACATACTTCCTAAACAGCAGAATTCTTCAACTTGTTCTGATCTTCCATTATTCCCCCAAATATCGCATTTATTCTTCCTTTCACTACCATCTAATTATCATGACTCGATATTTCGTAACATTAGTTCTCGAACATTTATCCCATTTCACGTACATCTTTTATGAATAACAATATTACATTTAAACCATAATTGATATTACAGCATAGAGTTCAATAACGCAAATAACCCTAATTATATAACATAGATATTTGACCCGAAGGTTATCTATTTTTATTTCAAGCACGTATTCCGTACATTTGTATTTTGTAAACAAAAAATATCATATCTTATCTGCCATAGAATTTGTATCTGTTCATTTCTGATCTCGCTTGTATTCATTAACCTTCAAAAGATCACAATAAATTATTAATTTTCTTTGTGAATTGATAAGTATCAAATGTGTACCATCCTTAGTCAGATTAAAGAGGGTATTGAAAAAATATTGGGTTGTCGGAACGTAACTATAAATTTTTATAATAATATGTATTAAGCATGTTTGGAATGAAGTTAGTAATAAAAAACAATTCCTTATGATAATCTATCTGAGTAATATGAAACTACTTTCTTCTCCACAGCATTAACCCTTTCCGGTCCTATGTCGAATGTCATTCGACATCGACTTTATTCCAGTGAGTCCTATGTAGAATGTCATTCGACATTTTTTTCTTGTGAACACAAATATAGTTTTATTAAAAACAACCTTGTGAACATAAATATAGTTTTATTACAATCAACCTGGATGTATTGTTTTACTCTGTAATTCTGTAAATCTTTTGTGGACCTGATGGAACATTTTTTTTTTTTTTGTGGACCGGAAAGGGTTAATCTTACTTTTATCCCTCTCGTGCCAATTCCAAGCTTCACTTCCATATGTCAATGTGGACACCATCACACTATTATGCGTTGCCATTTTTGTTACTTTTGATGTAGTGAGGTTGTTATGTACAGGGTCTTTCAATAGAGACGTTCGAAATTGTTTAGGTTATAGCGGCCATGTTGTTAAAGCAACATCTGTCAAATTTGTTGTGAATTGTTTAGTAGTGTATGGCAAATCACCATGGAAGGTTATAGCGTTGAACAATGTGTACAAATCATCAAATTTTATTTTCAAAATCAGTGCTCCGTTCGAGAAACATTCCGCGCATTACGTGATTTTTATCCTCGCCACAACCGTTCGACTATTCGACGTTTGATGGCCAAATTCGAGTCAACCGGTTCGTTAAATAATCAGCCAACAACCGTACGTCACCAACACACAAGCTCTGCTGAAAACATCGCTGCTGTGCGTGAGAGTGTACGGGAAAACCCGAGGCAGTCAATTTCTCGTAGTTCACGTGAACTTGACCTTTCTGAGACTTCAACTTGGCGAATTTTGCGTCGGGACTTGGGTCTGCACCTGTATAAAATCCAACTGACCCAGGAACTTAAGGTAAACGACCATAGACAACGCCGTGTGTTCGCTGAATGAGCTCTGGAGCAGTTGGAAGTTGACCCAAATTTCGCCAAAAAAATCATCTTTAGCGACGAGCCCCATTTTTGGATGAATGGATGTGTAAACAAGCAAAATTGTCAGATTTGGGACAACACCAATCCACACGAGATACACCAGCACCAAATGCATCCCGAGAAAATCACTGTTTGGTGCGGATTTTGGTCTGTCGGTATCATCGGTCCGTACTTCCAAAACGAAACTGGCATTGCCATAACCGTCAACGGCGAGCGCTACAGATCGATGATAAGCAACTTCTTGTGGGCTAAACTGAATGATATGGATACCGACGACATGTGGTTCCAACAGGATGGCGCTACGTGCCACACGGCGCATGCCACGATGGACATTCTGCACGAGCGATTTGAGGGCATGGTTATCTCACGCGGCAGCAACGTGAACTGGCAACCGAAATCTTGCGATTTAACGCCTTTAGACTTCTTCTTTTGGAGCTATCTTAAATCGCAGGTCTATGCGTATAAACCGCAAACAATTGATGCCCTCAAAGTCAACATAACGAACACCATCCAGCAAATTCAGCCAGATTTATGTGACAAAGTCATGGAAAATTGGACCGCCCGAATACGTGCCACAAAGCAAAGCTGCGGCGGATATTTGAATGATGTTATATTCCATAAAAAAAAATTTTATGGATATCTCACACAAGAAAAAGGGAAACTACTGTATAACACTATAACCGAAAACCCTTGATTTAGTTATGTATCCCTTGACAAGTATTCAACATCTGCTTATAGAGTATTGGGATATGTGATACGAGTCTTTATAAGTCATTTATGGGGGAAGGTTCTCAGATCTCTCTACTGTGTGCTGGTATGTAGCAAGTTATACGTACTTAGATCCCTCTGCTATGTGAAGCATTGGTGTGAAGCCCGCGGGGGATTTGTTTCTCTCAAATGGTGGAGAAAGTTCAAAAGAAATTTTCAACATATCTCTGCTTATGTGAGTGCAATTTCTACGTGTGGCTCTATCCTACGAGATATGTTATCTTCTAGGTATGTCAGGATACTACATCTTAAGCCTGAGGAGGGATATGAGGGTCTCTTCTTATATCTTTTAAGATGCTGACGAGAGCAACATCTAATCTATATGGTTTTATGTTCCAGACAACTATTCAAGGTACAGAAATATTGATCTGTTTAAACTGAAAATAAGTAGAATCAACTTGCCAAGTGTTCTTCCTTTGTTTAACCGGTTCACTGCCACCAGCGCATTGACGCGCTCTCCAATTCAGTGCTTGCCAAGCCGGCCATACAAAATGAACGCGTAAATGCGCTCTCTTTTGAGCTTGTCGCAAGCTAATATTAAATCCAATTGTAATAATTTAAAAATTGTAACACATAGTGACATCTATTGGGATGGTCAAGAAATATTTAAATATTACAATTTACCGATATTATCAAAGTTACAGTCATCTTTCTAAAAGCTTTCACTGACAGTCAATACGTATCTATGATACAGGGTTACCGATTACAGTTTTTTATGATAAACGCGTTATTATTCAAAATTTATGTATATGACATTTTATGAAGATCTAATTTTGACAAATAATCTAATGTCAACCAATTTAAAAACACTCATTGCAAATATGTCTCCCTCCAAAGTATTAATGTTTACAGTGTCTTATGAAATAACGATATAAAATTAGCATTCTTATGATAAACGCGTTACTATTCAAAATTTTGATAGCGACAGCTTATTGTGATTGTAGTTTTAATACATATTCTGTATTCTCTTTGAACATAATCAACTCATTATTGTTTACAAGCTGAGATCATCCAAATTTGGATGAATAGCTTTTTAAAAGAAATATAGTCATGCAGTACGAATGCTAATAATACGAGGTATAAAACTGGACTGGCTTTAAAAACATCTTTATTATTAAATAATTACATTTTGGACTGCACCGTCTTCAATATAGTCTCCTCCTACATTAATGCAGTGAATCCAGCGTTTCTGCCATGCTGCAAAAGCCCCCACAAAGTTTTCTTTGTTAAGCTGGTCAAGCACTGTCTGCGATTCACCTTCAATCTCTTCTACTGTCTCAAAATTTCGCCCCTTGAGTTTAACCTTTCCTTCCCTGTGTTGGGTATCTTCTACACGTTGCTTCTAATAACCATCAATATCTCTATAAATATAATAAATACAAGGTTAAGATTTTAGGTGTTCCTCCATAATATATTTACGCATTGATTTAAAAAATAATATTAATAATAATCAGAATTTATCGACTACATCGAGGTGTTTTGTAAAGATCGAAAACAAATTCGCATTTAAACGCGGCGAGTGCCTCGTCTTGACGATAGGTGAATAGTATGCGGGAAGCGCGACACTATATTCGCATCTCACTCTTGCATACTAGACTGAATTGCGAGGAGCTGAATTTTCTCAACGTCGCAAGCAAAGGCGTATGCAACTGACGTTCCGCGCCACTAGTTGCCTCTAGGCTTGCAAATAGGTTAGACGTACGCCCGTTCCGTGAGCGTTTTTTAATGTTTTCAGATGGTTTTTTAATGTTTTCAGCAAATAAATCTCAATTATTATAATTTTTAACTTCAATTATAATTAATTAAGGGGATTATCTATGAATGTTCTTATTTTTCCGATTTAAAATCGCAAATTTTTTATTGCGTACTCACTACCCAACACCGTAACACGCGTATTATTTTTATCACCGTAAGGGAAGGGTTAAACTTCATTTTTGGGAATAAAAAATCACATGGAGTTAAATTCGGTGAATAGGGAGGGTGTGGAATGGCAGACATGGTGTGTGTTGGATGTAAAAAATTCTCGAGTTTTAATTTATGAGTGCGCCGGTGCGTTGTTATGGAGGGGAATAAATTTGACCATAATGCGATGCGTGTTTAAATTGTACCAAACAACATATCAACCATGTCATAAACTTCTCTTATTAATAATCGTCGATTCTCGGAAAGTGTTGATACAAGGACGTCTCGGACTTTTATCGTCTTCAAGTGACGTTAAACTATTTTTATAATGCAAAGCTTTTTCATCTTATAAATTGTTTGTTCCAAATAAATTCAATAGAGCAGGGTATTATGATCAGCTTTTGACGTTGCTGGTCTGCCTCCTAGTGTCAGAGATGTGGGTGGGTTGTACAACTTAAGGAAGCACTTAAATACAATTCTTTTTAGGAGATCTTATCAAAATTTATGAATGGATTCAAATCGTGAGTTAGAGCGCCCTTGAGGAGAGTGCTCTCTAAATGGCCCCGTATAAATTGTCCTTTTATTATTGTTATTATTATCATTAAAGTAAGTCAATTTCTGATCCCTGCTGTCAAAAACGTGCAATTAATCTCCAAGTCATCAATCTTGTTGGGCAATCTTCATTATCAATTAATCTCCTAGTCATCAATCTTGCTGGACAATCTTCATTATCAATTAATCTCCTAGTCATCAATCTTGCTGGACAATCTCCATTATCAAAATGAAGTCGATATATGAGTTATTTTCAAATTTGATTTGCGAAATAAAATTTGACCATTTTCATTAATTTCTCTGTTGTTAAATTCTCCATAATAAATCTTAAAGATGCTTTTTCAATTATCTAAAAAAAAAATTTAATTACATAAACTAAAAAAATTATGAATGTTTGAAACATGAAAGCGACTAATGGGTCACCTGTATTGTATTTAACTGTGATATATTTGCAAATAAAAACAATAAAAGCTGAACACTAAAAAGCAGAAACAATTTCTAGAACAGAACGTTTAGGTGTTTTTTGAGGATCATGTCCAAATGATTTTTATTTTTTTCTAATATTACAGTACTCACTACCCTTTTAAATAGATGTCGAAAGATTCAAAAACTAATTATTATGTTGATGATGAAAACAGAGCCTGGATGAATGAAAAAAAATATAGCATTACTATAAATGAATTCTGGAAGAAGATAAAATGAAAACAATTTAGGAAGCGAAGCTGTGATATTGAAAATGTTTAAATCCCATCTGGAATATTGTCTCTCAGTCATGCTCATTCTTTAAGTCCAAATCATCAATCTGGACCAGTTGAACGGTTCCGTGTGAATAAAATAAAAAATGCTGGAACGTAAGAACAATGCCGGTCCAAAATTCAAACCCTATGGAACACCTGGTTGTGTTGCAAGAGGTTCCCGATTCAAATATACTTTTAAAAACAAATTGGTTTCTTGGAATATTTGTTCTTTATATTGAATTTTTCTTTGTTGTCTTTTTTCAGAATATCCGTGACAAGAGGGTTTTTCCTACTAATCCTTGGATTCATCTTCTTCCTGTCCCTGTTTGACTTCCTGAACCATGTGGCACTCAAAACAAATTCAGGTCTCAAAATAAGAAAAAAATATCAACTCACAATGGCCGATGTTTTCGATATAAGTAACAAGTAAGTTCCGCTTATTTTCTTTTTTTCAATTATGATAAATTTATTTATTATAAACATTCATGATATTCAACTTTACCCAGTAAAGTAAGATTCACGGTCTTAATATTTTTTTAACATTATTTTTTATGTGAAATTAATTGTGCATAAACACTTTTCATTTAAATAGCAGTTGTGCTTAAAAGGAGTCTTGTGGTTAGAGTTTTCTTTTTAAAACAGCAGCAGTTGGTGTCTTTAAAAATTGGTGGTTACCGCAGACAGAGATATTAGTATATTGGTTATCTCCTATTATACTAAGATCTCTGTCTACAAGGCCATAGTCCTTCCCACACTTTTATGTGGGTTTAAGATTTACGTTCCCTATAGAAGACATATTTGCGAGTAATATTCCATCAGCATTTCCTGCGCCACATCCTTTGAATGCACTAGAGTGATCATTCACTTCTGAATGCATCCGAAGGATGCGGCATTTGCATTATGAGTCACAAAAGTTTCAGTCCTGCAACTTTCCAACTGTAAACCTGTAGAGAATGTGGTTGTAGAGGTGAAATTGAAGTGCATCAGACATGGGATATGCATAAGCGATCATAGCCTCCCAAAACTCGTATTGGTGGGCAGAGAAAGCATTATAAAGACAGTACGAGAGTTGCTTACTTTGTATAGGGCACTTGATGACTGAGAGCAGGTGGCTCAATGTCATGAAAAGTGGAGAGCTTTCTGTTCTCTGACGGCGTCTCAACAGTTAGACGTATGAGAAACAGTCAGCGTACTGTGAACATGCCTCAGCATTACCAGGCATCTCAGCAGGATCCACATATCTGTGACATCTGCAAGAGGGAGTGCGCGTCTAGATCGGGCTTTTCTCTCACGGAAGATCACTTGATCGATGTGGAGGCGGAACTCAAAATTGATGCTCGAATGGCGAAGGGATTCTTGACAACAAGGCCTAACAATGACGACAACGATTATGAACGTGGAAGAGGTGAAGGAAGTATGTCATGATAAGAAAGATTAACACTCTCTCCTCTACCTACCACGACAGAGAAATGATGTGATAGTATGCTTGTATTTTCAATTGATTTGTCATCACTCATAAGTTGTCATCTCACTGGATTTTTTCAGAATTATTGTTTTTTCTACATTATACAAAATTTTCAAAATTTCGAATTATGTCTCACATCTTTGCTTGCAAATAAGCAATACTTTTAATTACTTCATCTTCTTCATATGGAACATTATTAAATTGACAGCATCTTGTATATCTATTTCTCATCAATAACTTTGGTCGTAAATCTCAATTGAAATGGTGGTCTGTTTGGTATGAACACGCTCCATCAGGCATGTAATTAAATATTCACGCATCATTTCATCTCTAGGGCTTTGAGTTTCCGTGTACTCCAAGGCTGTCAGGGTTTCAATTATTCAATAATTTAAATGATAATTATTAATTTTCTTCATAGGTTATGATGAAATCTGGTAACGACTGACTGAATGTTAATTATTGTTGATGATTTATTACTATAGTTGAGATCATTTCTGATATACCTCAGTATACGATTGGACTTTCCTACAGATTTCTTTTTATGTTAGACCTATGGTCAGTTCATTCGGAATATTTGAATACATTTTAGGTGATCTTCCAGTTTTTTTATTTTCTTTTTATGTTCGACATTGATTACATAGGTGATCTTCCAGGTTTTTTTTAATCTTTTTATGTTGAACCTATGATCAGTTCATTTGAAATCTTACCTTTTTTCTCAGATGTTGATTTCTCTACATATTTAAGGTGATCTTCCAGTTTTTTTTTATCTTCTTTTTATGTTTGACCTATGGTCAGTTTATTTGAGTTTTTGCCTTTTTCTTGAGACATGAATTACTCTATATCGTCTTCCAGGAGAAACCTGAGGGTCTTGAATGCAGTTCGATATATAAGTTCTTGAAGATTCAATCCCTTCCATGTGTGCATACTTGTATCTTTTTCTTTTATTTCGTCATCAGACAGCATCTCTATTTCCTCATCAGACAACACCTCTATTTCCTCATCAGACACCTCTATTTCCTCATCAGACAACACCTATTTCCTCATCAGACAATACCTCCATTTCATCATCAGACAACACCTCTATTTCGCAGATAAAGGTATTTCTTAGTTTCCCCTCAAGAGTTTACCTGATAATTGCTCATAGCATCCTCATTTCTGAAGTACAAAAGTTTCTTCTTCGTGTTCCATATTCAGTCCTCCTGATGTTGGCAATAACTCTCGAAAAAATATCCCTATCTTTGGTGGTATGGAACAGCCCCTCAACTGTCTGAATACTTGTCCATTCCTGAATCTTGCATAACCATAACAGGCGCCTTCTACCGGTTCCGCTTCTAACCTCGATTTGACCTATCAATATTAATCTTAGGAAGTGATATTGTCTCTTCTCAATATGTATCCCAAATTGCCAATCTTTTAGTATTTTAAGTTATTTAACAGCTATCGTTATACACCTGCATAACGCAGTACCGTAGTATCTGTTGATATGATGAAACCAAAAAATTCTGAGCATTCTCTGATGAATCCAAATTTCAAACGCTTCCAACTTATTTGGCATTTTGATTTATATGATTCATGTAAACACCGTAAAGTAGGATGAACCATATAGAAGCATTTCATCATGTGTTGTCAAAGTTTATGATTCAAGTTATCATTGCAGAAAACTGCTCTCCACCTTGAGAAATCCTGCACTTTACATTTCGATTCTGCATCTAACTCCTCTATCTGGATCAAGGTCATGAGTAATTAGGCTTCCTTGATATTTAAAACTGTTGACTTGCGCTATAGGATGCCTGGTCAGCTGCAGAGATACACTATTATATACCTATCGACTTAAGAACAAAAACTTTTTGTCTTGTACATTAATATTCTGCCCTTGCTCAACACCAGCTGTGTTTATTATATTCATTAAAAACTGAAGATCATCTAGGTTGTCCACCAAGTATCGTCAACATATCTTATTACGTATGGAAAATAGTCTTTGTTTTTGTACTCCGGTCTTGATTCTATAAGTTATTATGACTCTTTCCATGAAACATCTTACCATGTATGAATAAATAATCTTTGTTTTTGTAGTATCTACTCTGGCCTTGATTCCATAAGTTATTTTGACTCTTTCCATGAAACATCTTACCATGTAAATATAAATAATCTTTGTTTTTGTAGTATCTACTCTGGCCTTGATTCCATAAGTTATTTTGACTCTTTCCATGAAACATCTTACCATGTAAATATAAATAATCTTTGTTTTTGTAGTATCTACTCTGGCCTTGATTCCATAAGTTATTTTGACTCTTTCCATGAAACATCTTACCATGTAAATATAAATAATCTTTGTTTTTGTAGTATCTACTCTGGCCTTGATTCCATAAGTTATTTTGACTCTTTCCATGAAACATCTTACCATGTAAATATAAATAATCTTTGTTTTTGTAGTATCTACTCTGGCCTTGATTCCATAAGTTATTTTGACTCTTTCCATGAAACATCTTACCATGTAAATATAAATAATCTTTGTTTTTGTAGTATCTACTCTGGCCTTGATTCCATAAGTTATTTTGACTCTTTCCATGAAACATCTTACCATGTAAATATAAATAATCTTTGTTTTTGTAGTATCTACTCCAGCCTTGATTCCATAAGTTATTTTGACTCTTTCCATGAAACATCTTACCATGTAAATATAAATAATCCTTGTTTTTGTAGTATCTACTCTGGCGATGATTCCATAAATTATTTTGACTCTTTCCATGAAACATCTTACCATGTAAATATAAATAATCTTTGTTTTTTGTAGTATCTACTCCAGCCTTGATTCCATAAGTTATTTTGACTCTTTCCATGAAACATCTTACCATGTAAATATAAATAATCTTTGTTTTTGTAGTATCTACTCCGGCCTTGATTCCATAAGTTATTATGACTGTTTCCATGAAACATCTTACCATGTAAATATAAATAAATTCTTGATGATCGTACTGTATAAATATGTTTTATCATAATAAATACAATAAATTATTTATCAGTATTTACATTTTGCAAGATGCTTATGTTGATAAGCATCTTGCAAAAGACATAAATTTTATTAAAAAGCTTTACTGGCAACAGAAAGCAGAAGTGAATCAGATCAAACAAAAACATCGGTGGTGGATATTTCAAGAGGCGTACATCAGGGATGTATCCTTTCACCACTTCTATTTAACTTTTATTCAGATAATGGTTGTGGATAACCTTCATGGGTTATCTTTAATCTTGACTGAATAGAATTAACACAGCGGGAGTCGAACGAGGACTGAATATGACATACATATGTTCATACAAACCATCTTCTACAACTACAACTTCTACGATTTCTCTGATTTTTTACATTTCCTTCTTTCAGATTATCATTCACTTGATCCAACCATACTTTTGACTTCCGTAGCCTTGTTGTTAAGACGCTTGTTTCCCAAATAAAAAAAAAAGGATTCCAGTCTTATTTTCACTAAAAGCTTCTTTAACATCTGGTTGGTTGCAAGATATTGCTACATGGCAATAAGCCCACCAGGTTGTACTGTATACAACGAAAGTCTAATACAATCCAATACTTTACTTGATCTTTCTCTCACATGTCTTCCACTCACGTTTGCACTATATACCTGTTTTGTTATTCTTCATTCATACGTTCTATATGCCCAAACCATCTCAGCGTACTCTTCTTCATCTTACTTAATACATCAACTTAAAGTCTACATTCATCCCTTATCACTATATTCCGTATTCTGTCATACATTGCCACTCAATTTATTCTTCTCAATGCACACATTTCTACATCATTTATTTGGCTCATCTCAGTCTTTTTCCACATCCATGTTTCACGCTTATACATCAAAGTTGGCACCAAAATATTATCATCTTCGTAGATTTTGATACTTTCCGATTCGAGTATACCAGGTCTGTAAATATAAAACCGGAATTTGCTCATAGATGGCTCTAGTTGTCAATGTAATGACTGTCGAACCGGGTCATTGGCGCCTTTTTCTTGTGTTTACATTTGTTAAAGACTTTTAACTCACAACAATACCAGTTTAATACTATTACATATGTTTTCATAGCATTGAACATGTCTGTTTTTGTGCCTGAAAATTATGATTTGCGGACAGCATTGGTTTTCTGTTATCATTTGAATAAAACTGCTTCAGAATCGCATTGAATGATTGTCGAAGCTTACGGTGAGCATGCTCTTGGTAAATCACGGTGCTTTGAGTGGTTTAAAAAATTCAAAAGTGGCGATATTGACGTGAGAAACGAAGAACATGGAAGACCACCGAAAAAGTTCGAAAACGCCGAATTGCAAGCATTGTTGGATGATGATGACGCTCAAACGCAACAACAACTCGCGGATCAATGAAACACTTGAAAGCCATGGAAAAGATCCAGAAGGTGGGAAAATGGGTTTCACATGAACTGAATGAAAACCAAAAAAGATAGCAGGAAAACCGAAAAACCATTTGCGAAATGCTGCTCGCCAGGTACAAAAAAAAATCATTTCTTCATCGAATTGTGACTGGCAATGAAAAATGAATATATTTCGAGAATCCTAAGCGTAAAGGATCACGGTAACTCCGAGCAAACCAGCGACATCGACTGCAAGGCCAAATCGCTATGGACGGAAGACAATGCTCTATGTTTGGTGGGATCAGAAGGGTGTTATCTATTATGAGCTGCTAAAACCTGGCGAAACCATTAATACTGAACGCTACCGACAACAAATGTTGGATTTGAACCGAGCATTGCGTGAAAAACTACCAGAATATCAAAAGAGGCAACACAAAGTGATTTTGCTTCATGATAATGCACCATCGCACACAGCAAAACCGGTCAAGGAAACGATTGAGGCATTTAGTTGGCAAATACTTTCGCATGCGGCTTACTCACCAGACTTGGCTCCATCCGATTACTACTTATTTGCATCGATGGGACACACAATTGCTGAGCAGCGCTTCACTTCTTACGAAAATGGCTCGATGATTGGTTTGCCTCAAAAGAGCAACAGTTTTTTTGGCGTGGCATCCACAAATTAGCAGAGAGATGGGAAAAATGTGTAGCTAGCGATGGGCAATACTTTGAATAAAATATTTTTTACCATTTTCATACAATAAATATGTATTTTCTATAAAAAAAATCCGGTTTCTTATTTACAGACCTATGTATGTATGTTTTAGTGCCCTATTGATTGATTTTATTTTCTATCTACTTTTAAACAAATAAATTCATTACTGGCAATCAATTTGACTAACATTTTCAGTTTAGACACGAATCAGGATAGCCAAGAACATAAATATTTGATGTTAAGAGTATCGTCCCTTCGCTTACCTCACCTTTATTTTTTCACTAGTGAGTTGTCATATTTGTGAGTGATTAATGTCTACAGTTTTCGAGGGTTGTATATATGTGTTTTACGAGTACCTTTTGCATAATTTCTAATTTTTTACAAATATTTTCCCTTAACATTCTATTGGGTTCAAAAATATGTTGGTCCTGTTATCTCCACTTGGTGGCATATCATCTCTTTTTATTAACTTTGCACAGACAAATACTATGTCATTTGAAAGGTGATATTTCAGCGGTCACTTAAATAAAATTTTGTTGCGGTCGGTGAATCTTAGTGTTTTTTGTGTAGTTTTAAACATGTCAGAAAATAAAGAACATTTTTTTTTATATTGTGCTTTTTTACTTCCGAAAAGGCAAAAGCACATCGCAAACTTGCAATAAGAATTGTATTCTGTATGAAGCCAAAACTGATCATCGATAACGTACCCATCGAGCAAGTCATGCGATTCACTTACCTAGGTGTAGAGATCTCCAGCAACTAGCATACCTATACCATATAGTGAAGTACGAGCACAAACTAATAAAGTGACAGCTTTGGCTGGCTGCCTGCGGGACACTATATGGAGAAACAGACACGTGCAAACTGAAAGTAAGGTCAGGATATGTAAGACATGCATCCGCCCCATCATGACATATGGGATAGAAGTGAGAGCCGATACCAACAGGACAAAAAACCTTCTCAGAGTGGCAGAAATGAGAACCCTACGTTCCATCGCAGGCAGAACTCTTAGAGATCGGATCAGAAATGAGACGATAAGGTCTGTCTGTGGTGTTGAAGACATAGTGAGGTGGGGAAGAAACAAGGCGCTTCTGGAGGGATCATGTGGACGTCATGGAGGATATAAGATTGGGAAGAATCGCTAAGACTGAAAATCCTAACAGCAGGCGATTACTAGGAAGGCCGCCAAAAAGGTGGAAGAACAGCTGGGCGTCATCATCTCAGGACAGCCCACCATCACAAACAGGTCATACGACCTACACCAAGAGGAAGAAGATGAAGCTATAAGATGTTAATGATTCAACGTGCAGAAAGTGGTTCTGATTTAGAGAAGAAAATGTTTATGTCAAAAATACATCTCGCGCTGGATGGTTTATCACCACAAATGTTGATAAAATCAAGGCTATGACATGTGAGATTGGTCAGTAAACATTACTGCTACTACGGTTTTGCGATATTTACGTAAGCTTGGGATGGTCAATAAAAGCGAAAAAATTTAATGGCCCCATTTTCTATTTGCGACTTGCTACTTAAACGCAAACAAATCACTTTTCGGAAAGGCTGGTATGCTCATCAAGTAGGTCACACTGTGTATCTGATTTGATTATTGTGTAGTTGTTGCCACCAAACCAAACTATTGACACCAATAAGTAGTGCTCACAATTGGCTAAATAATAGCAAGCGATCAATAAGAGAAGGCCAGGGTTGGTCACTCATTAAAAATTGTCACTACTCGTCTGGGATGTTTTATTATATCCACCGTACAGCCCAAACTTTGCACCTTCTGACTATCTTGTGTTTCAATCTTTGCAGAACTCTCTTAATGCTATAAATTTATCGAATTTGAACTCCTGTAAAAACCACACAAATTAGGAATCCTTCAGCTAACAGAAAAATAGAACACGGTCATCGAAAATGGCACATACATAATTGATTAAATTTATTTATAAATTTACAAGTTGATGATTTAAAAAATGCTAAAATAAAAAGATAAATAATTGATTTTAGATCTAACCCAATAATTGATTTTAGATCTATAATTTATGTTTACAGTCTGATTCCAAAGAAATTGGAATGTACAATAAAAGACATTGTTTTATTTTCGAGTTGAAACATGGAAATATATTCTCAAATTGTTTTATAATATAAACAAAAAATGTATTTGTAATATTACTTACATTTTAATTGAATTATTCCTATTATTAGAAATTGTGATACATCAAATGGAGTTTGGTACAGTAGAATCCTGATTATCCAATGTAAACGGAATTGCGCTAATATAATAACCGAGAACGACAGATTATCTGGAACTGCTGGAAACATGTGGTTTATTTCATAACATGTGTCTACTAAGCATACATGCATAGATGCAGCAAGACATTTCTCACATTCTGAGACTGACAGTTGTAAAGAGCAGAACATGTTTTGTGCAGAGCTTGATTTTTGTTTTTCCATAAAGATTAACAGTGGTTACATATGTATTGTATTACATTTTTTATATGAATTTAAATTTACGTTTTATACAAAGACCGTACTTTAAATTGAATATTGTGATTAAAATTGGTATTACGTTTTATTTTTTTATATTTGAACTATGATAATGAGACGCTTGTCTCCCAACCCAGAGGTTGGGGGTTCGATTTCTGTTGAAACCTAGGGATTTTTTTAAAGGGATTCCAAC
This sequence comes from Odontocerum albicorne, assembly GCA_949825065.1. Classification (NCBI taxonomy): domain Eukaryota; kingdom Metazoa; phylum Arthropoda; class Insecta; order Trichoptera; family Odontoceridae; genus Odontocerum; species Odontocerum albicorne. The sequence continues at coordinate 9,472,570 of OX463858.1, forward strand.
CTGGTTTTCACTTAAGGCCTCTTTAACATCTTTCTGGTTGGCTGAAAGATATTGTCACATGGCAATAAGCTCGCCAGGTTTTACTGTATATAATGAAAGTGTAGTACAGGCCAAGATAACATTTCATCCATACATACATACCATTTCAATGTCGGGGTATGCAAAAAGGACAGAGCGCCAGACTTTCTTATCTCAACACACATTCTTTACCTCTTTTATATCCATAAACCTTTTCATGCAACTCCTACTATTTCTCTGACTTTTTACGTTTCCTTCTTTCAAAATGTTATTCTCTTGACCCAACCATGCTTTCATTCGTCGTCCTCGACCACACCTTCCATTGACATTTACACTGTATATTGATTTTGTTAGTCTTTCGTAATTTATTCTTTCTGTGCAATACAATTTTTATAATTTATACTGTTTTGGAAAGGTATTCTTGTCAAAGTAGTTTCAAAAATAGTCATTATTTATAGAAATTTGTAATTAACATTTTTCTTTCCATATTTTCTAAAATTTATCGATAGGTTTGGCATGATATTGTTTCTTTTAATCAACCCGTTCGCACAAACCGGTACGAACCCATAAAGGAACATCCCTGATACTTGATTTTAATGATCTCTGAGGCCTAGTTGGTAAGGCACCTGTCTTCCGACCCGTGGGTTGCTGGTTTGATTCCCACTGAAACCCAGTTAATTAAAAAGAAAAAAGGTTTTTCCGTCTTATTATCATTAAGAGCTCTATGTACACACTTCTAGTTGGTTAGAGGTTATTGCCGCATGGCAATGATCCTATAAGGTTATACTGTATACAAAGAAAATGTGATATAATATTTATAGTTAAGGTATTAAGGTGGTTTAAGGACATTGTAATTTGTTTAGTCAAACACTGTTTATTATTCCATTATTTATAACGGTATAACCTTATCGGAAGGAAAAACCTTGAAACCGGTAGGGTTATACCGTTATATAAAGTGAAATAAACAGTGTTGGACTAAACATATTAAACAATCAAACCAATTTTAATAATAGCCCTCTGCTTAATATGTTTCCCATTTAAAATCCATCCCCTTGGATATCCAGACCCAGGTCTGCCCGTAAGATTCATTTGAATAATTTTTTCCCCTCCCCATTTACCATTGAATCGCAACTCTCCCCACTTCTCTCCCTCTACCTTATTCCTCTTATACTATTTACTCTTGCAGAAGAAATATATTGCTTACAATTTAGTTTATCTTCATCTGATGATGAAGACAAAGGTCTTCGAAACCGGTAGTGAACTCAAAATAAACCAGTGGTGAAAACAAAAATATTTCAAAAAAATAAGTGTTTTATTTAATTTATTTTTAGATAAATTACAAAGTGTTATACATGATTTGCTCAAACTCTGCTATAGCTACAGACTTTAGTTGTTTAATATTAGTGGATTAGAGTCCAGAGTTGGATCATTCTTAAGAAGAGTTTGCTCTCTAAACAGCGCTATATAAAATTATCCTTTGAATTGGTTTTAAAACAGCACAGCTGACTGTGTAATCAGTTGACTAATATGTTTTTGACTGATATTTCTTTGTTTTCCAGGGTGGTCTCAGCTGTCCAAGCGGCATTATCCTGTGCTGCAGGCGCCGTAGTCTGCTTATGGTCCTGCACCAGAAGTTTCTTACACTCCTCTCACTTCATGTCCGAGGCTTACGCATGGTTCGGCGCTGCCTATTTCTTCTACGACATCTGGTCCATGTATAAAGTGCACATCAGCGTCGTGACTGGAATGCCAACGTTCACCAGTGAAAAAAACCAAAAGAAAATTATAAACAATAAGAGCAACCAGTACACTAGTAAGCCTGTTGCTCCAATCAACGGAGAAGAGAAGAAGAATGGAATATCGCATTCCGATGTTAAGGAAATACCTAATTTTAAGAAGTCGGAAGACCTTGGAGTTGTTCAGTCGTTTTTCTCCTACTGCAAAGATCAGCCCATCATTATTATTCATCATTTGTTTATCGGTGGATTTGGCTTTCTAGTTATTGTGGTAAGTTCAATAAAAATTATATATATTTTTTTAATAAATTCGTAAAATCCATTGTGCCTCATTTTACTCGCCCTTTTGCACTTCACTCGGTACATCATTGGAACTAATGTCAGATGTGCACCATACTTGAGAAAGAGTGTTGAAAAAAATATTACAGCACTCAATCATTTTAATTTTAATTCATTCTTCTTCCTAATCACTTTACGATTCATTTCCTCTAGTTTTACCATTATTATTTGGAGATCTGTCATAACTTTTGCTGGGTGCTCGAAACGCTCATCCACATAGCATTGGACATATGTATCACATAGATTAATAATTTAAATTGTATTTATATTGCTTGTAATAGTGTTATAAAATGTAATATTGTGAGGTTTTCGCATTATCGCATCATTATGGATCAGATGGCTTGGATAAAAATGAATAAGTTCAAGGCAACCGATTAGCAGGTATCAAACGACGCCCGCACGCAATAACCGCACGGTAAAGAATGAGCTAGAGAAGGGTGAAGGCGTAAGCAGTAAGATTGACATTCTTGTGTTGTGTAATGTACTATATATTATATAAAGGACGTAAAATTAACCGAAATACATTGTCGTCTGAAACTTTGTACTCTGTTTTATTTCTACAAAGTTCTACCAATAAAATTGGAATCTCTTCACCCAGACTTATGCAGTTCGATTAATTTAATAAGAAAACTGACATTTGATACAATGATTATTATATGTATGTCAATAAAAAGGTATTTGTATAATCCTATCAAATGGTACGACTTTTCTGTAGCAATCCATATTCGTGTATTCATTTTTCATCTTTCATCACGATATAATTGTCAGGTTTCCTCTCCAAGAAAAATATTGAACATACGGACAACAATGGTAGCTTGATTTGACCACAAATTGATTGGTGCCTTAATCATGATAATATGTAAATCTAAGTAAATTTTTTCTTTTCCAGTATTTACGAGGTGGTCTTGGGGACTGTGTGTTTGGCTTTGTTTACTTGATGGAGCTTTCCACGCCCTTCGTCTCGCTGCGCTCCATCTTGAGCCGCATGAAGCTGAAAGCATCGCAGCTGTATGTGGTGAACGGAGTTCTGATGTTGATCACCTTCTTTGTGTGCCGTATATTATTGATGCCCTACCTGTGTCTCATGTATAGCCAGAATATTGGTCTTCCATACTGGGAGGTGAGGCATTTTTATTTTTACACTTCATTATTTGGTATTCACAAAGACCTACTCAAAAGATTAGGCATTTTGACCATACAAAAAATGACAACTTAACATCAGCTAGTTTTCACTATTTCTTTGAAGTAGTTTCAATTAGTTCATCCCAGAAGGGAACAGTTAATAAAGAGCTGTTATTAACAAAAAGATACTCAATTTAGAAATTTATCCGCAAATCACTTTCAATATGCAGTGACAAATTGCAATTCAGTCACGAGCTGGGTAAGGATCACCCAGTGTGGTTTCGAATAACTGCAGACTGGATCATTCAATGGCCTTGAAGTTGTGGTCCCCAGTATGATCCGCTACAAGGAGGGTTTTGATGTCATGATTGTTAAGGAAGGTTTTGATGTCATGATGATTTATTTGCCTTAGTCTCTTCTACATCCATACAACTTCTACAATTTTTCTGACTGGATTTCCTTCTTTCAGAATATTATTCACTTGACCTAACCACACTTTCCTTGGTCTCCCTCTCACATGCCTTCCACTACTTACATTTGCACTATAATCTGTTTTGTTAGTCTTCATTAATTTGTTCCACATGCCCAAACCATTTCAAAGTTACTTCGTTATTCCACTAATTACATTAATCCCCCAACTTGTGTTTCTACCTCTTAGCTCGACGCTTTCTTCCACCTGAAAAGAGCCACGAGATAGGAGGTAGGAACATGTATCATGGAGATTAATGTAATTTGTGAAATTACAAAGTGTATGTTTCTGATTTTAATGCTCTTTTTTTTAGTGTAATGTGATTATGGTGGGATTTGATTTGTCTTCTGTTTAAGTGTGATTTTTGTTTTTTTGACTGTTCTTGATATGTTTTTTGATTGCTTTAATTTTTTGTTTTGTTTTTTGAAAACTACATTCCTTAAGGTGCGTCATACAGCTAGTTAGGTAGGGCAGTGCTTTATATATATACATATTTCGTTATAAAAATTTAAAATTGTGTATAATAATTTTTCATAAACTAAGGCCTCGGCCACACAGGAAGGAGCCTCGCTTGATGCTTAGAGCTATGTTGCGAGTTAGGTGACATATCCTAGCGAACCAACGTACCGCATACTATCGCAGTGGCCACACTGCACGCTTCGCGCCATGTTGCATGACGATTAGTCATCGAGTGAATCTCCTAGCGAACAGACGTGTTGGTTAATTTACAAGATGGCGAAAGTTTTAATGACAGCTGTGTATAAAAGGGAGCCTTTGTGGAACACATCGAGCAAATTATACAAAAATGTACCTGTAATGAAATCACTTTGGAATGAAGTTGCGCAGAAAGTAAATAGAGATGGTAAGTTTTAATGAAATTGTTTAGTTTTGAAAGTGACATCGTGTGTTGACTCAAGCGCTCCCAACTGCCAAATGAATTTGTGCGTAGCACTTTGGTGTGGTCAGGTATGAAGTCACCTAGTATATGAGTCACGTTAACTCTAGCTTAGCACCTAATGAAGCATTTTGGTGTGGCCTCGGCATAACCACTTTGCAACCAATGTGGATAATATTTCCCCGCCCGCCCATCTTTTGGTGTCATCGGCATAATACGATTTGATAAATCAATGAAAAAAATAATATATTTGTTCATGGATGGATGGATGGTTTTTACTGATAATTTAATCAATTGACCCAAATATATTTTTTAACTTTTGATAAGCATTCTCAGTTCGTATTGGACTGAAAAAATATAATTTGCGAGTTAAACGGTTGTCAATAAAATAATGAAGATAACATAAACTGTTTTCTGAAATTTCCATATCAAGTTATCATACTTTTTTTATAACATAACAATAAGACTTCAATTGACTTATCTCACATTATTTTGTTACCTTTAGTTCCTGGAATTACAACATTTGTATCCTTTGAAAATACATATACTTGTACTGCCATCATAAGCAAAAACCCAGCTAACGGGATTTTTTTTAAACTAAGTATGAGGCAATATTCCATATCAAATTCTGAACCACAATCCATAAAAAAAAATACAGAAAACCATTTATTTCAACACAAAAATCGACATAATGTCTTTTTTAATTTTACAAAATACTAGGTTTTTCTAAGCAAAAAAACCATAAAATGTGATTCATAAGCAAAAAGACATCAGATGCCTATGCGTTTTTGCTTATGAATCAAATTTTACTGCTTTTTTGTTTATGATTCACGACATTTTTAAGCAGCAATGAAAAACATAAAAGTGCAGTTTTCTCAAAACTACTTTTGCCATTAGCTGCGTTTTTGTTTATGTGGGCAGTGTAGTCCTCGGTTAATTTTTCTGTGTTAAGTTCGAGTTTGAAACATTGTACGAGGCTGATTGAAGCTTGGAAGGGAGATTGAGCATGTACATTAATTAATCTTTATATGGTTTAGTATGACAGGCTATTCCTCGTGATCGAGCATGATTGTCCACCTTCTTGTGGATGGAAGATGCCTGTATATGTATTGGTTTATGTGTCCGAACTGTTGCACTTCAGTAAGCACACAGTTTGGACAGATCAAACCCAAAGTTCCTGTGGCAAGGAGATCAAAATTCCAAGATGATTGACAGGTTTAATCTGCTGCAGCTTTTCCTTAGGCAGATTTTTATATAGAGCACTATTTTTGTGTTGCTTAGTAACGCTATAAGAATTTATTATATGCAGCATATAAGCTATAGAAAATTTTTGATGTAAAATGGTCTATGAGTAAAATCAGTTCGAAAGTAAATCCGCTAGGAATCAAATTTGGAATGCCCTCTTGAATATTAACTGAAAAATTCTATCTTACTTTTGAATAAATTTTGGGGTGTTTTGAAAATACATATACAGTGAAACCTCTCATAACGAGAATAATTCGTTCCAGAATCTTACTCGTTATGTGAAACACTCGTTAAGCGAAACAATTTTTCCCATATAAATCAATGTAAAATACGATAATGCGTTCCATGCCGAAAAAAATATTCTTTTTTTTTATTTTTAACGTTTATTCAAATAAAATTACACACTTATAAATCGTTAAGGAGCGTAACAACCCGGAATGCGATTTCGATTTGCAAAAAACAATAAATAAATCGAAATAACTAGTTTTTTATTTATGAATTTATGACAAATAATTAATTCTTTTTTACTAGAAGTAAAATCCGGTAACCCTCAGAATCTACGAGCTTCTTATAGTCGCTAATGAAGTTCTCTGCTGCCTTTGTGTTAGAGCTTGCTGCTTCACCGTGCCTCACAACGCTGTGGATGCCGGTTCTTCTCTTAAATTTCTCGAACCATCCGTGACTTCCCTTAAATTGTACTTCTTTTTCGGCAGTTGATGATCCTGGCGTCTTCTTAACGAGGTCGGCGAAAATAACTTTCGCCTTCTCACAAATGATGTTTTCGTTAATAGTATCGCCTTGCAATTACTTTTCGTTTATCCATATGAGAAGCAACCTTTTAACATCATCAGGAATAAGTAACCGTTTCATAGACATTCTTGACACTCCCTTTGAAGCATCTATTTTCTTAATTTTGTCCTTGTTCTTGAGGATAGAGCAAATCGTTGATGTAGACCGATTGTATGTGCGCGCTAGATCAGCCACGCTCACACCTCGTTCTCGGTTTTCAATAATTTTACGTATCATTTCTATAGTTACTTTTATTCTCTTATGGATGTCTTCTTGTGGCTTTTTCTTCAGGGAGATTTTTGCAAGGGTTATAAACTTTGCACAAAAAAAATTACAAATAATGTCTGAACACAAGTTTGGAAAAATGTGTGATCACATGTGACACTAACGTGCTAGCAGAACGAGTGCTAACCAGATACTGATGCACTGGCGCGGAAGTCCCGGCTCAGAAGTGAGTGACGTGAAGATGGGACTTCCCCTTTCTGCGTCACTCATGCGAAATGTTGCTCGTTAAGGGAGCATTTTTTTCCCAATCTGTTTAGCTCGTTATGCGAATTACTCGTTATGAGAGGTTCCACTGTAGGTTGATATTTTTTTAATAGTTTATAATAGACAAATAATATATGGATCATTTTAAAGCTCTTAAAATGAGCTTTTTAAAAATGTGTTACTTGATATTTGATGAAAAATTTAATAACCGAATAAAAAAATATATTTTAGATTATCTGAAAAAATAGATATTTTAGAAATTTTGTAAAAATATTCTTTATATTTTTTTGTATATGTCCAACAAGTTTTCTCTTGGAATTGCAATGCTTAAAGTAGACAGTGTGTGTTGAATTGACATCGAATAACTCTTAGACAGAAAACAATTGCATAAAAAAGAATCTGACGAGCAAGAGTAATTTTTTTCAGGTTCTGAAAGAAATAATATTTTACATGAGAATTTTTATAAGTGTTTTAACGCATTATCTGATTTTTTATTAAGTGGGACATACCATGTACAGCTAATTTTATATTTTATTTTTAATGCTGTCATATTTTTATATTTGCTCACAAAAACATTAATGTAAATGTCACACCCTCATGGTGAATATTTTTTTGTATTTATCACTGTTGACATTGAGTGTTGTTGGAAAAAAATAAAGTTATTTGATGTAATCTATGTAAATAAATACAAAACACATGGATTGGTACAGCAAAATTAAGATTTACTAATTGGTTTTTGACGACAGGTGTTATTAGATTCTATATTCAGTTAGAACCTTGCATAAAACATCTGATATTACAATATTTAATAGAGTAAGAAATTATCAGATAAAGCAATGGTCGGTAAACTGGTATGGTTCAAGAGCCAAATTCAGTCCGCCACCTCTTTTAATACAGCCAGTGAGTTAAATATGGATTTTACAATTACGAAACTAAAATTCGCGCTATGACAGAACGGGCGACTGCAGAGCTGAGGAGTTGCGAGATATGACCATATATAGCTTCACATTCGGTGGCCTCTTCTGTGACACCACGCAGTTATAATTAGGCAACTTTTCCAGTGCCATTCGAAATGTTACCTCAAAATAAGTAATTCCATTTTTCTCATTAGTAGAGCCGTATTTCAAACAATTGTAGTATTTTTTTTAAGTCTACTTAATATTACTGCGTTACATTATATTCGTGAATTTTATTTAAGTAGGCCTACTTGTATAAATATCTTTTAGTTTGTCTCTTGGCCCACAGAGCCTAAAATATTTACTATTTAGTCCTTGACAAAAAATGTTAACCGACCGCTGAAATAAAAGACAATTGTTTTATTTAAGACAGATATTATAAGTAGGAGAAATGAATCGTGGGATGGTTTGGCCGTTGGCGTGAAAATATATATGTTTGAAATTAATGGAGTATGAAGAAGAGGTAGACTGAGGAAAGAGTGAAAGGCAGTGGAGAAATTTTTACTGCGGAAGAGGTAAAAAATCAGTGAAAGAGGAGAGCATGTATGATGAGGCGAGAGCTATGTGCATAAGATAGAAAGGTGAGGAGATCTGTCCTCTCTGCTTACCTCTTCAAGGGGCATGGTATGTATGTATGTGTGTGTATATTTGATTAGCCAATCTTTGGATTTTTAATGATTGTTAATTTTATATATAATATATATGTATATATATATTTTTTTAAATATCGTAATAAGGCTACTTTCTGGCTACTGTTAGGTCAAATAAAGTAATAATAATGTCTTCAGTGGACAATTATAATTATGTGATGATTAAAAAAACTTAAAAACCAAAACTTTTTACAGGCAATCAAAGGTTTACCAACTGGGTGTAAAATATCCATCGCAATTCTGCTCTTCCCTCAATTCTATTGGTTCTACCTGATGGTCATCGGAGCTGTTAAAGTCTTCTGTACTCCCAAAGTGAAGTCTTCCAAGCCATCGAACATCGCAATGCCAGAGGATGACGTCACCTATTTCAAAATCACTTCACGATCGTCGCAGCAAGTCGCAGTCAATGGATCTTCCCAAAGTAGTTGATTAAGGAAACGCGGTCGCAATCCAAAGAGAGTCAAAAGGTAAATTTGTATCCGCTGTGTTTGTAGAGAAATATTTTTATATCGATATTTGTTATGTTGAATCCACATACTTTCGTTTCTTTCTCGTTTTATATTTCTAGACGTAAAACAATATCTTCAGTTGTTTTTCATGATTGATTCTTATCATTGTGAAGTATATTTTAATTTGTTTTTATTTATATAACGTTCGTAAATCATTCCATACTTGAAAAAAATAATTTAAAATAGTTTTATTTGAGACAAGATGGTAACTTTCTAGTATTCTCGTTATATGAGATCGCTAAAGTTATTTTCTCTAACCTCTCAATTGCACGCTTACTGAAATGTTATGGTAAACACTGATGTGTTGATGAATATCGCCAGCCAAGTAAAAGTTATTATTGTTAAATTTTATTGAATACAATGGCATTAAGATTATAAAATTCCAAAGTTTTTATTTAATTTTAAATCAAAAACACTGATTTTAGTTCTATAAACTTTATTCGTTTTTCAGAATTGCCATTTTGGCTTACTGAGCCCTTATCAAGTTATGAAATACAGGGAGGAATTTTTCATTTAAAACAGTATTTAGCAGTTACAATCTTACATGAATGGCCTGTATTAACTTGTCATATGTGCATTTGTATGGAAAAGAGACTGTTGTGTCGTAAATTAAATAAATAAATACTACACTTTTCTTGTCAGGGGTCGTGGGTTGGATTCCCGTTTCCCAGATTATTTTAAAAGAAATTCTAATCTGGTGTTTACTTGAGACCTCTATTATCATTCTTTTTGGTTGGAATAGATTTCCACATGGCAATAAATTCGCCAGACTGTACTGTAAACAACGAAAGTATAACACAATACTTATATTAGTGTGTGCAAAAACTTTCATCATATTCCTTAGATAGTTGAAAATTTTCATCTATATAAATTTGCAGCATTGATAATATTACTTGAGTGACTCGATAAATTTCTCGTTATTCTTTATTTGAAGGATTTTAATTGGGATTTTTGCTCAAACACAAAACCGAAATAAGAAATGAGATTCGATATTGAATCTTGCTGATGGGTTGTGTCAAGAGATAACAATGTAGAAGCAAATCACGAACTTGATGGACTGACCAAGGCAGGAACACTACTTAGGAGTCCTCTGTGACAAGAGTACTCACAGGTGCCCGATTAAGCAGATAGTTTAAAGAGATCACGACCATTAGTTAGACCTCAAGTTCGTTAGAACTCTGTTGGGACTCAAGTTTTTTCAATAGAGTTCCAGCCTGGTTTTCAGTTAAGACAACTTAATGTATCTTCAAAATAAAATTTGAATTTATTTACCACCTGCTGTAAAAGAATTTGAGAAATGACCGGTTCCGGTTTAAAGGTAAAACTTAAGTTTAGGGTGAAATATAAAAAAAAATTGCCTGATATGTGATATGATTTTTTTCTTATTGAAACAATATCTAGATTAGATCGCTGCACTTAATGGTAAGAATTGACGAAAACAGACGGTAGTATAAAATTCAAATCGTTGCTGTATAAAGAAAACTATGACTAATCTCTGATTCCCGCTGTCACCGCACAGTTGTCGCTCGATAGAGATCACAGTCTTCCACTTTGCAAAGTATCAATTGATATCTACAGTAGACTCTATATTATCCGTGGTGATATTGACTGAGGCAGTAAAAATTTCGATGAATTTCTAAATATTATTTTAAAAAATCAGAATGTTTTACGGGCCCGGTTAATCCACAACCTGGTTAGTGCAACCTCGAATAATCCAGTTTCCGAATTTTTATTAAATATTTATTATTATACGATTATACTATTATAGTACGCTATATTAAGTCTTAATAAAACTATTTTTTATTTATTTCTACTAATTATATTTTCTTATATATTATGTTCTACCTTGTTATCCCATGATTTGTGATTTTAAGACAGGCTTTCGCTCTGAGATTTTATATTTAAGCAACATAGACGTAAAGGCATATTTAAGTAATAGTTACATTTAAATGACAAATGTTGTGAGGTTTTTTTATAATTTTATTATATTATCTTCATGAAATGTCTCTTGTGTGTCAACAATATACAATCGCTCTTCTTATGATAAACTTTAAAATCAACACTTTTTCTTAGAATTCGACACTTTTGGTAATAATAATAAAAGTTAATATAGCCCCGTTTAGAGAGCAGATTTTCCTCAAGGATGCTCCAACTCGGGATTTGAACCTACTCTAATGACGGATTTAAAATATTACAAAAAAAAAAGAACAATTTTAGTGTAAGAATAATAAGATGGCAGCTGCAGCAATTAGATTAGAAACTTTCTCGCATCTGTAATATTTGGTAAGAAAACCGCAGAAAACATACTAAAGGAAGAAGAACTATAGAGAATCCTTTGTAGATCTTCTGATTTGCGATAGCAACACTTTCGGCTTTAGGTGAAGTATAGTGTATGTGTGTAGTGTTCATATACCTTCATTAATTTTGATAAAACTTTCTAAAAAGGGTTGTCTTGAAGTGCTTCCTTAAGCTGCACATGCCACCCATATCTCTTAGTATTTGAGGCAGACGAAGATCGATGCAATTGAAATATTACTTGAGAAAACGAACATCGACTAAAAACAAAGATCATCAATTCATTAAATATTATGCAATATAACAAGAATGTTGCAATAACAAAATAATTACGTTAAAATGTTGAAAAATACACTGCTATCGACTACAACCAATCAAGAAATAAATATATTGGTATACTGTACACAGCTTCAAGAATACTTAAATAGCCGAAAATTTACAAAAATCTTATGAACCACAATTTACTCAAAAAAAAAAACATATAAAATATGTTTTAATTGGCTAATTATTAAATAAATGGAAATGCTAATGATACATTTAACAGTGTTTGAATTTTTTTTTTAATTACAAACATACTTTCATCTATGTTAGCTGTTCAGTATAATCAATTTAAATTAATACAGCTTTACATCCAAAAAACAAGTATTAATGAAAGGCAAATGCTTCCATTAATTTTGTCATCGTTGTTGCTGGGCTTTGTGTTCAAGGATCCCCATGCCATTCCAACGTTAATCTCAAGCTGATTCTCCTTTTCGATCATGTGATCTGTAAGCATGCACAATGTCGCATACGTCAAAGACATGTGAACTCTGGATACGTCTAGCTGATAATGTCGCATACGTCAAAGACATGTGAACTCTGGATACGTCTAGCTGATAAGACGACATCAGCTCGAGAACAGAAAGCTCTCCAAGACCAAGACCTTGAGCCACATGCTTTTAATCTTCAGGTGCTTCATACAATGTTAGTGACTCCCGTAGGCTGTCCTTCCTTTGCCCACCGACCCTTCGCTCTCTCATTACTTCCCAATATAGGAGATGTTTTGGAAGTCTGTCATCACCCATATGTATCACATGTCCAATCCACCTCAATTTGGTCTCTACAACCATATCCTCTATAGGTTTACAGTTACAGATACATTTGTGACATGATCACTAGATATACTGTTTTGAAGGCTTTGTAAATGTCACTTGTTTGACGAACACTAGTTACAATCTACCTAAGTGGAACAGTCAAAATTAGATAGAATTTCATCATCATCTTGTCGTGTAGCTCATGACTGAGCATCGTGACTCCCATGATAGCCTCCGACAACTCCCCTCCATCCATCCCTGCACTCCGCAGCTCGAAGGGCAGTTGTCAAGGGTAGTCCAATTGCTTCTCTCACTTGGTCAGTCCAACATATTTAGGTTTGTCCTCTTGTTTATTGTCCTTCCACGCGTCCAGTAACCACAAACCTCTCCAAACTGTCTCCTTGGCCACGAGCAATGTGCCCAAAGAATTAGAGGACTCGTCGAAGGTATATTCTCAAATAGAACTAAAAAATATTGAAAAACAAAATAAATCTCACCTTACGGAATTGGAATACTTAAAATAAATGAATATTCATAAATTATTAACGTATTCTGCAATGATAATCTAAACTTGAAACTTCGACAACGGTTAATCAATTGCTATGTTTGGTCAGTGTTATTATGTGAAGTGGAATCGTGGACCCTAAAAGTTGGTAGTATGAACTGACTAGAAGCATTCGAAATGTGGATACACCGGAGAATGCTACGGATATCCTGGACGGAAAAGGACAGCAACACAAGGGTTCTTCAAAGAGCCAAAGTTATAGAGAGTTGCTGACTAATATTAAAATCCGAAAGGTGTCCTATTTGGGTCACGTGCTTAGAGGAGCAAAGTACAAATTACTGCACCTGATCATCCAAGGCAAAATAGAGGGTCGAAGAGGTGTTGGCAGGAGGCAAATCTCCTGGCTCCACAATATACATAATTGGACTGGTATAAGGAGTGTTGGGAATCTTTTTCGGGCAGCCGGGGATAAAGATGCTTACTCTCAGGTGATAGTCAACGTTGGGGGGACCTGACATGACGCTAGGAAGAAGTAGGAATTCATAAATTGTGTAAATCAAAATTAATAATACATAAAACACTGTGTATTATAAAAAAATAAAGATTGAAAATTACATATAGAAAATTACAACATATGCGATTGACATATGTGAATCAAAACTATTCAATACCATGGGCGTTGTGTCATTTAAAGAATCCCCACCTGTACAGTTCTTGTCTATATTGTTTATAGCTCATTAGATTTCATATAACATATAAGAGTTCTCCTCGATGTTGCCTAATTAAAATAAATATGTATCTTTTTATATAATTGCAAGCATATTTATAAAACAATAGACAATTAATGTTTCTTGAAGATTATTACCATTTTTCACATTAATTTAATTACGAATTGGGTCGCTTACTCAATTTTGTGCCAAATAATCCTGTTTATTACTTTTATTGGGAAGAATGTGTTCTTTTTATCAAGAATTATTTTTTTTAGAAAAAAGCATATAAATATGATAAAGTACTTTGCTTCCATTTCGACAGTTGGTCAAGTGGATATTTATGGACATTTACAAAAAATTTACGTTGAAATACATAATTGTTTAAAAATTTTCTACATTGCCTAGTCATTCGGAAATACAAAGAAACCTGTCTAATATGTTCCCCTTGGATAGGTTCTCCTGTCAAAGGAAATGATTATTTCATTACCTGAAAAACTTCATACTTATTATCTTTAAATCATAAAGGGTCTTTAAAATTGAGCGGTTTTTTTAATTCGATTTTTTTTTAATTCTTGAATAAAACAATTTGCTTTGATTGCAAAAAACTTTTTATTGATCATTGAAGTATAATGTATGACATTTAAACACAAAAAACAATCTCCGCCAAATGTCCACCTCTTGCAGCTCCACAGATGTCCACCCTTATGTCAAAATTTTCGATGACATTTTGGCATAATTACGGTTCTAACTCACCGATAACGCGAATAATTTCGTCCTTCAGCTCAGGAATTGATCGGGGGTCATTCTTATAGACCTGGCTTTTCACGTAACCCCAGAGAAAATAGTCCAACGGTGTCGGATCACATGATCTTGGTGGGCAATTAACATCACCGTTTCCGGAAATTATAATACATAAAATAATTCAACAATTTGAACGCGTTGTTGTATTGTATACGACTCAATTTTTATAAATGTCATACATTACACTTCTTAAATGTCACAAGACGCAGGAAAGTTCACAACGCTATCTGTGTTTTATCCAAGATTTAAAAAAAACACTCGATTTGAAAGACCCTTTACTACATTACATTTTATTTGTTTTTCAATTAATATTTTTTTTATATTCGTTGTAATATTATGAATACTTTGATTTAAATACTAAATTAAGTCAGTTAATAAAAATACCTTGTTAAGAAGTATTCCCACTTAAGAAAATTTGACTGGTTTCTTTGAAAAATGTCTTTGAAAAATTTCACTTTATCTTAAACAAGATATATGACTTGCCATTTTATTAAGTCATCTTTTTTATTTCCTCACATAAAATTATAATATTCATTCAAATATTTACATAAATCTGTTAGAATAATCAACTTGATACCTGGTTTATTTACATAAATCTGTTAGAATAATCAACTTGATGATACCTGGTTTAAATAACCGACATTAACATAATTAAAATGAAGATTTAAAACAAATTGACTGAAAATACTTTTGTTTTAAATGATAAAATCTCGGCACATGATTTCTGTTGACAATTTAAAACTCGTCACTTTTACGAGTGATGTGATGTGATGAATGTATGTGGTCTCAACGTAATGTTAGTTAGTTGAAAATGTAACAATTATTATTGTTGTAAACTAATAATGATCCAAACTTATAGTTGACAGCCAGATGTGTGATGTTTAATTGATACTAGTTGCAACCCGTGAAATATTCACGGAAGTAAAACAAATTCTACATTTATGTAAATATATATTCATAAATGTAGAATTTGTTTATATATATCATTTATACATCGTCCCCTTTTACACCGGTTCAAAAATTGTTAGCTAGGTATTTGAAATTCGTTCAGTTATCACGGACCCACCGAGATTCAAATTTCGAATTACTTTCGGAGAGAATCCAAGTATTCCTCTCTCGCTCTCTTGTATTCTTAATTCAATTCTCGTATACTTTCTTCGATGACAACCATCGTATGGGTTTTAATATAGAAGATTTGATGAAAAAAAAAATTAAAAAACCTAAAAATATCCATTCAGAATCCTAAAACTAAATTTTATACGTTTATTTTTTGAGTTGTTATTAATACTGTAAAATTCCATTTTTGACTAGAATATTTTGACATTATGGCGAAATAACATTTTGACATTTTGGTTGCCATAAAAAGTTCAATAAAAAGTTTTTTATCTCCAGGAGTGCATAGTATGTTATATATATATATTTGACTGCTGTCAATTATTAAAAATATGATGTTTAAATTGGCGAATCAATGCTGGTCGCTCTTCAGTTTTATGTGCTTTTCTTTCTAATAGTCACGTCTCGCCATATTAAATTGTGCCACCCCTTCAGCTACGGTGTCACTTCACTATTCGAGCTCCTGTTTCGTTGCGACCCATATTTATTCGTAAGGATAATAAATAAAACAATATTTGAGCACTACGAATAGAGAGTTAATGTGATTTATATCAATTTATCTTATTACGTTTTGTGGAGCTTTCCATATGTTGATTGCGATGTTTTGTCTCTAAATGCTTGATATCACGAATCCAGTTAATGTGTCAGCATTTACGAGTTACGACCTCTTTAAAATAATTTAAATGGAAGGTATTACAATTAATCCATCGCTCATCTGGCTGCTTTCTCATTGTGACTATCCAACAGTGTGTATTATAGTTAGATTTGTCAACGGACCTAGTCTGTGTGCTGTTTTTATGAGAATATTAAGAAATGTGTAAATACTGTTGCTTGAAGCCAAGTCACTTTATTCAAGTGTGTTTGTAATTTTAACAATGACTACGCAAAAGATTGTGTATAACGATCATAAAGGTACCTGAATTCACTTTAATGATGATTGTTGGTCTATTTTTGATGCGATGAGTTAACAAAGACCGAGGCTCGATTCTCATTCCTTATTATAAGGATAATTTCTTGACTCATAGACATAGACAAATATCGTAATATTGATTTGTAATATATAGAGAGAATTCCAAATAGACTGAATTAACATTTGACATAAGGTTTACAGAAGTCAGATTAAAGTGAAGTTAATATGATATAGCGATCACCAACTTCAATTTCGCTTATTCTATATTTAGTGATAATTAATTAATTATTGTGTCTGGACCACCGATTGTTAATTATGCCACATGTTTCCAATAGGAGGCAACAGAGATCCCAGTGCCCTATCATTCGCATCAATCAGGTCTTGCCCCCAAGCATGTGGTTCCAATGTTCGGACAAACTAGCATGTCAGTCCCCATAATCACATTAAATGGTACTATTGTTCAAGAAACCCCATTTCTGCATGTTCACTTTCCATCTAGTCGCCTTTACTCGGAATCTATTTAATGATAATTTAACAACTTCACTTTGATCAGACTAGCTACCAGCATTACTTCAGATGTTAATTTTCTTGAAAATAATTTTTAAAAAGTTAAAGATTATTTGACATATTAAGTTAAGGATCCTTCGTAAGAATGAAAATCTCGCCTCTGGTGTAATGTTTGAAGTTTGTTACGAAATGATATAAGAGTAATTGAAATGATTTTTTATCTTGGGAAATGTATTCCTTGATTGTATTTTATTTTTCTTCTTTTTACAGTTCAATGTAGTTTTTGAATTTTGATCTGGAATCTCTGAAATGAAATATAATATAATGTCGTAAATTTAATATTGTAAGATTTTGTGACGTCTCCTCTGAGAATGTATTTAAAGATTTTTTTATACATATTGATTTATACTGTGTTTATAAACAAAATTATTATATATCGAAAAGCAAATAATCAATGAGGCAAAATAAATTATTTTAATTAGAAAAAAAAAATAAGTTTTAGAAAGTCTGTCGCTAAGCTGTCTAAAATTCTTTCATTGACAATTAATTATTTACCAGTTTTCTTTACATTCCTTAATTTATGTGACGTTGTCATGCAATAATATAATATCAAATTAGATTTGAATATGCATTAAGTTATTTAAAATAAGTCTGATCTGACTGTTCTGTTACATGTCAGTGATTTGGCATGGCTTCCTGTCACATGTATCCGTGGCATAGTTGTACGATACTTGTCTTCCATCTAGAAGCTTTGGGTTTGATTCGCCAAAAAAATAATAAAAGGGTTCCAGTCGAGATGTTTTTATCAACAAGAATAAAATTACAGTAGTATCAACATGTAGGACAATGAACTGCAAGTTAAGTGTCTGCTTTTTAACCTGAAAGTTTGATTAATGGAGCCATGGACAACATTATCTCTGACCAAACTCTTCCACATGTCTGTATCATCAATGTAACTGTGTCATACAAATGAATGAATAAATATGACATTTATCCTCTTGACAGCAGTTTCTATCTAAAATATGTATAATTTAATATGATGGTTTAATTTTATTGAACCAGCCTGCTCCTTATTGATTCGCTTTTCTCAAAGATTTTTTACACAGCGTCTTTCTGTAATTTTGACACTTGAGTATGTATTATAAATGGTAGTGATTAGATCTACGTCATACATTTGAAACAAACCGCTAATATAATAGTGATATGAAAAATGTGAGATTGATTTTGTTCTAAGGGTGTGCCTAACTTAGCCCATAATACGAGTATATATCAAATGTATATAAAATATTTTGCAGCTCATATTATATCTACTGATAGCATTGCATATTATATTTCATGTCGAGATTCTCAGCCTAATTATCTGAATGAAAATGTCTACTTATAAAAGGTCTTAATGACTATTGATGTATTTATTATCAAATGTGGGGAAAAGATTTTGAATATTCAAATTGGCTTAGATGCCATTAAATGTACAAAAATTATACTTTTCTTTCTAAATAATACCTACATCAATGTATAAGAATATTATAGTAAATATTTGCTGAAATAAAATTAATTGAAATCAATGTTTGAGAGTACATTTCTTTGAATAAGTCATAGTGTATGACTATGGATGATATAATCCTAATAGGGTGTATGCATGATTTTATAATAAATAGAAAGTCATATAAAAGCTAATACCGACTAAAATACTCGTATTTGCATAATTTCAATTTCAAGTGAAAAAAATAACAGATAAATGATTAATGTTATCTCGAATCTTAAAAAAGATATTTTGTTCAATTTGTGGCGTCACATTAATTGATTTTTGGTTTAATTAAATTAATTAAACGGTATTTTTCTTTGTATTCACCGCTGTTTTACTTCTGTGATTTAGTTGGTAAGATGCCTGTCTTCCAACCCATGGGTTGTATTGATACTCAGATTTTTTGAAAGGGGTATCAATCTGGCTTTTTCTTAAGGCTTGTTTAAACAACATTCTGGCCGGTTTCAAGAGATTGCCACATATGGCAATAAACTCGTCAAGTTGTGCTGTTTACAACGAAAGTGTATTAATTGAATTCACTACCGGTTTAAGGAACTTTACAAAACTTGATAAAGAACGAAGATAGAAATATTTAGAATCGGTAGTGAATTCAATTAATAAAACAGTAGTGAATGTGAAAAAAAGTAGTGTTTAGTTTATTAAAATAAAAATCAATTAATTTTGAACCTATTTAAAAAAAAAAAAATACACTTCTCTGTTTTGCATAATGAATTGAGCAAATTATAATTAAGGGGCTAAAACACGAATGCCATAACATAATTAAACAAATTAATACAAATAAGTTATAACATGGTTGATGTGAACACGGCTATTATAACACAATTGATCAAAGTATAACTAGTTTTATTACAACATTGTATTTGTTCAATTAAACCAATACGTCTGAATATATTCTATGCATAATAATTTCTCGAAAGACTTGAGAATATGGTCACTATGTTTTAATATGATAATAGCGTGGTATATAAATTTTATGAAAGAGTAATCCTTGTTTCAGAAGGTATACTTTTAATAGGGAAGCTTGTATGAATGAATGCTTGATTGTTCCGTCAACGAATCAAACAAATATTGGAATTACATAGTCATATTAAAGAAATAAACCATTTAACCAATTCTCTTAGCATTTTAAATGCTCGTTTACTCAGTGAAATCCCACTTGTTCATATTTAAAGAGGACACAACTAAAAACCTTTACAAAGTGTTAAATAAACTGTTTACGTTGAAATTTTTGTCAAAACATAAGTTCAAGGACCTTTCATATAAAGTTTTGTGTGACAATTTTCATTATAATGCTTATTTTTCCAGTCTTAACTCAAGTGAACTCAATTATACCATAAATAATCGTTCATTTTACTATATGCAATAAAGTTTGATCCTAAAGCTGGGATTTGAATTGAAATTCTTCAAATCCTGTGTTTGATTCCAGGAAAAATTTATATTTTAAATTAAGACATATATCTTCATCTAAGACCTAAATTTTTCACCGAATTAAATGAAGACGTATATCTTCATTCAAAACTTAAATGTGGCAGAATTTTAGACAGCCAACTTTGAAGCTCTTTTGAGCTGCCAACTTTCAAGTTTTTTTAGAAGGTTTTAAACTAAATCATGATGGCCAAACTGTATTAGATGCTCAAGGCACTTCATATCTCATGACTGAGGATGGTGATCATTGTGACATTTTAAACTGTTGTACAAATTGCAAACTAGTTCATCTCAGTTCAAGGAACTTTATGGGAGTGTTATTATAGTATGTATATATGAGCTTTTATTTTTCATGGATAAAAAACCAATGTGAATTTGCAGATATCATATTTCACTATAATAATAATAAATTACTTAGCGCTTTGTACGGCAATTTATTCACTCACACCAGGGTGAATTGACACAATAAAAAAAAATATGTATTAGGTAACCAAAAATGTTTGTGCGGTTTTCAGTAGAATTTACTGCAGTGACCTGTATCTTGTTTTGTGACTAGCTTATGTGTATTATTTAGCACAGATATACATCAGTCAATCAGTATGCTTTGACTTAATATGTAGTTTTGTATTGTGATTTTAAACCCTTTTAAAATGTCAGTTAAATCTACTGTAGTTTGGGGATGTTTGCTTTATGAATTTTAAAAGCTGCAGAAGCATGCCGTAAGATATATAGAGTGTCTCAAAACAATGTATACACACTTTCATGCCGTGCCGTTTACCTGAACTTGATGCAGAAATTTGTCATACTGCGTATTCGTGAAGAGTGTAGGGATGAAGAGGACTCTTATTTTCAATAAGATGATGTACCTCCCCACTACCGTCAAGATGTGAGAGCCTATCTTGATAAAAATTTGCTAAACATATGGATTGGGTGTGTAGAGGTAGCATTGAATACCCGCCACACTCCCCAAACCTGACGCCAATGAACTTTTTTTAATGTAGACTCGTCAAGATTGAAGTAAATAGCACAAAACCGTCAATGAATTGAGAGCAACCATTGAAAGAGAATGCAGCCAAATAACAAAAATGGTTCGTGAACTTTGTGATTCCACGTTATCAGCAGTGTATGCCAGAAAAGCCATAATTAGAGTATTTACGACAAATCTCTCCCTCCCTGGCTCCATCCCAACTCATTGTCTGCGAAGACTGTTGGGGTCAGCTCTCCTCGTCCTCAGGTTGTATGCTCTTCTGTCCCGGACTACGTCCCCCAGGCCGTGCCTCTGCATCAGGTTATCTTTTTGCACCACCCATGAATTCTTTGGTCTTCCTCTGGTTGTTATTCGAGGAAGATCCATGGAGATTGCCTGGTTCACAATGTGATCGGGTGCTCTGCATCCAACGTGCCCATACCATCTCAATCGCCTCTCCTAGAGTATTTACGACAAATGAAAAAACAAAGTTTTAATATTAGATATAGCTTAATAAATATCGAATTTTCAATCATTTGAAATGTGTGTATATTTTTTTGAGACACCCTGCATTATAAGACGTGAAAATTCACCTGGTTCAGAACTACCTTGCGTTATTGATAATTCTACAGAAAACCACCCTGCACTTTTTTAGTTACCTAATATTTGTATGTTCATCATGAATATCATGGACATTTCAGCACAGTATTCTGTCCAGTAGACCTTCCGTAGCCTAGCCCAAGGTTTACCATTTTACCATTGACTTAAGACTTTTAACAAGGCATATAATCTTTATTGCATTTTTTATTAAATTAATATCACTCCAAAATTGCTATTGGAATGTATGTAAGGCAGCTACAACAATAAATTCAATCAATTCAAGGCGATGAAAAAAAGGTATAAATTTAGCATAAATATTTTAAATACACTTCTGTAATTGGCTAATTATTTTTTAATTAGTCAAATGTGTGGTCAAATCAAGTGATATTTGTAAAATACGATTAACTTTAATAGATAATTTATTTTTTTAGATTATTTTCATTATATTTAAATTGAAGATTTGATATTTTGCATATGTCGCAGTGGATGTGGATTGTTAAGTGGATGTAGATTGTTAAGTGAATGTATACCTTCTCAAAAGTAATAAGTGAATGTGGAAGAAATCGTAAGTTTGAAAATAATAAATCCATGTTCACTAGTGATTGTATTCCCTCTCTGGTATTTGTCAACTTTTACTAACAGGGGTTAGGGCAAGTAAATATGAAATAAAATGATAAAAAAACTTTTCATTGCAGCAAATCAAAGCAATGTAATGCTTCTTGCATTTGCACTTCAGAGTATTGCATTCAAAATACAAGAGTCGTTGTTCATATTCTAGAATGTTCACTAATAACGAGCAGTGGAACTATATGTTCACTTGTGAATGAGAACAGTTAAGATCGTATCGCATTTACTGTTAACTTTAGTATATATGTGCTTTCGTAGTAATAGTTTACGTTCACTGACCATCCTCTTCCACTGTAAGACATTATATAACTTGAATAGTTTAATTATGTAAAGTAATATTTCATTTGCACAGATTAAAACTTTTTTCGAAATTATAAGAATAATATGAATCATTGCTTCACAGAGGAATGGAGATTTTATCTCATTTTAAATTTCATCACCGAAAATCTATTCCACCCTTCTGATCCAGTAAAAATGTTTATACCATTTTTGATTTGACAATCTTTCTTAAAAATGATCTCTTAGATCCTTGTATATCGGCAGCCTTGATAAGCATTCACGCTAAGGAAGTTATCGCTCCAGTTTCTATTCCTGATGGATTCACTTACATACTGGTTTTATTTACTCTTAAATCATTTTACATCTGAATTTATGTTTTTTTCTAGCTTATCATAATTTTTTATGGGACTTTTAAGCAATGCAAGATATCGGCGTTATATAAAAAAAAACTACCTAACAAAAGGCTAAAGCAAATCAAACCTGCTGATCATCTAAGAACTTAGATATTGCCTTTGAAAAATCTGGGATTGATCTGTCAAGACTGTGTGCTTGTTGAAGTTAATATAAACCAATATAAACACACACAGGCGTCTTCCATTCACAAGATGGCTGACAATTGTACTCGATCACGTGGGATTGTCTATTCTGGGCTGAAATAGAATTCTAATAGCAATATCTCTGTTTTTCAAAAATTTTGTTTTTAAATAATGACACATTTTCACTTTATGGAAGCTGATTAATTAACTTTGTCTCAAAGGACAATTAACCAAAATGTGTATTCAATTAACACATTCGCTGTGAATAAAATTTTACATCAAAACATACCGTGCTGAGAAATTTAACAGTCACAAACATATTATCAACGGTACACGCGTGGCATGTCATACGCACTGGGCGTATGTTTGTATAGACATGCGAGGCGTGTCCTCGACACTGAACGTGTCAACTGTGTTGAAATAATATAAATATTAACTCAAATATTGCAAATAATACAATATTTGAGTTAATATTTTGAAAATGTATTATTTAGCGGGGAAGAAATGTCATTAATTTATAGTAAAAAAAAAATTGAAAACATTTTCTATTCGAATGTTTAGAAATCATTGTTTTTCTCGGTGTTTTAAACTACTCTTTGGTGTTTGGATTCAGGATCCTTTATATAATAATTAATAATGAAATTATCTAGAAGTGTTTTCTTTCCACTATTATCGAATGGTGATTTCATTTTATCAAATACGATTTTGCACTTTTTAATAGATGCACCCCTTGGTATTGTAACATTTTGGGTAACTATTTTATAAATGTAAAAAAAAATATATATGCGCTATTTATGTGAGATGTTTATATTTATAAGACAGCAACAAACTCTTGATCGATCGGTGTAGAGGCAAAGTGAATGAATCTAGAATTTTTTTTTTAATATAGATGTCAATGATATTAGTAATCAGTAGATATGTGTTGTTGAAAAATTGTAGTTTGCCACTAAAAAAAATACATATTTATCGATTTTCTACCCTATTTGTAAAAAAGGTCTATTCTGCACTTCTCGAGTCTTACAAAAACCTCTGTTTAGTCAGTGATTAACCCAGTTTTTAAGTGGACTGTATTAATTTAATTTATTTTTTAATCCCTTTTTAATAGGTAGGTACAGTACTAAGTAAACATAAACTGAATACAAACGCACCTACCTTTTTAATAGGTAGGTACAGTACTAAGTAAACATAAACTGAATGCAAACGCACCTACCTTTTTAATAGGTAGGTACAGTACTAAGTAAACATAAACTGAATGCAAACGCACCTACCTTTTTAATAGGTAGGTACAGTACTAAGTAAACATAAACTGAATACAAATGCACCTACCTTTTTAATAGGTAGGTACAGTACTAAGTAAACATAAACTGAATACAAACGCACCTACCTTTTTAATAGGTAGGTACAGTACTAAGTAAACATAAACTGAATACAAACGCACCTACCTTTTTAATAGGTAGGTACAGTACTAAGTAAACATAAACTGAATGCAAACGCACCTACCTTTTTAATAGGTAGGTACAGTACTAAGTAAACATAAACTGAATACAAATGCACCTACCTTTTTAATAGGTAGGTACAGTACTAAGTAAACATAAACTGAATACAAACGCACCTACCTTTTTAATAGGTAGGTACAGTACTAAGTAAACATAAACTGAATGCAAACGCACCTACCTTTTTAATAGGTAGGTACAGTACTAAGTAAACATAAACTGAATGCAAACGCACCTACCTTTTTAATAGGTAGGTACAGTACTAAGTAAACATAAACTGAATACAAATGCACCTACCTTTTTAATAGGTAGGTACAGTACTAAGTAAACATAAACTGAATACAAACGCACCTACCTTTTTAATAGGTAGGTACAGTACTAAGTAAACATAAACTGAATACAAATTCACCTACCTTTTTAATAGCTAGGTACAATACTAAGTAAACATAAACTGAATACAAACGCACCTACCTTTTTAATAGGTAGGTACAGTACTAAGTAAACATAAACTGAATACAAATGCATCTACCTTTTTGATGGTCATAAATGTAGGAATATATCTTGTACTGTAACTGATGACAATCAAGAATTGTTCTTTGATCCAGGTTGTAAATTATCTGACTCTAGATGCAAAGTTTCTGATAATTACACAGTAGCTAATACTTCAGTTCAACATACCGTAATATTTTATAAGGTCTAGATCTGAGTCTGAGATCTATTGCAATCAGTTTAGTAATGAAAATAACTATAAAATATCTTGAATTCAATATAAAAATGATTTTAAAAGTCTCTTATAAAATATTTAATTTTATTAATTGAATAATTTGCCGGATACATGCGATATGATAGATTTAAAAAAAAAAAGAGTTATTGAAAATTTTTGTAATGTCACATACAGAATAGACTCAAACTTAATCTTGAAAGTATGACCGATTGCGTAGGAAAAAAAATAATGTAAGCGCTCTCCCGAGGTTAATTTTAATTAATCAGTTATTAAAAAAGAAATTATTCATATTTTTTTTTATATAAACAACATTAGAAATGCCTTCTGATTAATTGAATAGT